>CM035593.1:22543280-23118280 GCA_020423425.1 Chrysopa pallens | reverse complement strand
CAAGAGCCAGTGATCAGTTTTTGTCATTTGAAAGGTCATGAAAATTTACGCATTAAATCCTATATTGAATATTAAGAGTTACTGCTGGCAGCCCTTTGTGGTCGAGTTTAGTAAACTTTACACAGTCAGAAACTTTTGAAAAACTAATAGAATAATAATTATTTCAAAATTAAAAAAAATAAAAATTTCGCCGTTTTGTTATTAAGATATGAAGTTCAACAATACGTGAAAAATATCCTGGTTTAACGGTATATGTGTACGCATAAATGACTAGTGTAGTAGTGTTTAGGTAACATTTACAAGCAACACAAACAGTACTGTACAATATCAGACAAAAATTATACTCCTTTTTACTACAAGTTAATCTACTTTTACCGCGCATAACATTTTTATAATATTGTAGCAGAATCTAACTACCTTAAACAATTACAAATACTTACTTCGAAATGGATCTACACGAATATCTTCTCGTACTTGTAATGCCGCTTCAATATCACGTTTTTTAACACATCTAATACCAAGATTTGAAAAAGTTACTGTCATTGTGTCGGGAGGTATTTCAATTGTACAGACGCCTTTTTTACATCCTTCTTTACCAACTAAATTATGAGGATGTGGTCTAGAAAAAAATTTAATGATTAGTTATATCATTTACAATAGTATTATAAAAATAGTGGTTTGATAGAATAGTAAAAAACTGCAATTCATTTTATCCGGTTTTTTTGGGAATTGATAAACGAAAAGAAAATTAAGGTTTTGATCAAGACTCGAGAGTTTACAAAAGTAATGAAAAAAAAAAGTAAATTAATTACTTACTTGTAGGGTTTATCTTTTGTAACACATGATACTACAACTACAGCTTTGCCCTCGTATCCAACAACTCGTATTGTAGGAAATGTTTTATTTTCTGGTGTACTATTTTGTCCTGGTATTGAGCCTGCTGATCGTCCTTCACATTCATAACGAAATCGCATTGCTTTTGATGCAGGTTGTTCAACTATTTCCACGTATGCATTAGACATTTTGCTTTTGTCTGTTTTCTCTGAACCGTCTTCAGTTATTTTATTGAAGCTTGGATCGTTATTTTCAATAACTTCAACTGCAATTATAAGAATAAATATTAATTATTTAAAATTTAACGCTTTTGGTCTTTTTATATAAGAAAATTGGGCTTTTAACTATATTTTAGAAAAAATTGGAAGAATAAATAAATATGATCAACAATCCATAACAAATATGCATGGTAGAATCAAAGAAAATACTACGTTGTTTTGAAATCCGTGGAAAATTGTTTTAAATAATAAAGGCTACAGAGTGTTCCAAAGATTATAAATAGAATACTCGTTAATAGAACTGTGTTTGGAAGAACGCAAAAGGTATTTTATCCTGTATCCCAATTTATACGATCGTTTAAGGGCTTAAGTGGTTTAAGTGTTAATTCTAAGTTGTTTTTGTATAACTACGAGATAAGTAGGGATATTTAGTTCCACTTATAGTAAATAAGCATTTCAAAATAGTTCCTCCCAAATTACTGGCCTTTGGAAGCCAAAATAAAAAGTAAAAAAAAATTTTAATAGTCATCTTTATGTTAAGTTAAGCTCTGTTTTTGCGTGTATACTAATTTCATAGTGATATAGCTAGTTTAAATTGAAATGAGACCACCAACGAGAGAGGGAAAATATAAGTGATATGGGTATATATTATAAATACATAAGGTGTCTACTAAGAAGTCTCATTTTAGTTTGTACTAGAAATATATTTCTAGAACGAAGTGAAATATTAGGATATGATTTTTAAATAATCGATTATTTATCTCTGTAAAGAAATCGATTGAAAAAATAATAGATTTTGCCACATGTTTCTTGATAGAAGTTAAATTCTTAAATTATTCTTAATCAGTTTTATAGTTTAATAAATAAAAACAAAGTTCTAACTTCATTTTGTTTTTAATATATTAAAATAAATATTTTTTTTTTTTAATTCGATATTTTGTACATCCCAACTCTTCATAAATTTTTTATATAATGGTTCGTATGAAAATAGTACTTACTGACATCGCTTAGATGAATATCACAGCCGCCTGTGCCGTCTAAAAAAAGAAACAAAACATGTTAGTTCCATTTTAATTTATCGATAGCAAAAGTTAAGTTAATGTCATGCGAATTTTATATAAAAGATAAATTCTATTTTGAGTTAGGGAAAACCTAATTTATATTTAATCAAGACTAAATAGACTTTATTCCTTTTACTTCTTGTTTCCAATACTCACCACTTTAAAGAACCAAAAAATTTCAGAAAATTAAAAAATTAGAGGGAAAAATGGGGGAAGATTTTTCATACCAGAAAATTTTTATTAGGCTACATTGTCTTAATCATCAGTTTTAATATATGCGATTGTTGCAAAAACGTTTTCTGGCAAAATGTATTTGCTTTTACCGATCCTTTTTTTTATCGCAGCTTATTATAATTTTTGGTATTTGTAATTTGATTAAAATGTTTTTATAGAAACAAAAAGTTTTGTCCATGTGCAATAAAATTTTTTAGTGAATTTTGTCTCTAGACAAAACGAATTGTTTTACATCTTTGTTTGACCAGTATGTTTAAAAATGTTTTCCAAGGCAACAATATATTTTGGTCTAAACATATTTTTATTATACATAGTCACATAGTGGAAATCAGAAAGATTTCTTTTCGTTATTTTTCAAAAAGTTTTCTAATAAAATTTACTTGGTTATTAAAATTTTGCTATATACTTCTTAGAAATATTTATTTTAAAATATGGCAACTAGTATATACAGTAAAAAAGGATAATTTATTGAAATATTTGCAAAAAAAAAAAAAACAAATTTTGACATCACACAATTTGACGTCACTACATATGAATGTAACATTTGCGTTTACAGTGGAAAACTTTTTTTATGTTTGACAATTCTCAAAATGAAATTCCAACTAGCAAAACTGTCTTGTATTTAAACATGTTGAAAATTCACATTCCATGGCAATATGCCAAAATTTTTTTTTTTTCTATTTATTTAAGATAAATGAATTTTTTCAATTTCGTTTATTTAATTTTGACATGATTAAAAACCAAACGAAAACAATTTGAATTGTATTTCGTTTTTTGCTTTTTAAAAAAAAAAACAAAAAAGTTTAATATTTTTCATTTATATTAAAAAATTATTATTGTAAATGAAAATTAAATAAATGATAATAATGCTTTGAATATCGCATTAAATGAACAAAAGGTTTTCTGTTACATTTCCTACACTAAATTTTTGGCATCAAATCAAAAAAAAAACAAATTATAGAATAAAATATTAATTGAAAAAAAAAAATGTATTTTAGAATAAAAATAGAATATTCAGATAATTTCATAATTCGTGGCAATATATTTAAAAAGCATGCGTAACTAATTCATCAATTTTTCTTGTTAATAGCTACGTGGAAGCGTTGAATATAGCAATAGCTTTGTGATAGGTAGAACTTATTCGCAGTAATAACTTCTTCCTACCAGGAGGAAAATGTCATACCTCTTTATCATAATTGAATTAAATCTAATTTCTTATAATATAAACTTCAACGTAACGCAAGCGTTTTTTTTTTAATAATTTCTGCTCCATGTGGATAAAGGACGCTTCAATTGAAACAATAAAAAAATTCAGTCCGGTCTTCTTGTTCTTTAAATTATTACTTGTCCTAATGTATTATAATTACAGTGGGGTCCGAATAATTAGGCTTTTAGTATGTGAAAAACTTTTACTACTGATAATTGCAGTGAAGTCCAGAAACTCTTTCATTAAAACTTATGTGTTACTGGGACTAAATAATTAAACATTATAACTTTCATTTTTTTTATTTCATCTGCGTTAGCTCTGTAATTGGGAGTTTTTAGTTCAATAATTTTTTTTAAATAGGACAATTAATATTTCTATTTTGAATATTGAAAAACTGCAAATTGAAACTCTGTAAGCATCTTTAAATAATAAAAATGAAAAGAATCTTCAAGTAATAAAAGATCCAAAGGTTATCGAGGTCTCAATTATTCAAATTCCATTTTATATGTATTATTTCGTTTATTTTCGGGGATATAAGGGCTCGCTTCTTAGATTCGCCGTCACTGTAAGACAGACAAAATGAAAAATTGTCATAAAATAAAATAGCTTTGATTTTTTTATACCCTTGTTAGATTTTTACATCCCATCATCATTGACTATAATTTTATTAAATCATTTAAAATTAATAGGTTTACTAGTTAATGGAATTATTAGTGAAAACTTAAATATAAATAACTTATTCATAAATTTATTTTTGAAAAATTAATAATACGGAATATATTATTTTAAAACGTCTATAAATTATAAAAAAAATATTCATAAAAAATTTATTACTTTCTGCTGATTAAAATATTATATTGGGCTATATGAATGACTAGACGTCCTGATTTTAAACGATATTCCTATTCGACTGATTGAGGACAAAACAAGTTAATTGGTGAACATAATGCTTGTAATTTGTTTCAAAAAATAGTATAACTTCAATTATCGAAATCGTACATTTTTCGAAACAAAATTATGGAAAATAATTTTTTTTCTAATACAAAAAATTTAATTTTGTGTGTATGTTCATAATTATTTTTGGCTTCTTACGTAGTTTGAGAATATTAAAAACACGTAAGAAAACATTGATGTAGCCAAGCGTCTACTAGTGAATGGGTCGCATAGAGAAAACTTTTCTAATAATTGTTTTTTGATTGCGTGCTTTAATAATGAAAGTAGTTGAAAATTGCATTCATTTTGGCGTAAGTTTTCAGTTATAATTTTAAGCGTACGAAGGTCCATAGAATTTGTACGTATTCTTTCTAATCAAAAAGCAGGCGTTAGGATAAATGAAATTTAACTGTATTTGATATATTCAAATTGTCTCATTAAAATGATTTATGTGAATTCGGTTTTGGATTAAAAAAATTATATAAATCTTTTTTGAATGATGGACTTTGTTAGTTTAAAATGTAAAAATGAATTCGAGTTAATTACAATTAAAAGATATTTTTTTTTCCAATTTTCATGCATTTCTTACACTAATTCTAAGAAAAACAAAGTTTCTTTTTCTTGTGCCTTTTTCATAGTGTAACATAATATTTAACTTAGTGAATTATGACCCAAAAATGAAATTTATAATAAAGACAATCTTTATAGTATATTATATCTCTTGAAATTTTCGTGCACAAATAACCTAAAAAATAATTTTCCAAATGTAATGAAATTTAGCAAGCACGATCTTGAAAAATGGGACTTGAGCCTAGTAAAAAAATGTTATTTAAAAAAAAAAATTATGTTGAATTTATATTTATAAACTTTTTTTTTTTTGCAAATTTCCGAAAATTTTGATGGTTATTTTTTGAATTTTTTATGTGCGAAAATGGGGAAAAAATATATTGCATTAGAGACTGTCTTTATGACCCATGATTTGTCCCATGAGACTGTCTTTATGTCCCATTCTTTGAATTCGCCTTAATGTGTACTTTGTACATGCAATAATAATTCTAAACGAAATACTTCATAACATCTAAATTCATGCAATTAATAAGGAAAATAAACCCAAAAAAATATTACAGTTAAACCTTTTTAATAGTATAAAAGTATGCAACTTATTCAAGCGTATATTTCATACATGTTTTTTTTTCGTAACATATAAATTTTTTACCAAATACAAAATATTTGAAAAAGCAAGTGAAGATAACAACTAGCAGATAATTGTTTAGATACACGATATATGATTGTATATAATTATTTTGAAAATACTATAAATACCCAGTCTATACAATTATACATACTTAAATAGCCAAATTTGAGCTTAAATTGTGGTAAATCCTAAGGTTTTACGAAAAAATTATTCAAACAACCGATTGTTTCAAAGAAATAAACATTATTTGTATATTAATTTTTCTTCTATCTTTTATAGTTTAAAAGTTGGGTCAAATATTTATTGGACCCAATAGACAGATTTTGCTCATTCACGAACTTAAACTAATTATTTATGTTTAGAATATGTCACCAAAATTTCAGCTCATGATCTCTTTTTGTTTAAGAGTTATCGGGATAACGGACGGACGAACAACTGGAAAGGGACTTATTAAGTGTTTCTATGAACACCTATATCAAAATTTAGTTTGTGCGGTCAATATTAGGTAGACGTTACAAACTTTAGATTAAAATTAATTTACTCTGACATATTATGTATATCGAGTATAAAAAAGACTTTCAAGCAGTTTAACTGTAATATTTAAAAAAAAACAATAATCACATGCAAACAACATTTAAATAAAGACACCAAAAAACTACACATAAATTGTTTTTATCACACACATATAATTACACACCTCTCTCCATAATTTTGTAATGAGATGTTATGAGCACACAACTCGAATGACTTTAAGGATATGTTCTCGAATGGTGTGGATGATGATCCTTGATACACCTCGTCCTTTATTTAAAAAACAAATTATCATATTATATAATATTTTTATATTTGTTTTTTTTATTAATATTAAAAATATATCACCAATGGATGATCACAAAATATAATAATTTATATTTAATTAAATTTGAGCACGAATTTTCATTAGATTATTATAGAGAATTAATTACTTTAAATCAATAAAAAATTAATCGATACAATAGTTTATCGAAAATTGTTTTTATAATAAATAAGAAAAAGAACTATTTTCTTAAATAAAAGCCTTAAATTTTTGTAAAAAAATATTGGTATATATTACCAGGTGTATAAAGTAATGTATTTTAAAATTAAATAAGATAAAGTGAGGTAATATTACAAACAAAAAATATAATAATTTTATTTTTTTTACCCCAATTTGCTAGATCAAAATTTTTTTGTTTTTTATAAATACGAATTTCGACATCAATCATCGTCAGTAAAAATTTGTTTGTCGTAATGATTCTCCGAGGAGATGTTACATGTTGCTAATGTGGTGACGGTTTTCACATTATGAAATTTGTTCTAGAAATAATCGAAATTTATTCCCATCAAATATTTAATCCATCTACATGTGAAACTAGGCTCAATACCAAACAAAAAAATTAAATTAAAATTGATTCATAAACGAATAAGTTTTAAGCTCTTAAATATTGTATTCTTGCAAAAAAAGTTTTATGGCAGATTCTACGATAAGCGGTCATTTTTTATAGAAAATATGCACAACAAAATTTTTGAATATTAATGTAATTTATGTAACATTTTTATTCACTCATCAACTCATTTGTGCATAATAACATTATTTATCTTAAATTTTGAAGAATAAAGTGTAATGGACATCGATAGCACCTCTTATCGTAGAATGGCCCTTATATATAATCACTATGAAGATAAACACGTATGACGTCATTTATGCAAATCTCCTTTATTTAATTAGAATTTTTTAACGTCCATAATTTGGCCATATTTTAAAATTTTTTAAAAATAACTTTAAATTCATGTTCGTAAAGTAAACACGCTTCAATTGATGTGATAAATAAAATTTGGGCACCTTCCCTTTTCAACTACTTATTTAGAGAACTATATTTTCTTTCTTTCCAGTTCAAGAAAAAAAGTTATCGAAAATTTTAAATTTTCATACTCTTCTTTTTGGCATGAATTGAGCATAAAATTTTTCGTTGATCTATGTATCCATGTCTTGGGATAAAATAGAGTCTAAAAGTTTTTTTTTTCAAGATTTAATTTCATATTTATGTAAAAAAGATCGGAAAAAATGATGACGTTTTTAGAAAAAAAAGTCTAAATAAAAAGGGTTAAACTAAATGATATAATCAGTATAATTCAGAATACTAAGAAACTGTTTATTTAAAATTATGAATGAAATAATAAAAAAAAAATGATAAAAAGGTGAATGTACACAATAGAAATAAAAACTTTATTTAAACAATATTACGGGAATTCCTGTCCTTAAGGAATACGTAAATATTATGAAGATTATCTAATTACAAATTATTTAATGAACGTAATTATATTTCTAATTATTTTTGTTGATTCACATTTATTAAAAATAAACCTGTGGCTACCGAGTGGCCCCCTCACCGCATTTTTCATAAATCCAGTGTCGCCAACATGAATTTTCCAAATCTGCAAATTGATATGAAAATTTCCGTACGATTTTATTTCAAAATTTTCGTCGTTCTACAAACTTTTTAAACGAAAGAAAGATTTTTTATCATAGAATAGATTAATTTTTCTGAGCAATTATTATATAAGCAAAAATTGATATTTTATTCAGCTATTTTTTTTATTTAAACTAAAATTCTGTAGTTCCGTAAAATATTTAAATCCATTTTATGGATTTAAAAAAAATTATATCCCACATATTCAGAAAAATCATTTGAGTTAGCAATTCTGCATAAGTTCTTCAAAAATTTTTTTTTCATTGTAAGAAGCACACTTCTTTATGTAAGGAGTATGCTTCTATGACTTAAATAACATGTAGTACACATACACTGTATATCTTTCAATTTTTTCGCACAAATAACTCAAAAAATACTTATCAAAGTCTGGTATGCATAATACTGACATAAAAACGAAGGACTTGTTGAAGAGTTTTTCTCGAAGATAAAAATCAAAATTGAATTTTATATTTAGAAATATTTTTATTGAGAAAAACTTTTCGACAAGCACTAGGTTTTTGTGTTAGTTTTGTGCATACCAAAATTCATTTAACATAACATTTGAATTAATATTTTTTGAGTTATTTGCGACAATTGAAAGATTTTACATAAATGAGTGTCCTTCTAACAGCTGTTGATAATCCCTCTTAATAACAAAACTGTTTTTAATTATGATGCTAAATATACATTTTATGTTACATTAATAAACAGTGGTAGTGAAGGAGTTTGCTTGTAACAGCTGTTGGATTAAATAACATGTAATATATATTGTATTTCTTTTCATTTTCGCGCACAGATAACGAAGTTTTCTTGGAAAAAAAATATTTTAATGTAAAAATCGAAAATTAATTTAATACTTTAATTCTCCGACAAGCACTATATTTTCATGTCCATATTGTGCATACCAAATTTCATAACATTTGGTTAAATGTTTTTTGAGTTATTTGTGCGCGCAAATGGAAAGATTTTAACGAGTATGCTTCTAAGAGTTGTTGATAAATCCCCCTTAAGAACAAATGATGCTAAATATACATTAAGTTGATAAACAGTGGTCGTGACATTCTGTCATTTATTTATAAACATTTTTTTTTTAAATTTATTTATAGAAAAAAAATGAATAATTTGTTTATATTAATTATTGAGTTATGTTTATTTAAGACTTTTTTTTTTAATGTAATTGAAAGAAAAATTCCCATGGAATTTACGTAATATGAATGAGATATATTGATATGAATTTAAAAAAAATTCACGATTAAAAAAGTATTTTTCACAAAAATTTTGAAAGACTACATATGATTATTGATAGTTTATATGAATAAAAATGTATTTTGGAATTTTTTTGCGGTTTCTGAACGTAGTTGTCAGTTTCCCATTTCTTATCATCTAAAAAATGATCTTATCATCTAAGCAAAAGAATAATCTTTATTTCGAATGTCACTTTAATAACAATTTTGAATTTATAGTGCTTTAAACATTCCCATATAACATATGTATTAGATATTTATACAAAAACTCCATTAGTTTTTATTTCCATTTAATATACTAAGGATTTATTATTTCAAATACATTATTGGCGCTATCAATTTAATTAAAAATCAATTCAAACAATAATGTATTCAATTTATATAAAAAATTTCAACAACAAAAATAACCGCCTCCAAAAAAATGAACTACAAAGTAAAAAATAATTTTAAATTGAAAACTTCTATAATTTCCTTGCTCGTCGGTGCCAATGAATCTATTTTTGAGCTAAGGATATGATTAGTATGAATTTCGAATGGAAATTGGTCACAAGGAAAATAAAAGTTTTTAGTTAAATTTGAAAAATTATTATTTATTTTACGTTTGAGTTTCGTAAACAACCACGAAAATTAGAATTTTTTAAATCGGCCCATAAACAAAGAAGTTATTCGCGTACAAATATATAAAATACAAAATATAAACAAGCAAAAGGATAACCTCGTCTTTTTGAAGCCGGTTAAACATAGTATCTTTTTAGTAGTACTAGTGAGAAACAAAAAAATATCTTAAAATAAAAAAACTACGAACAATAATTAAATTAAAACACAAACATGTTTAAATTTTCTTTGAACAAAAACTCGTGTCTATTTCCAAGAAGACGACTACATGTTAAGCTTTTGCTATGTATTTTATGAAATAATTACCTGTGTTTAATATCACCTTGAGAATTATTTGTAAGATTTTAATATTGTTAATAAATATTATATTAGTAATATTGTATACGCGTTTATACAATGTTTATAAACGTTGTAATTCAAATTAAAACAAGTGTAAATAACAACTAACAGAGTTAATTGTTTAGATACTCGGTATATGCTTGAATTTCATTGTTTGGACTATTTTTAATTAGCATTCATTAAATACTATAAATATCCAGTCTATACAGCTATATATGTAAACATGTATAATAATAATATGTATTGTTATTACTTATATGTGTTTATTAGCCAAATATGAGCTAAAATTGTGGACAACTCAAAGGTTGTATTTTGGAAATAAAAATGTATTTTGGAATTTTTTGCGGTATCTGAGCGTAGTCAGTCTCCCATTTCTTATCATCTAAAAAATGATCTTATCATCTATGCAAAATAATAATCTTTATTCCGAATGTCACTTTTTTTCAACTTTTGAATTTATAGTGCTTTAAACATTCCCATATAACATATGTATAGGATATTTATACAAAAAACTCCATTAGTTTTTATTTCCATTTAATATACTAACGATTTATTATATTAAATGGAAATTACATAGGATAATGGAAATAAACATTTTTTGTATTTGAACTTTTCTTCTATAGATTATACTTTATAAGTTGGGTCATTGGCACCTAATGGACCGGTTTGGCTCATTTACGAATTTAAACTCACTTTTTCTGTTTAGAATACGACACCACAATTTCAGCTCGCTATTTATTATCGTGATGACGGACGGCAAGGTGGATAGTCGGAAATGGGCTAATTACGTGTTTCTATGACCACCTATACAAAATATAATAAAAATAAATACAAAAGTTTGTTTGTGCGGTCAATATTGGGTATATATCGAGTATAAAAATCTATACAAATAGTATAAATAAAAGTCCCTTTTATTATTGTATCCAGTAAACAAACAGGGAAAAACCTTATAATCTCATAATTTTTGTTGGTAACATAAGTGAGTGTGTTGAATATTCAAACCTGTTGCAAGCTTCATTAATACACAATCAAATTGAGCCAATAATAATCACAACAGTGTGTGATATAAATAGGGACCCTGGATGCATTAAACTGCAGATGGAGGTCTAACTCGTAGGAGCAGTGGTTATAGCCAACAATGCTAGTGAGTGTAACTAAGAGCGTCGATTGAAGTGTATCCCTGGTCTATAACGAGGAGTGTCAATTTAATGACCGATGCTTAAGCTGATATTCTGAAGTGTATCCCTAACTTAATGCCCAATACAGTCTTTAATAATGCCAGACATGAAAGTCAAGGCTACTTACGCCACAAGTGGACGTTATGATTCCTATTTTTATGTTTAGTTTGTGTATTGCAAATTTTATAACATTCTGGTAATTATTTTTTGAATTATTTATTCGTGCCGGTATTATGGATCACATTTCCACCATTTTCTGAAGATGCAAGCCCATAAATCAACTTCTTACTTAATCAATATGATTCATTAGCAAATCTTTGATAAAAGATAAAAAACTGAAATACATAACATGTAGAGATTGTTTAATGTAAATATAATCAATTTCTTATATCATTGAATCAATAAAAATAGTTTTCCATATAAATAATAAATATGTTATTACTTAAAATAAAAATAGGTGTGAGTTTTTAATTTAATCGCTTTGGAAATCACGTGTTTAGTATCTAAGTATTGTTTTATTGTTAATCAATTAATCAAATTTATTACACTATCCTATAAAGTATTCTCGGTTAAGATGATACAATATAATATACGTTGAATAGCAAATTTCCCCACTCATTAGTAATTAAATCAATGTAGAATGAATTAATTCTATAATCAGTTAATGCAAATTATGTCCTATATATTATATTAAGATATTTAATTAGTATCCAAATTATTATTATAGCTGTAAAATGAATATATATATATATATATATATATATATATATATATATATATATATATATATATATATATATATATATATATATATATATATATATATATATATATATATATATATATATATATAATATTTCATACTATATTAGTTGTGGTCTAAAGTTTGTAACGCTAGAAAATATTCAAACCACTAATAAAATTTTGGTGTTCATAGAATCATCAAATTAGTCCAATTCCGTATGTCCGTCCGTCTCATCCGTCATAAAGATAACTCAAAAATGAAAAGAGATAGTGCGTTGAAATTTTGGTGACGTATTTAAGACATTAAGATTGAGTTTAAGTTCGTAAATGAGTAAAATCGGTTCATGACCCAGCATTTGAACCATCAAAATAGAAGAAAAATTTAAAAACAAAAAACGTTTGTTTGTTTTTTTAAAACACAGCTTTTATTTGAAATATGATAATTTTGGCTCAAATTTCCGTAATAAACACCCATATATCTACAATACATATTATTTTTAAATATGTATATATAACTGGGTATTTAAAGTATTTTATGAATGCCAACGATTAAAAATATTTCAAAAATTGATACTCAACCATATGTCGAATATCTAAACGATTAACTCTGTTAATTGTTATCTTCACTTGTTTTTAATTTGTTAGTTTTTTTTTTATTTAGGGTATTCATGTTATGAGAAACTCTAAATACCGGTTAAAATAAGAATTATACGAGTAACAAAATAATTGTTTTTCAATAAAAATTGATAAGTTTGGCTACGAAAGTTGAGTGAATATACATACTCTCCTTAAAGGAATCGTAAAATAAATATTTGTGGAAGTGACACTAAAACAATATATTGAAGACATTGTCTTTTTTGTTAAGGCTATTAATCGAATCAAATGTGGATTGAATTCATTATGAGCAATTTGGAGACACCAAACAATACATTATACTTATTGTTATAGAAAAAATTGTTTTTCAAAGATTTGGCTATGAAACAATATAAGCTTATTTATTTTAATTTTACCATATTTATTTTCCTTTAAAAGAAAATGTTTTAAAAAAATATTTCCACGAAAAAAAAAATTATTTGTATTGATTTCAATGCATACCTTGTTTGCATTTTAAAATAAACACCAGAATTTATTCGTGGCGGGGAATAACTTTTTACGTGCATAAGTGATATTTTAAAACATCGATTGATAGGCTGCTCGTTTTAAAACATCATACTGTTAACCCTGATTATATAATCTACAAAGGCATTAAATAGTCACTAATAATTATAATATCGATATAATTAATATTTTTTCATAAACAAAACTTTATTATACTGATAATTGTTGAATAAATTGAAGGTCATTAGCAAATAATACTAATAACAATAAATCTGATGTGGACATGTTGTGACTTCCTTGTACACAGGAAAAGGGATATTCATGCTAAGATCTCAGCGTCACAGTAGCAAAAAAAAAAAAGTCATATTATACATTGAGCGGTAGACTGCACTAATTGTGACACCCTCAGGAAGAAAATATAAACTGCACGTTTTTATCGTAATTGGTTATAAATTCCAATGTTTACACTAGAAGTTTCAACATATTGCAAGTGAGAGGAACAATAATTTTGAATATTTAGAATTACGGTGCCATACATTACGAAAATGCAAAATCGTTGAGTTAAATCACGACATTCGGGCAATTATTTTCGTAGATTAAAGATATAGATATAGATAAAGAGTATAGATTTATACTTGAGTTCAGCATATCTTTCATAGAGTCGCCATGCTTTAATTGTTTTTTTATATAACTTATAATATGTTATTGATATTTTTAATGTTACAAATGATTTTCATATAAATTTTGTAAATTTGTAGCTGAAAATTGATGAAAGCTCATAGGTTTTTATTTTTAAATTGGTACACAATAATCAATATGTGGTAGCATTTATAAAACAAATATTTTTTTTACTGGTTTATAAAATTTTCAAAGTTTTTTAGTTCTTACATGGAAGTAAATATTTTGATAAATAAATATTTATACTAATCATTCATAATTGTATTTTTTTTTACACTGGAAACATTTCATACTTTGTATTATTAAAATTACAATTACAACGTTTTTATGATAATAAAAATAAATACAATTATTGCGTACAAAAAAAAAAAACATTACAGCGGGTGGTTTACAATGAAAAATCTTTTATTGTAAAAAAAAAAACAATTTTGTAACTTCTTTTTTTAATGATGTGATTGCGAAAAATATTATAAATTACAAAATTATTATTAAGTTATCAGTGTAATTTGTGGTTACTCGAAATGTTTTGATTATAGATAAGCTTGATGGCGTCAGGAAATGATTTTGTACAGTTTTAGATCTACTGATCCCACGAATATAAGTTTTTGGAATTTTAATGGACTCTACTTGTATTTGTAGGTCGAAATTCTCCTATACATCGAGTATTGTCTTATTCAGAATTTTTACTTTCATTTACTACTGGTAAAAAGTATTATAATTTTGGCAAATTTTCGATATCGAGTTTTTACCGAAAATACATATTCGGAGGTCCCATTAATCCAAAAAAGTGGGTTTCCGAAATCTATGCCGTATTGTATCGAGAGCTTTATTCTAAGTTTAACAATTTTATTTTATCATAATATTACATCTAATTGTGCAGCGAAGCTTTTTATTTAAAATCGGATAAACCCGATTATCGTTTATTCTAGAACTTTTAGGTTTATTACGTTTTTCTCCAAAATGGCTTCAATGATTTTATAAAGGAGTAAAATTCAAATAACCATAGGTATATAATATTGTACATACGAATTATATAATAGTAAATAGCAGTCCTGTAACGCGTCCCAGCAGATATTTTTATATTTTGATTATGATTTAAGGAGCTTCCCTCGTCAGTAATAGAAAAAAATAATTTAGTAAATAATTATACAAAGTTTTAGTATGTTATAGTGAACGAAACAATATTATATACAACAAAAATTAGGGTACCTTGCCGATCAATTAATAGTCACTCTTAATTCATCGATAGGGTAATTTATATTTTCTATTACTGCTGAGGGAACTTCCTTAAATGGATATAAAAAAATTTCAACTATAATTTTTACAAAAAACAAAAAGTTTAATAATTATAGGTTAATAATAAAATTAAGCACGTGTAGAATTTTTAATTTTTTTTTTTTAGATAATCTGCCAAATATTCAAAAGACGTGGTTTCATTCATAAAACGATTGAAAACACGTTAATAATTATTTGGAAACACGTGATGATTTATTTTATTTAAAAGAATTTCCTCAATCAAATTTATTCAAAAAAAAAATTAATAGCAACTTTATTATTTTTCTAATCCTCAAGCTGTATTTATTGTACAGAATATAAAAAATATATACCAAAGAATATACATTTAATTGAAACATATGTTAATGATTAAGAGAGTAGTTCGAACATTGATACTATCAATAATTTGAGTGCATACTTTTCAATTGATATATGACACGCATTATAATTTCAGGTCATGCGTGATAATTATTGTTATCCTTTAGCAAAATTATCGTGATAATGTTTGCATCAAAATTTATCAACATTTTATGTTTACTGGTTTCAAACAACAACAAATATAGGATTATTAATTTGACGTATTGTTTGAATTCATATTTTTATCAATTCTCGTAAATACCATACCAAATAAATGCACTTATTATCATACATTAAGTTCACGATGAGGGTCAAATTGATATACCAGGGTATTTGTTTTTTTTATAATTCCTTTACAAATAAATGTGTTCTTTCATTCTCTCACACGTTAAATCCTATAGATACTTTTATCTCATTCTCTCGTACGTTATATTCTATAGATACATTTATCTCATTCTCTCGCACATTATACTCTATTAATGGATGCGATGTTTTTTACTGTCGTTTTTTCGTATCATCGAGTTTACAAAAAAACGCTACTAAAAAAGTTTCAAAACCTATGCTAATTTAAGATGAATCATTACTACAAGAATCATCTGCATATAAATGATATTCTATGCAAATCAATTTAAATTATCACTTATATAAATCACTTATATTAATTAATTCCAAAAATTCAATAATGATTGGAAACAATTGATATATATTGAAATGATATTGCAAAAAATAATTAACATAATCATATATTATGAATGTATGGATCGTAGAAATATTAATGTTTCAAAGAAATTGAATTAAATATAATAAGTGTACGACATTCTGAAGGTTTTTAATTTTATATGTTAGAGAAAAAAGGTAATTTCTTTAGGTTAAAATCGGTCTACCGAGTGTCCTCCAATTTATTCTATTGGCTTTTTACAAATGGGTCGATTTTCTTCAACCTAAGTATGTTTGATATTTTACGCACCAAAGTTTTAATTTGAAACATTTCTCTGGGAAAACTCAAATAAGGGAGAAAAACATACTCAGTTGCATACATGATGTTGTATATTTAAAAAAACAAAAAATTGCAAAAACACCTATTTGAAAACTATAAATACATATTTAAAACGTTTTATAGACCACAGAGTGCTATATTGGTAACTTACTTTTTTCCATAAAAAATAATATTTACAAATAATAAGACGGCAAACATACTTTCGAACATACTCTGCTTATAAGTTTTGTTAATTTTAGTCGGAAAGCAATTAATTCATTTTTCTATTTAAGAAAATTGGACCAAAAATGAGACCTCTAGGAAGTAAGTCCGGAGGAGAGATGTGCAGACCAATTATTTTCGGAACCCCTAGCTAGATACCAATATTCTTACATACGTTCACTTCTGTCGACGTAAGTAGAAGTAGAAGAGTAGTACGCAGTACGTCGACAGAAGTAAATTAAGATTAAGGTATTTCCATCTAGTCATGGATTCTATAAAAATTAGACTAATCATCTATCCCGGACTTACCCTATATGAAAATCCAACTATAATGTAATATACATTGTATGTATTTAAATTTTTTCAATTTTCGCGCTCAAAAAATTAAAATTGGTATACACAATCTTGGCATGCAAAGACGTGTCAAACATTTTTTTCTGAAAAAACTATTGAAAAGTACAGATAAAAATTTTATTATTCATTTAGAAATTATTTTTCCCGAAAACATCTTCGACAAATTCATAACATTTGGATAATTATATTTCGAGACACTTGTGATACAAAATTAGGGAGAAAATTATTGATTATTATAGAGAGGTCTCATTTTTCTGTTGCAATTCCCCTTTTAAAGCAACTTTTTTCTAATGCATTTCATGTTATGACATAATAGAAATTTTACCACACCGGTTTTTAAAAATTCTACTTAAATGTTAATCAATTTTAAAATTAGAAAAACTTATAAATTTCTTACTTCGCTGTCGAGATATTTTATAGCTAAAATCCGTTGGAGCCATTTTTTTGAATTCGAAGAAAACAAAATAAAAACTCAACAAACAAAACACTTGAATAAAGTTTTTAGCAAATCACTTTTAAAGTTTTTCAATAAATTATTAATTCCACTTGCAACGACAGTTATAAACAAACTAAATGCTTACTATGATCACTTAAATAAATTTGATAAATAAGAATTAAAATGGGATTCCCAAGATATGTGGATGACCTTGGATGTATTTTATTATTTCCCCTACTACTTACTCTCCATAGGCTTGTTATGCGTACGGAGTTTAATGAATGAAAGAAAACAATATGAAATGGTAATACAAAAATTATTATAATTTATAAAATCATTAAATTATATATTTTGTTCAAACCATTGTGGGACACGATCTGAATATTATTTTGTTCAAACACCGAAAAAATCCCCTGATAAACGATGATTCTCATTAAACACATGTTGTTTTTATTTGAATTTAGCTAAACTGAATTTAAATAGGCCTTGATTTAATTGATTTTTTTTTGAAAGGAACTTAAGGAGGATACAAATAGCTCAAATGTATATATATATATATACAATCTTAATTGAAAAACGAGACCCTATCGAAAAGCTTTTTCCGAAAAAACTCTTTTATTTTATTTTTAATTGAATTGAGCATTAATTTGTGAAAAGCCATATCAATAAATAATAACAATAAATATTTATTGGCTCTGTTTTTATGTTTGATTATGCAAAAATTTCATAATATTTGAAAATTGTAAGTAATAAAATGTAGTCAAATTAAAAAAAAAATACAGACCGGCGTGAATATTTATGTTTATTTAAAATTACTAGATACACAATTTGTATGCTGAGAAACTTTCATTTTCAACTAAATAATTTAAAAACTACACCATAAAAATCGTGTATTTTGTAATCTTAAATTAACATTAAAAATGCAGGTCGGCGGGTTTTTTTTTTTGATTTGACTATACATTACAATTAGAGTGCATTCGAGATTCTTTTTATTATGTATGTCTCTATTTTGGTTCATATGGCTCTACGTCCCGATCAGCGATAATGGACTAATTTTTTATTAACAAAAACAATATCTTAAAATTCGGTAATTGTCCATTGAAAAATCTTAAAAATAATCCAATTTTTGGCACCTAGGGTAGATAAACTTGCACCTAGACCTATTCTAGATGGTCCTCTATATCCTCTTTTAGAACACTTCATCACCTGAAGCCTAGAATGTCTTCTGGTCCAAGAGGCAGTGAAAGAACCATCCAAAACAGGTCATGTAGTAGGATCTTATCGTGACCAGGGGCCACGCAAAACACTGTTTCTCCGCCAGATTTGTTCCAATAATGGATGGATTAAGAGTTTCAGACTCAAACATTCTATATCTAACACATGGAAGATGTCTACAGGTGGAAATAAAGTGAATCAAGATTTTATCTTCCTCCAGGCACGGCCTAAAAGTAAGATCGTCTGAGATTCCCGAATTATGAAGATGATAGTTCAACTGATAGTGTCCTGTTAGCAGATCCACTATTATTCTTAACTGTATCCTAGTCAGTTTCAACAATAGTTAAATAGTTTCGATGTGGTTATACACAACTTAAACTGTCGCATGCTATCCGTGAAGTCGTAATAATCAATGTGCTCTCGTCGAAGCCAGTCCTTAATACAGCATATCACAGAGCATCTTGAAATGAAAATGAGAGGTTTAGGCGCATGAATTTATGGTGTTTCAAATCATCTCGATGCATCTATGGTGTGTCAAATCATCTTTAAAACAACTTAAGGTTTATGGTTAATTGCGCCTAAAAACTGTTTCTATTTGACAAGAATTACTATTAATTTTGCACATTTTGAAAACATAACTACAAAACTTCAAAAGTGAAAAAAATACGTATCGTACGAGGGGCGTAATCAGACGTAATCGTATATCATATGAAAAATTACAATTCTCTTGCGTCATATTTGTCAAGATTATTTTTTTAAATAATTTTAGTATTAATAAATAAATTTTATATTTGTTTAATTGCCAAGAGAGAAGAGGGAACAAGAGATCAGTATCAAAATTACATAGAATTACTATAAACGCAAATAATATTGGAAATTCCAAATCCCACAAACCTGTTACCATCAGTAACAGGCAACTTGGAAATACCAAATGGATAGCAGTAATACATGGTAGGTAGGGGTACTTTAATAAGACTTGTATAATAATATAGCTGCAATAAAGTCATCTTTATCTGAATCAACATACATTTGCATCATTTCTCTTTGTTCGTTTCATTTATATTTATACCTTTGAGCATATAAATAAAATTAATCATACAAAGCGTCTAATGTATTAAAAATTCAGTTAGGTTGGGTGTTCACAATCACATCAAGTTATTAATAAATGCACTTCTAAAAATTTGTATATTACTTAGTTATGATTAGTGTAACAACTTTTTCCACAATAAAAATTCTGAAAAGTGGACCTTTTTGTTTTTCGGAGCTCGGAAGATCATTCAATAACAAAAAACCATTGTGTCTGCAATGTAATAAAACAAGTTATTCGAAAATTATGCAAAATAGGAATTTTGATGTTGTAGGGCAAAAGATGGATATCCCATTTTGCCAAATATTGAAGCTAATCATTTTTGCATCTCTTTTTCAATAATGCTTAGATAACAATAACAAAAAAGCAGATGTCAATTTCAAGTCTGAGAGGGTGATCGAGTTTTACGGGTTCCGCAAAAGAAAATGATGCATTTTTCAGAATTTTCGGAAAAAAAAAGATTGTTACACAAATAATAATTAAGTCTATAATTTTTACACGTATAATATAAATTAATGACTTGATATGATAAGGGGCTCCGGGGCTAACTGTTATTCAGAATTTAAAATAAATAAAAAGTGATTTTCAACTTTAAACAATTGTTTGATTGTGATTTAGGGCCACAGACAGCAGTAAAACTTCAAAAATCAGATTTGGTGAGAAAAATATTAATTTCAATTTAAAATACTTTTAAATTAAAAATCGCATTAATTATTTCTTAATCTCATATTTTGTTATCATCAAATATGAATGAAATTGATTAAAAGGAAAGAAATAAATAACAGTGTTAATTGTTTAAATACCCGGCTTATAATATCAAAAGCTGCCAAATATACTAGACTGTAATTTATTTTGAAAAATAATCGCAGAAGTCGTTTTTTCTTGCCTAAAAAAACGTTTATAGGAAGTTTCATCAAAATTATCGTACAATATGACTTTATAACTATGAGTATAAATGAAAAATCAAGCAATTTTGTCATAATAAAACCAGAATAGAACATAATTTAAGTGTTTTATTTAAGTTCAAATCTTATCGAATAGTCAAAATGAATTTATTTTTAGGGTTCATAATCAAAGCTGAAAAAAAAAAATAGAATCACTCTGTAAATTTTTATGAAACTTGGTAATAAATAAATTTTTATGAAATCGAGTTTGCAAACATTTTTCAAATCAAATCAATGCCTGGTATAATTTCTTGATTTAAATGCTATTAATTTGACCACAGCCAGGTATGAAATCATAGTTCAAACCAGATAATACCACTTGTAAGACTTCTTTGAATACTACACAAATAATTTTAAACTTTCATTCTACTTCAAGGAAAAAAAGGTAGTTGCACTTTAACTGAGACACATTGTACATATATATCTCAGAAATTGGGTAAATTTATGGCTCCACTTTTAATATGTTCTCGTTTCAATATACAAAAACCATCGAAATGGATCCTTCTATTTATAAATTGTTGCTACTCATACACAGATTCTGACCAATTGATAACCTCCTCACTTTATGGAAATCCGTTTAAAAAACAGATATAAAAAAAATTAATTAAATAATATTAAGATGCATTAAATGTATTTTAATCATAATGAACTCTTTAGGTCAATTTTATTGGAATTTTCAACGATTTTCAAACTTCTATACACGACTGCGGCGAAGCTAAAAAAGAAGGGTTAACACGATTGTTTTGTTAAATTATTTATCAGATTTAATTTTCTTTATCTAAAAAAAAACTTCTTTTCAAACTGAATAAATTTAAAAAATATATCAAGATTTGTTAATTCCATATTTAATTTTAAAGAAACATGAAAGATACAGATAACAGAAATTATTTTAACCATGAGGGCTACATATTTACTGTATTTTACGAATGTTAATGATTAAAAATACTTCACGTGTTTATATTAAGAATTATTAAAGTTTAAAATATCGAGTTTTTGTAATGTGCTTAATGCTATTAAAATTCGAAAATAGGATTTTATAAAAATTTTATACCATTTTTCTTAGAATTAACCTAAAAAATCTAAAAATCAAATATAATTTTTCTAGAAAAAATTATTTAGGGAATTTTCGAAATTAAAAATCAGGAAATAAAACTGCTTGAATTTGTGCCGAATCCCTTAAATTAAAGTTGAAAATATCAAGCGAACTGGACACATAATCGTTGTTAATAAATTTCGATTTTTTGCTACCCCAATTTCCTAGACCAAATTATTTTGTATTTTATCAATACGTATTTCGACTACAAAATAGTCATCATCAGTATGAATTAGCTAGTTGTAATAAATCTCTGAGGAGATGTTACTCGTTGCTAATTTTGGTGACGGTCTGCACGACAGACAAAAAATGGAAATTTATTCGAAAACTAGGATTTTTCGAATAAATTTCTCATTGATAATTATAAAATCGTTGTTAATATAAAAAAAATAATATATTCTTGACAATGATTTTATTTTCTCAATATCAAATAACTTCATCCGTTTGAAAAATGTTCATGTTTGTAAACCACAATCATACACACATTCTGTTGTTAAATGATTGGTGCGTTATAATAATAAAAAAAAAAAACAAATATTTTCCTTGTTATCAATGAAAATATTTTTATAAATTTACTATATTTTTGGCCTTCGTAGAAATTTTTTAATTAAAATAATATTTTTATTCATAATAATTACATATATTGAATGAATGCGAGGAAATAATAAGGTACGCATAATTTGAATAAACAGGTTATACATTTTTTTTTTTTGATATCTAATGAAAAATTACTTTGCCATGTGAGTATGGAAAGTTAATATTTGTATATATCTAATAGAATACTCGTTGCATTCAAAATACCTGTAAGGAATGATGTTGTTTAATTTATTACATTTAATTTGTGAAATTATCTCACAACATGGATGATTTACTAGGTAGAATCTCTAAAAAAAACATCGCTAGGACAAGAGGTGAAACTTCCTCTAATAATATAAGGTACTAGTTAGAGGGGGAAATAGAAGAATTATGATTGGAAACAATAGATGTAACCAAAGTATTTTAAGCATATAGTAAAATTTCATTTATAAAAACATTTGAAAAATATAAAAGTTGACTTCTGACTAAAGATAGGACTCAAAATTAAAAAATAAATAAGTTTTAAACTTGTAAATATATAAGGAATGAAATGCCCTAACTTTTCCAGGTCTCACATTGACTTTTTCTAGACTATTTTTTGTATGATTACATTTTTGAAATGGTTTGTAGTTTTAGGCCTGAACAGTTTTTTGCTCATGAGTGAACATTATTATCGGATTTATTACGAGATCTACCCATTAATAATAATTACGAATATTAAAAAAAAAATCATTTTCATGTTTTGAAAATCTTGAAAAAAATTCAAAATTCTCTATTTAAATTATTTGAGTATTCAGACTTTCCCTGACCAGAATATACCATATTGTATAAGTCATACATTTCGAATTAACTTAATGAATCAGTGTTTAGCATACAATAAGATTTCTATTGACTTCAAAAGGTAAAGATTTACAAGAAAACTATTGATACAAATGGTGATTGAATATTATCTGTTTAATTTAAAACAATTTTTACTTTTTTTAAATTTTTTTGAAGTCGTTTTTATTTTTTACATCCCTATAACACTTTTTTTTCATATTTATACAGAGAGACTCCAAAAGTACTTCTTCAATAAAAAATGGAAAATACATTTAATTAGAAGTTATTTTAGTTACGTTTAAAATTCCCGAAAAATTTAATTTTTTTCATATAAAAATACATAAGAAACCTCAATCAAGTTTTAAAACAAATTTTCGAGTCCTCTGATTCAAATCACACACAGACCTCTGTGATTTTCACCAATTCGAATTTATTTAATTTTAATTGATAATTGATTTTTTTCATTAGATTTGAAGACGACTTAATTTAATCTGAACTATGACTGACGTATAATACATGTAAATAAACATTTGAATTGAACTGTAAGTAATAATTACTATATACAAGTAAGTATACATATTATAATATACATGCGGAAAGAAGCCATTGTGCATTTATGATAATACAAAGTATATGTGTACAATATAATATATTAGATGTTTGACCATGAGTAAAAAAACATATACATGTATACTCGGCGACAAAAAACTACGTCGCTCTATAACCTTCCATATCTATTGAAAGCTATAAGGTCCAACGCACACCATCAGATTTTCTGATAAGAAAATCTGATGTTACTAAATATCATGTATTTATTATTAGACCCCGCACACGGAAATGTTTCTACATAAGACGTCAGATTTTCTGATCAGAAAATCTGATAGTGTGCGCGTACATATAATGCTGTCTGAAGTAGCATCAGAATTTCTGATTAGAAAATCTTACGATGTTATTTGATGTAGGACATCTGTTAGTACAAAAAGTAATTTATAAATTTAAAATATTTGAAAGGTCATTGGTTCATTGCGGCGGTTCGTTGTACGTATCCGATGATACCAAATGAAATTCGCTTGCTTAAGATTTTTGTCTCATGTATGATCAGATTTTCTTATAGAATTTCTTATAGGACTATCTGATGGTGTGCGTTAACCATCAGATTTTCTGATCAGAATATCTTACGGTGTACGCTGGCCCTAAAATACTATAACCCTCGTTAATATCCGACACCGTTCAATTAAGCACAATGAAATTTTGTGTATTGCTAGGTCCAATGGACAAAGGGTTGTTATTCAATTTATTAAGTTCCATAAGTTTTTAATAGATGGAGGTGTGAATTATTTAACATCTGTATTTGTAGTTATAACTTAAAATCGTATAATTGTTTACACTTAATCAATCAATCACGTACTTTATTTATAAAATTTCGTTTTTATATGCTATCAATAAAGTAAGAAATATGAGATAAATAAAATAAAAATGTCTTTTATTTTATTAAAGAATATTAATTTAATTGTGTTAAATATAATAATCTAGTATTATACTAATTTAACGTATTGCATTATGCAGATTCAAAACAATAAAATTACTTGAAAATTATTAAATAAATAAAATTAAAATTGGTAAATAAATTAATACAAACAAAAAATCGAGTATTAAAAACAATTTACATTACGTAACATATTGCACAGCCACTTAAAAATCATAATCAAAATTTCACAAGACATTTTAAAAAATTGTAGGAGATTTAAATGTTTATAGGGCGAATAAAAATTATTTTAAGTTTGTTTTAAAAACGTTCTTTACAAAAAATTAAAATTTTTAAAGTTATACTTCTTTAGGCGCGTTATACTAAAATGATGAGAGTGGAATTTTAAGATGCACGCACATCAAATTTACAGGTTGAAGCTGTTGTTATGATTTATGTTACATTTAAAGTAAGAAAATATATATTTATTTAATTTTTCAAAATTAAACTGTGCTTTATTAACTATGTTGACAATCTTTAACCAGTATTTTTATTATTTTATTGTAATTAACTATTTACATGCAACTAAAAATTGTTGTTTAATGATGCCAACGAAGTTTAACTTCTGAAGCGCGTACATAATAAGTACACGTACTCATTTAAAAAAAAATAATAATTTTAAATGTGTATGAAAGATTCAAGTAGATGCATTTTATTTGTTGTGGAGTATACAAATAATAAAAAACAACATATATAATGTAGAAACAATTACTAAGAATTCTTTTTTCAATCTAATATTTAAATATTATGAATTGTTTTCCTTATAGCCATAAATCTTAATTTTTTTTTTATACTTTGATTTGTGTTTGATTTTTTTTTTTATATTCATTTTTTTCTTAATATTCATACTTGATTTTGTTTTAATTTCAATAATTTAATGCGCATAAGAGAGAGCGATTATTTAAACGCCAGTGTATAGTTCTGCTAAATATTGCCTGCCACCACCAACCGAGTTACACACTGAAAAATGAACTTTAAAACATTAAAAAATAAAAAATTGGAGATGATTATTAATTAATCAAAATCATAAGCTATTTCAATTCAAAAAAATTTTTTTTCCTGTGGTGAGAATCTAATTAATATATAATATATTTGAGTTTATTTTTAATTTTCAAAAAAGAGGTTATCAATTTGACCCGTAAAAAATGCGATATTTGAAGTTTTATACCTATTTAAAAATATTAAACTGTCGATAGTAATGTTGTATTAAGTTGTTTATCAAAATTAATTTTGTTTATATAAAATATTTATTTTAAACTGAAAAATTAGTGTATTTTATAATTTTAAGTCAGTAAGTTCAGGTCGACGTGTTTTTGGTTTAAGACCATTTTTTGAAGACGAAGAAGGTTCTTTATTTTTTTGGAAAAATTTTAATGTATTCTTTTCGGCTATTTTTAAAACCCTTTCGGAATTGTCGCGAAAGAAGTCTGCTTCTTAATCAACTAAGCGTCATTCCGACCAAGAGTTTTAGCAGTTTCACATACTCTGAGTGAAGAACCTGAAATATGCAGTACTGAAATTAACTCAAATCCAAAAAAATAAAAAAGCACCGGCCTGAATCATTTTTCTGTTTATTTGAAATTACAAAATACACGAGCTTTAGCGTGGATTTTATAATATATTCGGTTTAAAATGAAAGTTTAACTTTGATAAACAAAATTTCGTAAGACCTTTCAGAATCATAAAATAGTGAATTTTATAATTTTGAATTATAATTTTATTCAGGTCGGAGCATTTTTATTCTATTTATTTATTTATTTTATTTTTTTTTTATTTATCAGCCAAGTGATAGATTATCATTTAATTTAAAAATTTGAAAGGTTATCATTAAAATTTAAAACAGTTAATAAAACATAGAAAAATTGTGACCATAGAAAAGATATTTTCAGGTTTTCCAAGATATTTATCATATTTTTTCCATAATTAGAAAATCTTAATATATGTGATAAGAATTTTCGCACACTGATAAGACAAAACAAAACGTTGTTAAACAAATTTCGCACACTGATAAGACAAAACGGTATAAATTTTTAACTACTTCCGGTTATTTAAAAAAAAAGCGTAGATGTCATCTATTGTACTATTCATTTATATTCTTTATTTGATAAATATGATTAATATAACAAAAGTTGTTAAAACCATTTGTATATATTTTTGCTTAAAAGTATAAACAAAATTTTGGTATTATAAATTATATTAAAAATAAATGTTTACTTGATAAGTTGTTAATCAATGCCATCTTTGTTTATTGATTTACATAGTTTTGCCGCCAAAGTCTATTTAATTGCACTGTTAATCCAAACATTTTTTTTTTTGATACCATTTATTAAACAGATCACACTACACACAATGTCATGAAACAAAACTCAATTGATTATAAATGAATATATTATTTATTTATACACAAAATTACACTTTTTAATGTGTGGTCTAGAATCATTTACAGACATTATTTGTTCAAAACATTATTTATTTGTATTTATAATTCGAAAATGCTTAGTTTTATAATTATTTGCGTTAGACACACTAAATATTATAAATAGTATCACATAAAAATAAAACGTATTTTAAACTGAACATTATTTTTATAAATTATCATTAAGCTAATCCAGTAGTACTGATTACTACGACTAAGACTCCAATGCTGTCTACTAAACTACTTAAATTCTCATAATATAATCTTAACTGCAGAGATAATTGGCTGTGACACACCTCAACAAAAGTATGAATACTTGTAATTCATTCAAATATTGGAAATATTATCAAGGTTAGAATATTGAATTCATTCTGAAAATTTGTAAATTATTTGTTATGATATTTTGAAATAAGATTAATGTTAAAATATTTTCAATACAAAATAATCAATCAATATAATGCCAATACAAACATAAAAGTGTTTTTTACAAATACATTCATAAGCATGCATCATTTATGTGTATTAATAGTGTTTGAGCTCCCACTATAAAAAGTAAAAAAAATTATTATAATGGATGTATATGTATATATTCAGATTGTATTGTTTTGAATAAAAGAAATATTATAATTAATTTTCATTATTAATACGTACGTTATACAATTCGTAAAAAAAAATTAATATATGAGGATATATTAAATTTCGTTTAAAATTTGTTGAATTTTATTTATGGAAGATAAAAAAAACACCTAGAAAACAAAAATACACCTAGAAACACTTTAAAAAAATGAATAAATATGGAATTGAATAAACTCAATCCAAAATAATTTGATACAAAAGAAAAACTTTGCGATTTAACAAATGTTTGTTAAATTGCTCATAATTTTATCTAGCTAGGTTGGGTCGTGTTTGACTGATTGGATTACTTAATTTTGTATAATTGTAGACATGACTTTGATATCTATATTAATTAATTTAAAAAAAAATCGGAAATTAGTATTTTAGATTATACTTTAACCGCAACATACGAGACAGTAATTTCCCATAATTTTATTATTAAACATAATAAATTTTCCAAAAAAAGTGTAAACCAAAAAATGTGTTTCTGTGATAATTGACCCAAGAATAACGGTAACGCGGAAATATGAAGATAATATTTATAAATAGAAATAGCTTATTTAAAAAAACAAAAATCGGTTTTAGCAAAGGAACAGACAGCTTGATATTAAATATCTTTTAAATTAGATGGTAAACATGCTTAGTATTCATTTTTTATGTCTTAACTTTTAATTAGATACACTTTTTTCGATCAAATCAGGACGAAGATTATTAAAAAAATAATATAATAGGCCTAATAGACGGTATTAGATAAGACCAATGTTAAAAATGTCTACTTTTGAAGTGTATTATTTCTTTAAATAGTTGGATAGACACCTCCCTAGGATTCATGTAAATGTATTTAAACTAAATATTAACAAATATCAAGAATTTACTGGAAGTTCTTTCCGTGATTGTATTCCGTTAATATTTGATAATTAACATGCATACCTAAACGAAGAAAGATTATAGTATTGACTAAAAGAAAAATTGAATTTATATATCAAATTTGATCAGAGTAAATACAATAGTTGCCTCATTTAAAAAAGGCTAGATATATTAAGATTCTTAATGCAAAATTTTAATTTGTAACCCTCCATATTTTTTGAGTCACTGAAAACCAATTTGAAGTTTGTGGGCAAATTTTTTGCACGAAACTTTGTTTTCGTGGCACTTATTTCAGTCCCACAACTAAAATAGAAAGCGTTTTTTCAAGAAGCCCATTTTATACAAAATTTAAGTAGACAAAAGTTTTTAAATTTCTCAACTATATAATTTTTTTGGAAGATCGTTACGCTGTTAGATACTTATAGATAAATTAGAAAAAAAATACGGGTTGAAAAGAAAATTTGGATATAGTTTTCATTTTCTCACACTCCATATTCTTTGGCTATCTGAACATGAATTTGAAGTTTTCGGTCAAAAATTTTGACTGGAAGTTTGTTTTCTAGAAACTTTTTGAGCAAATTATGACATTCAATTTCAGGTTTTGGCCTACATCCTAGAAAGAAAGCGATTTTTCAGCAAAGCCATGCTATATAAAATTATAGTAGACAAAATTTCCTACATTTCTCATTTTTTTTTTTTTTAAACGTTCGCATATAAATTGTTATATTTATTAAATTGTTACAACTGAATAAGGCCCTTTTTGGGAACGCTCTAGCGGCGAAACGGTTAATCCTTTAAAATAACATTAAATATGAAAAATGTAGTTTAGTCTACTCGAATTTTGTTGAAAAAACCGCTTCCTATCTGAAATATAGGCCAGAAACTGACAAAAGAGTCAAAATTTGCTCGAATAGTACCCAAAAAACAAAACTTTTGCCTGCAAACTTCAAATTGGTTTTCAGTTACCCAAAAGGACTATAACAAAAATCAAAACTTTCAGTGATATAGTGTGAGAAAATCAAAACCAATACAAAACTTTCCTCTGAACGCCAATAATTTTACTAATATATTCAGTCTAAGAGTGAAATGGTAATTAGTATTTTAAATCTATGACTATAAGTAGTCAATACTTTTGTCTGGTCGTGTACCTTTATATTAATACACATCAAAGATCACTTCACATGTACCTTACCAACACATTATGAGAGATAAATAAATAATTAATACATATACAGAAGAAATAAATATTGAATATACAAAATGTTCAGTAAGTTATAAATTAAAACGGAACAGATAATAAATGTTATATGTAAAAATATACAAATATAAACTTGACTGATATTTCAAGTGTATCAATAATTATTTATTATATTTTGCATTATCTAGTATTTTATTTTTGACCGAACGTAGTAAGGCCTATGGTAGAAAAAAATAGACTGTGTGTATGTTTGTTATGTATTGATATTATCAAAAACGTATTTTTTGAAATTTTGTAAAATGCTTTAAAAATCATCACAAAATGCAAAAAAAAAAAAAAAATGTTAATACTTTTTTTAAATTTTCTATGCTAATTTAGGTCTACGATTATGCCTAAAACTAAACATCCAATCGTTACTGTTCTTATTTTTAACTCTACAGATCAAACTACACTTATAATCATAATTTTATCGAAATCGTAGACAAAAATATTTCCTGGCTTTTTCTTAAAAAAAAAACATCGATAAAATATTTTTTGCCGTAGATTTTATTCTAATAATGGAACTCGAATATGTATTAAAATTTTCATATCTTGTACATTATATATTAAAAAAACAAAGTTATGGATGAACGAAATAATTTATGAGGGAAATGAACATGGCCAGTACAAAACATTGTACCAAATATTAAGAAAAAAATACGGCTAAATTTTTCAATTATTTTCAAATTTCTGTGAATTCATTCGATGAATTATCATTATAATTATATAGAAAAAAAGTTGGTATTTTTTGGAGATTTTCCCCAAAAGCAGAAATGCAATAAAAACAAAAGTTCCTATTTTATTTCACAAATCGATTGCCAAAAAACCGCATCTTCCAAATCAATATAGAAAAAATGTTAGCTTTTTACAATTACTTATGTTTAATGTTTAATTGTTTTTATGTTTAGCACATCCTCTATTTGTAAAATATTTCAAAAACATATAATATAAATATACCTGAACTTGCCTACATATAACCAAACCGGGAATGACAATATATTTACACAATACACAAATTTAACAAAATGAAACTAATACAATTATAAATAAAGATAAATTAAAAATATCTAAGTGTGAAATACAATCAAATCCTAGTGTGTCAAGCTATATTTAATTTCATTGTAAGCTGCAACGTCCGATTGACGTGCGCTAAAACTGACGTCCGTTTAATTCAACGCACGTTGCAACTAAACTCTAGTGTGGCATGCTCCATTTAAGTCAGTGAAAAGCTGAAACGTACGTCGATGTCATCATTCGTTGCTGCGTTAAAAAAATTTTAGTGTGACAGAGCGCTAAACAGTATGCTCAATACACCAATAGCATGAGTTCTGTACATACGATTATATACAGTCAAACCTGGGTAAGTGAGAAAACTCTATAAGTGAGAGTAATAGCCAGGATCCGTCATTTTAAGCTACCAAAATCTCTATTAGCGAGAAACAGAAACCTCTGTAAGAGATAGTCGTTTTTCCCTGATGGACCTCCGTAAGTAAGACTGCTACTTATCTATACCTCTATAAGCGACAGTCGAGCTTTATTTATTTATATTATTTAGGAGGAACTATAGCTACGACTCATTCTTAACTATCGTGGAACTTCCCACCATTGGTTTTGTATTGTTTTCTCGTCAATATTGTACCCATTCTATTTCGTAGAACTGAATAACGTTGTTATTTTATCGCTTTCTTTTCGAATGGACATGTGTGCCTGTGTACCGTCCTGTTTGTCAGGCTTACTAAGTTTATAGTTTAATCAATTGCGAAGGAAAGTTCTATATCATGTCAAAACGGAAAATTAAAGTACTGTCATTAAGTGATAAACTTAAAATAGTGAATGCGTTTGAATCCAGAAAATCACGAAATAAAATTCAGAGGGAGCTTAACTTGTTATTGCTGCATACCTCTATTAGAGAGAAACGCTACCCATGTACCTGCATTAGCGAGATACTCGGGTTAGTGAGAAACCTCTATAACCGAGAATGAGATTGTGTTCCCTTGAACTCCCGCTTATCAAGGTTTGACTGTATACATTTTATTTAAATACTTTGCTTAATGATTATAATACACTTTATTAAAAATACTTTGTGCTTAATTCTAAGAATCAAATACGAATTAAAAATATCATTATTCCACCTATAAAATAATTAACACTTATCTATTTCGATTACATTTTTTTTATATATCGTCCTTAACAATTTTCATAGGAATAGAAAACTATAAAATTTTGCTAATTACGGCGTAATTATATTTAATAAAATAGCTATAAAACATGTGAATACTATTTGAAATATGCTATAAAATTTTCATTTTTTTTTTTATAGTTCGAAAATATGTTTAAAAGTGTTAAAATAATTACTTAATAAACATTATAGAAATATGGATTATTAAAATGTAACGACGGTTAGCCTTGAAATATGTAGTTTAATTTCAAGAATTTCAAAGTGTTATTCGACGTTATTTCAATTTCCGAGCGTTATGTAAGTGGTGATAACAATTGGTCGGATATCCTTTGAATTATTTGATTTCCTAGAATATATAGATAGAAAAAAGGTTCTTAATATTTTCAAACGAAAGCAAACAAAATAGCAAAAAATGTCGAAAATTTTTTTATTTGTATCAAATTTCGATAAAACTGTGTTTAAAAGGTAAATTTGTAAACTGTAAAGTTCAAAAAGAACTTGTATTTAATGATTGGATGTGTAGTTTTTGGGAAATAGCTTTAAATGCCATACAGCCGCCAATATCTCGAAGCCATTTCATGCGATTTCTCAAAAACTAGACGATTAATTATAAAATAAATTTTGTGTGTTTTTTTTTTTACCTTAATTATTTAGTAAATCCTAAATGTGAAGAAGTTAATACAACTGCTAACAAAATTAATTGTTTAGATCCTCGAGCCTAAGTATTTAAAAATGGTTGAAACAAAAGATGTTTATAAAAGCTAATATTTTGATACTTTTTATGGTTTAAAAGTTGAGTCCTAGACCCATTGAAACGAATTTGCTCATTCACGAACTTAAACCTTTATGTCTAAGATACGCCACCAAAATGTCAACTCGCTAGCTTTTATCGTTTATGAGTTATCTTATGACGGACTTACGGCCATGCGCAAATTAACTAATTAGGTGTATCTATAAACACGTATGCCTCAATTATGCAAGTAATGCAACTGAAAATCTAAAAGTAAGCCCTCCTCTTTCTCAGATCCCATATGAGTTTCGTCCAGAAGCTTCAATTTGAAGGAAACCTCGTTTTATATTATTGTGATAGGAACAATAATGATTACCTTTTTCAGATCTATCTAATTGTTTATCTATAAATAATATGAGAGAGTCTTATACTACGACATGTAAGTAAACATCCTAAAAAATTATTCAATAAATTTATTATTTAGGTGTTTTTAGCAAAATATGCATCATGCGTAGTCTAGATTTTGTTTGAAATTGATAGAAAATAAATATCTATTATTATATTTATTTCAGTGATGTAATAATTAATTGTTTGATGTTATTTATAAAAATCTAATTGCTTGACCATGATTCTTGTATCTCAATATTACCTACATAAATATTTAATTAACATTAACTTCTTAATCCAAAGAAAAAAAATTCTTATAAAAAAATTTCATTCATTAAATTTTGCTTATATAACTTATCAATATGTTAACACACCCGGTATAAAAAACGGATTTAAAACGTAGTATTTCTACACTACATTTAAACATTTAACAAAAAAAAAAAAAGAAACTTTCACCAAATTAGTATGTCTGATTTTTGATCAATTATAATGTATGTATAGTATTGAATAATCCCGGATATATTGGAGCATAAATTTGGATTTGTTGACTATTAAATGGGGGGGGGGGATTATTTTGGAATATTTTTGTTTTTATATAATAATTAATACAGCAGACCACATTTTAGTTATAATAATCAATCTTTGAATGGAGATAATTTCCATGAAATTGTTTTTTTACGCTATGAATACAAACAAGTAGCTCAATAATACTGGTATATAATATTGAGACTACTGGTTATAACACATTGAGAACAAAATATAACCTAACACTACTTTACATAAGTGTTGGTAACTAATAGTCAATACCAATATGACGTCATAACATGGCACGTTGTGATGTAGGTCACGTGATATATAGATTAAAAATTTCGACTTGTCATATAAAATATTTAAGTATATTTCTATATAAATTATAATTTTTTTTTTTTAAATCTCATAATTTATTTTTCCGAAAATATTCTACTAATTAAACTTTTGTATAAAAAAAATAGTAACCGGATACGGTTGTGGTTATTGCAGTTTCATTATCACAAACTCCATTGACTCATTGTCTACCATTGCGTAAGTCACATTGAGTGCTTTAGTACGTTTGTAATCTCTTATATTTTTATTAAATAATTTTATCCATTTTAAATTATATATTGCTTTTAAAAGAATTATCTTATGGTTATAGTCCGAGGACTCAGCACGTTTTAATCTACGAAAATTTGAGACGAAATTGAGGCGAATCTAATAGAGCTAGATCTGGCTGCAAAAAACCTGAACTATCGAGTAACCGGATGAAGTATTTTTTAATTCATACTACTCACTGTAACTATTGAAAAAATCATTTAGGGCAAATATGGTGCATAACATTGCTATATTTTTTCTACGGTACATTTTTGGACTTAAAACTGTACCAATCGAATAACCGCATGAAACTGATTTTAAAATTTAGTTTCGAGTGAGTAGAAAATAATTATGAACAAGTGCCTCGTGAAATCTGGTACCAAATCCATAGCACGAAATTTTTTAAAATTTCTTTTTTGTGTTACCGCACAGCTATCGCGTAACCGCTTCAAACTATAATCAAATTGAAGTTTAAACATTTCTTACGAAGAGAATACATTAGTGCCACTTCTATTTTTGTGACAAATGCCTGACACGATACTTTATATTCCTTCAAGCCCTATAAAGAGTTTACGAAAAAATATTTCAAACAAAAGTTGTTTATTTTAAAAAAACAAACATTTTTTTGTATTTAAGTTTTTCTTTTAACTTTAATGGTATAAAAGTTGGGACGTCGATTTTTGTCATCGATTTTTGTTGTTCACGAAATTCTTATTATATCTAGAATATGTCACTAAAATTTCAGCCTGTATTCTGTTTTCGTTTTTAAGTTATCTTGATGATGGACGTACGAACATGTAAAAATGGACTATTGGCTTGATTCTATGAATGCCTATCTCAAAATTTTGTTTGTGGCTTCAATCTTTTCAAACGTTATAAACTTTGGACTAAAATTAATATACTTTGATTTAATAAAAATATAAAATGTAATGCCAATACGTCCTGGACTATTTAATATAGACAAGAGACAATTATTATTACTATTAACAATATTTATAATAAATATAAAATCATTTAACTTAAAATACTGTTAATTGTTATTGAAATTAATATTATTATTATAAAATTAATTTGTATATTATTTATCGAATATAAAATAAATAATTACTTTTGTCATAAATAAATTCGTTAATTTTATTATTAATAAATGTTTAATGTATATTTGAATAAATAATAATATTGTGTATTGAATATCCGGTTTAAGTTCAAATCGCTTCAAACTTACAAGCATGCCTTCCTCTTTAATTACAAAAACTTAATTAGGGCAAAGACGGATATAAGTAGTTACAATATTATATCAGGGCTTGGATGGACTTGAGTGTGTAAAAATACAGCACCGAATTTTTTCAATGAAATTGTGTTAAGAATTCCTCAATTATTAAGAAACCGGATGTCCAATTTTTAAGAACCCACACTCTTTTTTTAAATGGATTATAAATTGGGACCATTTTTAATAATTGTTTGGCCAAAAATAAACAATTTTTAAATCTTGGATTGTTTTTTTTTAAATGTAAATATTATCAATTTAAGGAATTTTTAATAAATGCCTTTATCAGAGAATGTGATGCTCCATTTTTCGCACTCAAGTCCATCCAGATTCTGGTCTAGATAGTATTGTTCAAAAACTAAATATTGTTATATAATTTTTATTAAAAGTAATGATATTAGAGAACCGTGTCTAATTAAAAACATTTCAAATGATTAAAAATATTTTAAGCTAAATTAATTATGAATATATTTTAAGTTACCTAATTTACAAATTTATTTAAATTTTTTATTTCCCGATAATAGATAAACATCTAAAAAAATTAAAAATTTTTTATATATCACATATAAGAAAATTGGATTAGAGACAAACGATTATTATATGTAAAAATGGAAATATTTATCATAAGCAAAATTTTAGAAAATAAATTTAATTTATCAGAAAGAAGTCTGATATGGTTTCGAAACATCATATTCATATATTATCTAATTTGTATTACACAAAAATTATTATTTAAATCAATATTGACATTTTATTTTTACTTAATTGAAAATTACTGGAATTTATGAATTACGCCGGAATTATGATTGCGCTGATAGATTTTTTTTATTTACTTTTACTAATCAAGGCTGAATTCATGTGAATGAATACGCCTGTGTTTCAAAACATGATGTTGTCACTGGCCAGTAAGGCATCATATGTCGTTAATATTAGCAATGTTAAATATCATATTTGATGACATACTACCTAACTGCACAGAGTTTTGAAACATAGGCAGAATATAAAATGCATTGATACTCCATATTTATTGGCCAGTTTGTATTTTTTTATAACTTTAATAATTGCAACGTCTTTACTTCACGAACATGAATTTGAAGTTATTTTTAAAAAATCTAAATTATGGACGTTCAAAGTTCATAATTAAACAACCAAAGAGATTTGCATAAATGACGTCATACAAGTTCATCTCCATACTGATTATATTATAAGGGTCATGCTACGATAACAGGTTCTATCGATTTTCATGGAACTTACATAAGCTTTCTTTTAAAATTGACGATAAATAATGTAATTATTGATATTGAGCCTAGTTTCATATTTTGATGAGTAAAATAGAATATTTTTTAAAAAATTGTATCTTCCCGATTTTATTTTACTTCGATACCATCATTTTGTCAAGAATTGCATGTTCTACATAAAATGAAGCATGTTTTACTCCTCTAGAAATTATTCAACATCAAACTTGAATGGAAAGTAAATTTTATAATTTTTCCATTTTTTTTTCTTCAGATTTATGGAAATCTTTCAAAGGACAAATTTTTATTGCTACTTTTTTGTCATCCAATTGTTATTCTTTTGAAGGGGAGGTGTGGGGTGGGCATATAAACTCAATAATAATAAAGTATTAATGTGGCATAAAATACTTGTATCGCCTAAAGCCTATGACGTATATAATCACGTTTTGACGTCATTATAACCTGTATACATAAAAATATTATTGTATATTATATACATAAATTTACTGAGAATATTATTACTTAAAAAATATGCAATTGGATTACTGTTGATACATTTTAAGGCAACACAAACAGAAAGGTAAAAAAAAATCACTACTTTCATTCTGAATCACCGTGCAGTGAGTGCAGCCAGCCAGCCAGCCAGCAATGAGTGAGTGTTGATGGTATTTTAATATATATTTCAGTTGGTATATTGAACCCGGATCGTTGATAAAATTACGCATTATTATATATCTATCATTTCTCAACACTCTTTTATATTGAATAATTTCACTTGTTTTAGAGATAGATGTGTTATTTAATAATGCGGATTTTACACCTGTGAACTTTCATTGATGATTTTTAAACACTTAATTGATTTACTACTTTATTTTAACAGATATTAAGTCAATAATTTCGAGGATGGCATTCTGTCAAAGGATTTCTAATAGAAATAGAAATATTAAGGATACCGTATCATTTTGATTTTATGTCTCTCATTTTCAAAAAAGTTGTAAAGTATAAAGCCATAACGATGGCAAAAATAAACAGTGTTGAATTCAAAATTTGATATTTTCAAAAAATACTTTTTTACCGGCCCTCGGACTCGATGTACTGTAGTGTTGAATCGTTTCACGACTGTGGCACATATGGGGGAAGTGTAGTCAGCACACCGCGCAGTTTTCTTGTTTTTTCCCCAATCAAGTACCCACTTTTCTTGTGCTGAGTGCACCAAAAGAGCGTATGACCATCATCTTCAACAAGGTAACATTTGAACAAAATTTCCGCCACACTGAGTATCGAACCCGAGACCAACTATTGGCATGAGAACTCAGCACACTAACACTCTGCTCCATTTTAAAATGCTTATTTGAAATACCGGCAAATGTATTTATTTTTTGGAAATGCTTTGATAAAGTTATAAAGCGTCGTCCTTAAACCGCGTGGCTCAATTCCAGCCTTTTAGAACCTTTTTCTTCATTTATGCAGCCTTTATTTATATGACCTCTTCCATCGGTTGTAACGTTCTTTTTACTATTAAAAAAAAGGATGTTTTTCTCCTAGACTTTCTGGTGTTTTTTTTCATTATTTCAAAAAAACTTAGGCAGAGAATTACGTAAAACTAAGAAAATACGTAGATTGACTTTATCCACACCCGCACAGCTTTTGAACTAATTCCAATCTTCGCGGCAAAACCATGGGGTTTGTAGCCTCTTCTTAATGTTTTTTTTGTGTACACTCTTTTTAAGGAAGTACGAGCGGCAGGCATGGTGGGGATAGGCTGCTCTGAGCGCGCGGTGAAGGGGTGATGATGATCACGTGATCGCGGCAATACGTATAGCAACACTGTGATTACTATGATTATTATTTTTGTTGTTATTTGTCAATTCAAAATATACATTGCGTATTATATATACAGTTGTAGGTTAGGTTACTTTACTATTATGATTATTGCTTTGCTTCTATCTCTTTCCAATATTTTTTATCTCTTTTTAATGGTCTACAGTGTTGCCGGTTAGTACCAAAAATAATCGACGCTACCGAATTTACTGAAAAAGTTCATCTTTTAATTAAATATCTTTTTAATTAGTCGGGCAACACGGGGTTTTTTCAATTATTTATTAAGGTTTTAACTTTAATTTAAATAGTTTTTTTTTAATTTCTACCGGCTAGTTTCGGAGATATTTACGAAAACGTATCACTACTATGCCTACTTTTGTTAAATATGCCTACTTTTGAAGTCAATTATTTATTTAAATAATCGGGCAACTCCCCCTAAAATTTTTAGGATCGGTTTACATTTAGTTCAACTGCATATAAAAAAAAATTCAAGTCTTTTATTAAAAATTGCTTTGGTGCTCGTACTTCCTTAATATAAATTAACACTCTGTTTTTCTTGTTATAAAAAGTGACAAAGCAGCCTTAGAGTGAAGATTATCTAATCCATACTATAAAAACAAAACTTGTAACCTCTAAAAGCATGCACAATGTCACAATGTGCCTTGAAGATTATTTTAAAAATTAAAAATAGCTATTAGATTTTATTTTACTACCTATTACTTTAATATTGATTTAAGTATAAAAATAAATATAAATTATGTTAAAAAAAAAAGTGCTTAAGAATAAAATAAGGTAATCGGCGCCGCAGCAGTATGGTAACAACATAATTTTATGCAAAGTGACTATAATATTTTATCTATGTATACTATAAGCATAAAAGAATTATCTATGTATACTATAAGCATAAATATTCAAAGATTCTACGAATTTTGTGTTGTAGAGTTGTTCTTGTTATATATTTAAAATCAAGTTTTGAAGGTAACTGATTTTCTAAGATTAAAAAGTATACAAAAAAAATAAATAAATAAATAAATAAATACATATTAATAATAATTCTGCTAATATTATAACTTTGTATTTCAAAACATATATATTTTTTTCCAATTTTCATATAATTCATAAAACTATATACATACCATAGTTCATAAAATAAAACATAAACATTTCTTGATTATTTAAAAAAAAAATTAGTTCAAAATTTTTTTCTGATTTCTTAAAATAAAATCATTTTTAGAAATTACCAGTCCATGAAATATGACGGTGAAGTTACGTACAAACAAAATCACATTACTAATTAAAAAATGTAACGAAATTTTATTTTGTGCACATTTGAAAGTGACATTCGCGTTTTTAAAAATCAGAGCATTTTAAAGCAGTTTTATGTTGATCCACGACTTTCTGACTCAATTAATATTATCATTTAAAATAAGAAAACCATTTTGGACTGTTCTATTTTTTGAATATTTTTTAGTAATGCGATGTATTGAAAACCTTCGAAAAGCACAAGAAATTATTTAAAAGTTATTGTAAAAATATCAGCGGATAATAATTTTTTCTCAAATTAGTATAGCGAACATATAGTATAGAAAAGTTTCATTCGAGACCTCGTAGTAAATCAGAAAAAATACTAATAAACTAATAACGATATAATGGAAAGGGGTTGATTAATTTAGACTTATAATTTTAGATTATTTCGTATACAAAATTTCATCATCGATATTTTCAGACTTTTGAAACAATCTATCTAATTATTAAATATATACTACCATCAGTAGTGTACCGTAAGATGGCATAGGTATGCAAAGAATAGGGGTTGCTAACGAATTAGGGACGCAATGTTATCATGCAAAAAATATTTAAAAGAAACAAACATAAAAAAATGAAAATAGCACATATTTTATCTTGATGACCAGTTCCCAAGATATTGCTTGCAATCTGTCTCCACTTTAATTTGAAGCGATATCTCCAAAAACACGACACCTATGCTTGAATAAAATATATTTAATCAAATTTGTTTGCAATTTTTAAAGACTTATAGGAAAAAATTTAAACATTATCCCAAAAAATGTTTTGCTGTTTTTGGTTTTTGTAGGATAATGCAAGTGAATAAAAACATAAAAATAGCACATATTTTATCATGATGGCCAGTTTCCAAGATAAGATGCTTGCAATTTTTCCAAATATTTTGGTCGCCACCTTGAATAGATTTTTTAAATTTTTGAGCAAAAATTAAAGAAAAAAAAAAAAGAATTTAAACAGAAATCATTAATAAAAGTGTAAATAGTTCAACAAATTTATCCCATATACATTAAATCTCATAAACTTGTGGGGTACAAAAAGTAATGATACTGCAAGTTAGATTTGTTTTAGAAAATTTTAGGAGTATGCATACGTTTATCTTTAAACTACTACATGTACTCCCGCCTTAAAAATTAAGTAAAATATACAATTAGGGCGCATTTTATAAAATCAATTATGATTATTTTCGTCAAAAACTTTAGATTTCACTTAATTAGAAAATAAGACCATAATGTACGCTAAAATCTCCTAGCTACGCTACTGACTACCCATTCATTTTAATACTATAATTCATTATTTATATAATTTTTTTTACCTTTTTCATATGCATACATATTACAACAAAACATTACCTATCTATATATAATACATTAATTTATGATCATCATTAGTTTTTTTTATATATGTATATTTTTAATTCCTAGATCCATTTTGCAATAAAATGATTTGTTGATCATAACCAATATAACATTTAGACCTTCACCTTTTTACTAATTATATACATCAGTAGTATTTATATTCACTAAGCTTACTACTAGGTATTTGTTAAAAAGTGATCAAATCTATTGTATTACATTTTTAAATAGTTCAAATATACTGTTCAAATCAATAAAATTGAATCACAATAATAAATTTTAACAAAGGTGTATAATTTTTTTGTTCTGATTATATTTTTCAAAAAAAATGCTAAAACGTCTATTATTAAACAAATCCATTTTTGAGTTTACACTATCTATGAGACTTGTTTTTGAATTCATAGACTACAAAAAGAAGTCTTTATGAAAATCTCTTTAAGACGACTCCATAATTACTACTCTTCTAAAAGTTTTAGTTAAAAGACTTCTCAAAATAGACCTCGTTTTTTAAAAGTTTTTATCTGATTTTTTAAAAGAAGGCAGAGAAAATTGAGAATTCTGTAAGACAATTTTTTCGGAGATTACACACACTATGACGCACATATATAACAGGTGTCGCTGAAATTACACACACTACCATACATACACATATATACCCTTTTATTTAATATACTGTTTTGTTTAAAGGTACGCATATATACAATTTTGTTTAAAGGTTTTATAATGGTAGAGATTCACATTTGAATAATTATGTTCGAATTTCGACCGCTGTAACGGGACTCTAATTCTATTGATATAATGGTGTAGTGCCTAGCATGTCGGATTTGTATTTGATGTTTTATTTTACAAACTATTTTATGTATATAATATCATAAATCACTTATTATAGCGACAAAGTATAATTGCAATTGTACTATTCACTACTTCGAATTTCAAGTAAAAATATTGATACTCCTGGTATTATTTGTACCATTTCAAAGACAACGAAAAAAATTGAAACAATTACGTAAAATGGGCTACTAATTTGAACCATCCTGTATCAACAAATCTATTAAATTTCATTGTCTATACAATGTGTTTAAATATTAATTATGTTAACACTAATTAGTTAAGTTGAATTGCAAATTTAATGAATATAATATAAGAAAAGAATATTTATTAATTGTGTATAAAGTTAGCAGCACAGTCATACCCAGTGATGTCCTCCGGCGTATATTGTGTTATTTATAAATGCACCAATAGAAAATTTTATATGTGTTAATTATGCTTAGCTTTACAATTCTTGCATCTATTGTAAATGAAGTGGTCTGTTTCACTAACATCGGAAAATTTTTAACAAAGCCAAATGACCTTCCAAGGACTAGTGACCTAATGATGATTTTCGAAAATTTGTTTATTGTTTGACGAAGAGAGCGTTCCACTTCCTTTAATTACAATAAAATGTAAATATTATTCTTGTTGACAAAAATACTTTGCTTTTGCAGTTTATTTATTCTGCCAGTTAAATTGTAAATTGTTAACCATAGACGTATTTTTCAACCGAGCCTTTAAAATTTTTACGGAAATAATTAAAAATGATTTTCTAATTTCCTATTTTATAAAAATTGGATACTGACGTGTACTATTGATAAGATTCCACTTATCAGTTCTCATTTACGGAAATGTAAGGAGTTGAAGCGAATTTCTTATCGTTGATGGAATTTCCTAGTCTGTATGTTTAGCTGCCGTCGTTAAAATTTATACATAAATTATGCAGAGTATATTCATTCCTCTTGTCTGTTTCCAAAATAGATTTTTTGAAGAGATTTATCAGACTATCTAAGAATTGATTTTGATTTTACTTCTTGGTCTGGTGTGACTCAAATGACATCACGTCTGAGAACCATTTTATGATTATCTACGGACTATAATCAAACAAAACTAATGATAAAATATAGAACGATCAGCCGGAATAGGTGGACTAAGTAACTCTCAAACTCCTCTCCATTTTTGTTTCATTGAAATCGGTACTGCGGTTTCTACAGCAAGTTTTCACTCTTGCGAGTGGGAACGAGAGGGGGCGGTTATAGTACAAGTATGCCATTTTTGATAACATACTCCGCTACATGTCTGCAAATTTCATAGAAATTACATTAGCAGCCATTTCGGAGATTATCTCCATACAATCTTTAATCACCTCTTACAATATTTGAATGATTCAAAATTTGCTACATTTCAGATCAAAATGTGAAATTGAACTCAATATCATAGCAAAAATAGAAAATTTAATTAAAATTGATATAAAAATAAAGAAGTTATACGGTATCAAAGATTATTTTTCGTCTCTTTTTTGAAAACGATAATTTACATGTAATTAATATGGAGATACTAGCAAATGACGTCATATGCAAGTTTTTAATCAGAATTTTTAAATGTCCATATTTTGCTTATTTTTTTAGATTTTAAAAAAATAATTTGATATGTTCGAGGAATGAAATAAAATGAAAGACGCTTCAATTAAAGTAATAAAAAAAAAATGTAGTCAAGTACACTAAACAATCTCATTTTTGCATTTATAATATTAGTAATATGATTACTTGAGAGCTCTGTGACTGGTCATCATAATCCAATGATGATTTCGATGAAGCATGATCAATTAAAAAAGTACATACAAAAATATGCAAGGACATCGATCGTACACTGATCTTGTAACTTGAAATTAAATAGAATGCTTAATGATATAAATAAAAATCAGTTGGGTTTTTCCGAAATATATTATTATTATCAATTTTAGCCATACAGTTTAAGTTTAAATGCCGTGCTTGTACAGGTTGTATTTCTTAGAAGTGTATGAAAGTAAATAAGATTTAGATAATCTTACTCAGAATTAATTCAATAAAATGTATACCGTAGGAAAATAATTCAACACATGTGGTGATTTAAGTTAGGTATATATTTTTACGGAATGAGTTAATTAATTCTTATTAAGTGCGTCTTAATAGTCCATCAAAAACAGTTTGGAATTTTTTACTGTGCTCTATGGTTTCAAAAATATTAAAATTATTTTTTCAGAATTTTAGTGAAATTTGAAAAAATCGAGAAAAACTAAATCATTTAGAAGGCAATGTTGGTTGATCCAAATAATTTCAAAAACAACATTCCCTTGACAATTGGAAGCATAAATTTTCAGAAATAACCTGTACTCCTATCTCCAATTACAAGTATTCCGACTTGATTTTAAGCAATATCTCGGAAACTAATCATCCAATTGTAAAATAAGTGTTATTTTTGGGTTTATTAACTATGCAACTGTTATATGATAATAATGTTTTTAACTCTAAAAATTTGATAAAATATACACGAATTCTCCAAACAATTATATATATACACTTCTAAACAATACTACCTGTACATAATATAATTAATGAAGTATTAATCTGAAACTACGATTATTACATCAAATGTATGACGTATATTTAGGAATTTCCTTCCCAAATTCGTCATTGATATTCTGAAATTTTTGTTCTATTATAAAAATTCCATTCACCTGTTTTTTTTTATCACACATATATGATAATTTTATCATTAGAGTAAATGAGATGTTGTTGATAGTATTTATAATTAAAATTCAATTAGCTAATTTATAAAACAATTAATTTTCATTATTTAAACGGCCATCGTTTTAAAAGTTTTATTTAAATTTGGTGAGTAAATTTTCAGCGAATTTTAAAATTGAAAAAACAAAAATTTATAAATAAGATTGTTATGTTGAAATAAATAAACGTATTTATGGTTCCGTAGCTAAAAATTGCACGAAGGGTTCAGATTAATAGTTGGTAAGGGATGTTTAAGTAAGACACATAAATTGACTCTTCCCCCTCGCCCCTCTTATTTAAATATGTAGAGAAAATAGTATTCGCGTCTTTCTTTTTCTATCATTTAATTAAAATAATTTTCAATGTGTCATGTTTTTATAACGGACTAAAAAGTATAAAATAATTTCTTTAATTTCAAACGAAAAACGATACATTAATAATAATCAATGCTTCTGCATGTGTCCTGTCTTTTTCATTTGAAATTAGTGAAATTATTTTATACCTTTTATTTAATTATTTTCTGCGTCTTGGGGTTATGTGGATGGAAATTTTCATCTAGTGAAAATTTTTCTGAGAATTCTTTCTGAAGTTTTGTTTATTCGTTTTCTTCATCTTTCTCTCACCCTTTTCGTTTTTTTTTTTAGATTTTCATGCATTGCCATCCACTTCTGAGCTATGTTACAAATATCAAGTGTCTAGCTCAGCGGGTAGTTACTATAAAACCAATTACAAAATTTCACCCGAACAGGCAAACAAGTAGAAAAGAAAGAAATCGATAACTTTTTTTTAAATTTATAAAAAAGGAGTTTTTTTTAAATTACTTTAGTTAATATTAGGAGAACATAAGTAAATAATAAAACTGTAAACTTATATATCGACATTAAGGTATAGAGGAGGGGGGGGGGATTTATACACACAAAAATGTTGACTCAAAGCAATTTTTTTTTTATAATAGAACCACAAAAAAATACCAGAGATTAGTAGAAGTTATTAAACTGGATTACAAATCAAAATTAATAATTGTAAACGAAATTTTGTTTTGATAAATAAATTCTACGAAAAACCCTAATGATAAAATTAATCAAAATAATATTATATACAAAAATTTTACAAACTTAATAGACTTTATGGCGAAAAATTATTACTAATAAATAAATAAACAATAATATTTATTACCACGAAAAACTATTATTTAAAATTAATAAAATTTATTGTCGAGATAGTATTGATTGTAAAATGATCGACAGTTGTTGATCAATTAATTAATCATAATACGAAAGTAAAATTGATCGTTTTAACGTTTTAAACTGATCCATAATACATGTTTATTATTTATCATAAGTTAGGAGTAAAATTAAAAATTCGAATTTATAAGTTATATAATACAATAATAGGTGTCTCTCGTTATTTGATATATATTTTTATTTAAATCAAGAAGGATTTTAGGACTACTAAACTAAATAACTCAAAAACTAATTATCCAAATTTAATAAAATTTAATATGCATAATCATGATGGCAACAGACTTTACTAGACTTTTTCCGGTTGCTATCGAAAAATTATCTGACTAAGTTTAGAAATTTTTTTATTATTTTCTCGGTCTCAAAAGAATTTTCATTACTTTGGAAAATGATTTTGTTACGAATAAATAACCATTCCATTCCATTGAATTTTTTTTTCATGAGTTTTCAATTAATAAAAATCTTTCCCATAATGTTAATTGTTAATTGGCAAAATTCCATGACCTATCCAGAAGCTTAGAATTCTCTGCCCCTTTGCAGATTTTCCAGAGATCTTCCATGATAATCTGAACAAGAAAACGGAGAGCGAATAGGTTTTTTGTAAAAAAAAAATTCTATATATAAAATAAAATTTAGATTTATACTTAAAAAATTTTTTCTCCCCGTTTTTATGTCGAGAGTGTAAAAACCAATAAATTTGACTAACTATTTTTTGAGTTCTTTGTTACATATGCCGAATTCTGTCTTCGTATTCCCTTTGAATACACGAAGAATGACACCTTCTTGCTCTTCGGTGGTCTTAATATTATAACATCATCATCACTGCATTTTTAAATGCGAAATATGTAATGTCCTTCTCGTGGTCATAAACAATTTGAAGGTTTGTTGTGACGTGCATTGTTTTGTTATTCTGAAGAGGAGAGAATGAGATTGCTTTATTTGCACACAAGTGCATTCATTCAAAATTAGGTAATAAATGTCGAAAAAAAAAACACACGATCTACGCGATTCATTTATTAAAATTCTGACCGCAAAATCATTTACGTACATCGCAAGATCAAAACTTGTTTTATATTTATAAATTGTTTATAATTATTTCAATTTGTTTACTGAACTTCATCAGTTTTTCGAACAAATAAATTAAACCGGGTTTTATCAATAGCTATTAGAAGCATACCATTTTCCAGCACAAATAACTCAAAAAATACGTATTGTATGAAAATTGATATGCACAATAATATTGACAAGAAAACTTAGTGCTTGGCGAAGAGTTTTTAAAAATCAAATTTTGATTTTTACCTTTTTCGAGAAAAACTCTTCGAGAAGCATTAGGTTTTCATGTCAATATTGTGCATACTAAATTTCATAACATTTAGATAAGTATCTTTTGAGTTGCTTTTGCTAGAAAATTGAAATATAATGTAAACCACATGTTTCTCAAGTCAACAGCTGTTTAGAAGTACACTCCTTTATGTCAGGATAATAAACCGTTGATAAACAGTCTTAACAAAAATAAGTAAAGAAAATAACGAATAGTTGTAATAGTTTTGACATATGAGCCATTTATAATTATTAACATTTAAAAAATATACTAAATACATAGCGCATAAAGATAAACTATATCCAAAATTTTTTTTTAACTAGCTGAATTCGAGTTTGAATTGTGGAGAAGTTAAAAAGAATCGTAATTCACGAATTTATACACTTTTTATGCCTAGACAATGGCATAAAAAAATTCAGCTCATTATTTAATTTCGTTTTTGAGTCAACTTTTGATTACTGGCAGGCGGATAATTGTATAGACAGACGAGTATCGAGACGAAAATGGACTAATTACGAGATTCTATGAATACTTATGTATACTCAAATTTTAAATAGTATCTTCAATATTTTCTGGCGTTACAAACTTTAGACAAAATTTAATATACCCTATTCCATGTAAGTCGAGTATAATGATACTGACCATGAAAATTTGAAATCTTTGTCAAGAACATAAATCTTATTTTAGAAAATTTTTTAATTCCTTTTAATCCTGGATAAATTTTCTGTTTTTTTTTACTTTGACACGAAATTCGATAAAATAAAAATTAAGCAGTTACACGTTTTTCTCTGCTAACTCGTAATCTTAATTCATCAAACTATTTTCCTTTCAATTTTCGAATGTTAAAAAAATGTAAAATAATTTGAATTTTTAATGTCTCATATTTCCTTGATAAGCCGATTCGATTTTTATTCGCTAGTAAATCCATATTTTTCGCTATTTTTAGATAATAAATTGGGTTTATTTAACGATTTTGAAGATTAATTTGACTTATTTGGATAATCAGATTCATTTATTATTTTTTTCCGCTTAATTTCGAAATCAAATTTGAGAAAAACCTACTTTCTTTCGAAATCTATTATTTTAATGTTTAAGAATTTGCAAAAAATATAAAATAAATAAATAAATAATAAAAATTGTTTTTCTAACCGAATTGCTTCTATCTTCCTTACTATAAAAGAAAATTTTATCGGATTAAAGTAGAAAAATTATTTAATATTTTCTTTTATTTAAATTAATATAATATTATAGCAATAAAAATGATTTTATTACAGTTTATTCGTATTGTATTGTATATTGAAGGCTATAATTAAATCCGGGGATTTTTTATCTCCAAAAGATATATATCATTATTACTGAATTTAAAGTAAAATAATAATACTATCTATTGGTTTGAACTGAAAATTTCTTCGGACGTCTATTGATCCTACCGCGATGATGTCGTAAAAATCTCCGTTTTTGTGTTTTTAAGTGGCAATTCAGAAGTTATCTAAAACTTTTAAGAGTGGAAGCAGAAAATTTATTACGCATCCAATTGGCAAATAGGCTCCATTTTTGTAAATTAAAGGTCAAATTTTCAGCATTAAACGTAAGTTTTATAATTAAAATAATATTTTTTTTTTTTTTTGTGAAATGCCCGAAAAATCGAGAAAAAATGTTTGAGTCATTTCGGAAAAATGCAAAAATTAGATCCATTTGCCCATATACGTGATTTTTCGTGAAAATTATTTTGATAACCATTTCTCTTGGCCGTTTCTTAAAACGTGATCATCTAGTTTTTAACTACTTTACCCAGAAAATCCAAAAACTCAGAAATTTTAAAGATTATTTTTAATGTTAATTAATTGTAAAATCTTATAATCCGAAATAACGGAATAAATTTAAAATTTCTGGTTTTAAATTATATTTTTAGTTGTCCATTAGAATGAATTCGTTTAGTTTACACAGCTTCTCCAAGACTAATTTTATTTTATGTGATGTAAATGCTCCAAGCATTCTGGGAATCACATTATTTATTTTAGGAATTAAAAAAAAAAAGAATTCAACATCCTTGGTAATAAATACGGAAGTATTTTTAACTCAATAAAGACTAAATAAGATTTGTGTACATGTAATCTTAAGAGTAGATCATGATAATCTCTCCGCCTACTAAACAGACGGAGTAATAAGAGATCAAATTTGTAGATTGTAAACGAAGATCTCATCCGGTTATGGAAACGCCACTGGCGCCTAAACTACTATTCAAATTGTAATCCTACTAATTTTTGTACGAAATTTTTATTTGTCTTTCAAGTTATATTGAATTGACCATTAAAAACAACAAGTTTAGATTGATATAATGTTTGAATTGAATTTTATTTTTTGGCAATTTTTTTCCTTTAGCTTTTGATTAAATGAGTTCATTAACCTTATAAAAAATTAATACTAACAAATTATCAACGCCCAAGAATAGACGCTTAATCTTACATACTTCTTTGCTATTAAAAAATACGGAGCTTGGAGCGGAGAATTCAACTCGATCAAAAATCAATACAAATTTACTAAATAATTAATAAATAAGGTAGTTAATTTCTACGCTTAAAAGCCAATATATTAAATTTTCTTTATCAAAAGGTCGCAATAAATTATGCTTATACGAGTCTTGCCTTGCAATTGCAAGACCAAAGCTTTACTTATCGCTGCATAATTCTATTTTTCTGATAAGAAGCTCTATCATTTATCAAAGCTTATCGTACATTTCCATCCAGATGAATATTTCTATACATATAATCATTAAATGACCACATAATTAATTTTGAAATATATTAAAAAAAAAAAGGCATATAAAAAATAGAACTACGGAAAGGGAAGTTTTGCAATAATATATATTCGTCTATAATCTTGACCTTCGCTTTAAAACAATGCAACAGTGTGGTTAAGATGAAAATATGAATTATAAAAATTAATAATTTTAATCGGTTTTTGGATAACACAAAAAGTATTAAATCTAATTTGAAAATCAGTTCATATAAATATTGACATTAATTACTTTTCAAACTATATTAACTGTCTCAGACACCAAAAATAAACAATATATCAAATTTCTTTCAATAAGAATTTTTTATTTAAGAATCAGTGTCCAAGTTTTATATATTTGTGTCATTGTTGACACAAATTTTCCTAGAAAAATTATTATCACGTGCTCAAAAAAATGATCTTAAACTATTTGCATGATATTTTCACATATAAATAAAATATGGATACACATAATAATTAGCTAATTGTAAAAATCATAAAATGATAACGATTACGAATTTTTATAAACAGACGCAAATCCCACACAACCAAAAACATTATATCTCTATCAAAAAAAATATATATATAATTATAAAAAAACGTATCATTTCCTGGAATTTAATAAATGTACGTATCACCCAAACATATTTAGCCAATGTTGATAATTAAACAATTATAAAACAAAAAGTATTTATAAACAATTTATAATTAATAATTAACTCACCTATTAAATTATTTATTAATATATATCAACATTGAAAAATAATATTTAATAATAATCTCACTTCACAATATAAAAACTACAATAAATTGAATTTAATATATAATAAAAAAAAAACAATCCAAGGTCTTTTTATAAACAGTTTTAAAATACAATAATAAACTTTTATTTAAATAAATCAACTAATAAAATAAAAACTTTTTAACAATTTTTCACTAAACACTCAAAATATAATATAAATCTATACATTGTTATTTATTTGATGATATTTTAAACTTGAATAAAATTTAATAATATTTTCATTTAGTTTTTCAAGTAAAATTGTGTGGTTCTCTTTCAGTTATAAAAGGTGTTTAAAAATAATATATAAAAAGTCTTCTCTTCTGATGTGATGTTTATTTCTTATTTTATAAAATATGACTAATAGTTGTATGTACATACAAAATTAAATAAGCATGCACACTACCAATAAAACTTGAGTAGCAACACAACTGCCCTCTACCAACTAACAACAGTGACTAAAATGCGAAACAAATGCTAGTTGCCAATCCTATTATGATATGTGATATAGATAACAAGTGTATTTTATAGTGATCCCACTTATGTCAATAATGCCTATATTAATCGTAAGAAATCTTTACAATAAAAAAAAATTCAAGAAAAGTGGTCAAACTTTTCTCTTTATAAATTTTAAGGGATTTATATTTTGTGTTAAATTAATTGGTGATCACGTGGACCTAACAAATGATGTTCGTTTTCTGTTGTTGTTTTATTTTTTGTTACTTAATTAAACACGCGTGCGCTGTCTATAACAGTATATTTGTATGAATCGCGAGAACCTGTATTATATTTTTATTATGTATCATTTGTGTATACTATGAGATTTATAAATACACTTTTTTACCTAACATTTTACTATATGCCTTACTTTAATGTGTTTAAAATTCTGTGCTTAACATAATAAATATTTTATCCGTGTTATATGTATAGATAAACCACAGTTCTTTTAAAATGAATATTTAATTCGACAATAGTAGGTAGTTTAACTATTTTATCTGGCTAATGGGAAGTTAGTTGTTTTCTACATTATATGATTATGAGTCTGTAACAAAATATCAACTTCTAGTATGGTTTAAGAATTTCAAAGGTAACTAATAGCAATTCTCTAGTATCAAAAAAAGTCAATCAAACAAAACTGGCTGACATCTGATGATTTATTAAAGTCATTTCTAAAGAGTTGTCTAAGCTTTGCGATATATAACTTTATAATTACCGAAAATGGCAAGTATACTAGTGAAAAATATTTAAATTAGCATACATTATGCAATTGATCCTCAACGAATAAACTAATACGAAAGGCGAGGAAGAATAACATACTTTTTATTTACGTTGTTAAACAAACTAAGAAAACAAATATTTGTTTCAAAAAGTAGTTGAAATTTATTGAAAAAATCAACACAGAAAAACACGTTTGTCAGGTCAAAACCGCGGTATGTTAATCCTCTATAATCAGAGACTTTATAATACTTCTATTGGCAAATGTGGAAGAAGTAATAAACTGGGGAAAGTATAATGCATACATCATGTATTTAAAAAGCTCTTCTTAAGCTTTGCTAATATTTTAATTCAATATTACATATTTTATGATACTTAAAAGTTTTAAGTCATTGGAGCACGTTAAAAAAATTAGATTGAAACATCATTATGAAAGACACAAGAGTTACGTTCTTTTCAGTCCCCAAAACGAGAAAATCATCGTTTTGGGTTCTTAATTGGTACATAAATAATACCAATTCAAAAAATTACACATTAATAACTAGTTTGGGGTTCGTCAGGTTTGAGTTCATCATTACATCGTAAAATAGCAAGAAAGGAATCTGGTTAAACGACGTTACATACGATACAAAAATGAGAAATAAAAACCTGCGATATGATATAGTTAGAAAACTACTCTTTTAAAATGTCTCAGGCAGATGTAGAAAACTAAACGTAAAGAAAAATAATTTTCACTATGCCGACATATATCAAGAAAATGCTTGAAAAGAAACCGATTATATTGTAATCGACATGAACCGACAATCTCAAGGAAATTCGTCTTGATATATTGTTTGTTGTATGGCAGGACTTCGAGGTCTGCAGTTCAGAGTCTCTAACAATTTTGAAATGTTGTTGAGACTCTTTAAGAAGTCTCACAAATTGCTTTTCCTAGGAGTGAAAATATCGAAATGATATTTTCTAATCCAAAAGGACAAATCCCAATTAAATAAAGGGAAAACGAATTTCGTTCGCGTACTTTTTTTATTTTTATTACTCTAGGCGAGATAAAAATTCATCACATGTAAAACATATCAGATTTCAATTCAAATCCAAAAACCAAACCTCTCATGGAGGTCGACATCAATTCGAGGTTAAATGAATTTAGATATAAATCACCACAAATTTAATAGTGTTTTAAAGATCCTGAAAATAGATTATTGGGAGTTATATAAACATAAAATATCATGGAACAATTATTTTATTTAATGTGTCTGAATTTTAAGTAGATAGTATTTTTGGCTTACAATGCCCATAAAATAGGAATTGCTCGGTGAAAGAAGTAGGCATCAAGTAATAACAAAATAAGAATTTTCCTTCAAGATGAAATCTTCAAAAAAAAAAGACAAACCACGAGAGCAAATTTCAAGAAAAAATATTGACTACACTTCATAAGGTCTAGAGTTCAATTACATTTTGGATCCACAATTGAAAATATTATAATAAAGAATTGAGATAATTTATAAATAAAAATAATATAATGTTGCAGTAGATGTTATTATTACGAACATTAAATAACAGATGAGACTTTTATTTTGGCGTCAAGTTAATTTTGGATTACTGACAGTGAGATGATATATACAGAATGATGAAGATAAAACAATTATTACAATTTAACAGTCTCACAAATCTTACCTTTGCCACCAATGCATATATATTATTTACTTGGCTCCGCGTAATTTAAATTTATTGACACAAAAAAAAGCGTTGATCCAGACGACACACGTCTCAAAAAAAAAAAAAATGTAAGAAGGGAAAAATAAATGTCTAACCCCACACACGCACTGCATACACTCACATAAAAATGATACAATTTCTAAAAATGAAACTGACGTCAAGTTTTTTTGCTGAATGAGCCACTAACGAAAAAAGCCTACCTCACTTATGATGAGAGACGTTCTGATGTTTTTAATGTGTATTAAGTTGGTAAAACGTTTGTAGAGAGAGAGATTATCGTTTTTTTTTTTACATAAAACGAAAACTATATTCGCTAGTTTGTAGATGAATATAACAAACGTAATTTCGCCATCAATTCTAAAAATAATTATTAGAACTACAATATTGTTGTGTATACTTGAAGTTAGTGTTGGATTGAGTAAAACTGATTCAGGGAAGTCTAACAATACGATAAAAATAACAATTATATAATTTTACATAAACTAAGTTCTGAGCTCAAACGTTATTTTTCTATTTATATAAATTTGGATTCATTTTAAGGAGGCATAGAAGATATAACAAGTAAAAAAAAAAAGCACAAGAATCTTATAAACAGCTTATCTTGTTAAAGAGCTTCCAATAGATCAGTCAATAAAAATTTATAGAAACTAATTAGTAATTCCTCTTAAACCAATGAAGGAATATTTTATTAGAATGTACTCGAGCCCTTTTACTGAAAAACTATGAAGCAAGCAGATAGGGCTTTGGACTTTTCGGTAATGTTTTAAGGACAGTATAAAGATATGTTTAATAAAGTTTTAGGTATCGCCAAAAACGTCGTTTCACATTTAACTTTACGTGGTTTTTTTAATACTGTATAAAAAACGCCAAAAAATCACCACTGCTTTTAAGTCTTCTAGGGTAATTCATGTCTAGAATAACTAAAAATAACAACTTACTTTATGAAATGGCTAGCGTGGACATTGGAAGTAGATTTTAAGTGAAATCTCAAAAACTACGGAATCAACAAATGAATGTTATTTTTGAAATCTACAGTTTAAATTATTACTGTAAAATATAATTTTATCGAAATCGGGAACACACAATTTTTATCGATTTTTCGTAATTTTTTAAAGGCTCTTTGAAAAAATCGAAAAAATCAAGAAAAATATTTTCTTCCAATTTCGATAGAATTGTATTTTTTAGGTAGTTTGACCTTTGCTATTTCAAAAACTAGCCATTTAATCGTAAAACAATGTATTATTTGTGGTTTTTTCAGAACCTAATTAACCGAAAAAACAGATAAAGATTTTTTAAATTTAATTTTAAGTGATTTTTATGGGTTTTACAGAATAATCACTCAAAGTTACATTTAAAACACTGTTTTTGGTGATAACATATAGTTCTTAAAAAATTGCTGCTAACCGCAAACCTATATCATGCTTGTAGAGCTTAATTTCCATTACTAATAGTAACTTTTATTATTTTTAGATGGTAATTATTATGGAATGATAATCTTTAATATCAAAGTAATTATCTTAAAAAAATATGATTATATCAGTATTGTATCTGGTACTAATTCAGGTTGGAAACTATTACCTAAGATGCTGAAACCCTAAGCTGTGATTATATAATAGGAGTTCCTAGATGAGAGCTCTTGAATCATCATTCGTTAGTCCAACACTACAACCAATAACGTTAATTTCATAATTAACGGCTGTTTACAATTGCTGTAATAATAGATTAATGTTAAACATACGAAGACTTTTCGATCTTTACCTCTAAACAACAGTCACTTGTTTTACAACACCAACACACACAAATAAAATGAAAATTGTGTTTAATCTTCACAAATTATTTCAAATAAAAGATGTTGAAATTGGCACAAAATAGGGAATATGAAGGCTTAAGGAATCTTTTTTTTATTCGAATTTTTTATCGCATTATTAAAGCAATTTAAATAGTTGGAGCAGGTATTTAAAAAATTTGTTGGGATTATATAATCAACTAGGAATATAATTGATTTTTAGTATTATATAAACAAGCATCTCGTCAGACTTGGTTGTTACAAATTACCATTAGCAAAAATAATTGATTTTATATAACCATCTTACCAAATGAAATATTTTTTAATTGAAAAAATACATCGTCGCCGGTATGGTTTTGTATACCGATAAATTCTGAAAGATTATTGTAGCAAAAAGCAGTATAATTTTACAAACAATACATTTCAGCTCAAAAGAAAATGATTTCTGAATGTGCCCAGTCTCATATTAGAGAAAGGTACTTTAAAAGCTACACCAATAGGTCACAACCTACCCGTGAGAGAGACAACCCCAATCTGAAGTCTTTACTCACACTTTAAATTACAAAATTGCTTGTTTATATCTAATTAACAGAAATAGCTTATCTATATACCAATTGGAAGACAGTTGAAAAGGTATACCAAGCAATTTGTCACGGCCTACACCAGAGACAGGCATCCCTAGCCTGAAATCTTTACTTACACTTTAAATTAAAAAATTACTTTATTTTTTATATTTAATTAACATAAATGCCCGATACTAGATGCAAATGTGGCTGCCAATTCACCTGCCCACTCTTCAATCAGCTTAGGTCTGTATTTCTCAGTTCCCTAGTTGGTATGGGTGTTTTTGGTCCTTACAATATTTCTTATATCCTATCTCTTAATAATACAGAAATCCTTTCTAGTCGTTGTACTTTCCTTAATAAGTCCAAAATCCTTATTTAAATTTAATTTGCTTACCTCAATTTACTTACAATTTTTCTACATTATTTTTCTCTCTTTTAAATAATACGTTATCTCTATTGTTGACTTTTCCGTGGTCCACTTTCTAATATTTAACGTTATAGCTCCTTCGTAAAATAGTTTCGACGGGTTCCGATGACGAACCAACTTTTAAATTTCCTACGTTTCCTTGTGCATTAATGATACAAATTTTCGAATATTTTATTATTTTTTTTATCTTATGCAAGAACACTTAGCATTTTAATTTGTTTATGTAATATATTGAATTGTTAATTTTATTTGGGTAATAAGTTCTAATAAATATTTAAAAAAATAAAAATTAAGAGAAATGCTTATTTATATAATATTTTTATTGGCAAAAGCTTTACCTAAACTTAGATCATTTAAATTATAGTGTACGGAAAAATGATTTAAAAAAATCCCATTAGGAATTCAGATCAAAAATTATAATAATTATCTTGTCTAATTTGTGTTAACAATTTCCACTTTTTAATTTTTCAAATGACGCATTTGAAAATTGTAAAATTGTGTTCTCCTTTCAATTTTTAAATTATTAACTGAACGTAAAATAGGTTTCATATTACGTAAGGTTTAAAAAGCTAACGAATTCATTTGAGTACAAGGATTTCAAAAAGACATAACTTCACTTGCATAATGACGCACTGGAAAGTTGTTATATGAATTGCCCTCCTTTCCAAAATATATTTGACGTCAAAAGTTAAAATCAAAGTTCTCATAAAATAGGTCTTCACTGTTTTAATTTTCACTGTCCATTATTAACTAGTCATTTGTTGATTTTTATATCAACAAATACATCTTATTAAATACAACTTGTATAGGTATTACGTACACACTTAATAAAAAAAAAGAAAACCGTATTGTTTTAAATTTTGAGAATATAGTATACAAATATTGTAGTTAAAAAGAGAGTAAGTTTGGATAAAATCAATTCCAGTGGAAAATTTTAAGTATGTAGAAAATGTCTAAAAAATTAGGTGAGAATGATTTTGACGAAAATTACCGAATCTAATAGAGTATTAGAAGGATATAAGGGTATTGGGGTACATATAAGAAATTTTTAAATACATGGAACAAGATATGACACTTAAGTTGTCAAATATTACCGAGGCAGGTTTTTACCGGCATATTAGATAACATATAATTTTGTAGTAATAAACATAATCATACAAAAAAACATAAATCATTTTTTAATTTTTTTTCTACAGATATTCAGTAATTTTTGACCACCATTTTTCGTTGGACCAAAAGAAAAATTTGACATATCTAATTTAATATATACAAAATTTAAATAAAGCTTCTAATAACTAAAAAATCATTATTTATATTATTTTTATCAGTAGATATATTAAAATTATTAAATTAAGTTTATAGGAAATCTTATTGATCGAAGAAAAGGTAAAATCAATTTTAATTATACAATTTGGCATTTCATCTGTCTATGTATGAATGTATGCTTGTTATGCTGTAACTATCGAACGCATTATGCGATTTTGATGAAACGTTCTGATAGACATGTTTCACAAATTCGAGAAATTTCCTAAGGTCCCATAAGAATTTTGGAGACACCCTAATAATAATTTCCATATCTTCTCGCTTGTAGTATATTGAAGTTTGTCATAACATATAAACTGGTGAGAACAAGGTGTTACTGATAGTTATATCTACCGACCCGATAGAGCTACTAGTTATTTAATATTTAATATACTTCAATTTTATTGCACATATGTGTACATGTGTATCATTAAAATGGTAAACATTGACGTATTTATTTTATAATTTTATATACAACAATATTAATATAATATACTTATATATAATATGACGCATATGTAATACAAAAATTATGAATAAAACCAGTTTTCTATATTTTGTTGGAAGTCTTTTCAGAATATTAATTAGCAAGCAATACCTTTAAACAGAAATGTACTTAAAATAATAATAATAATAATAATGTTGATGATATTATTATTAGACGAGTCAATCAGGGTTTTAATATGGCGACAAACCTCGTAAAATAATGAAACACAACGAACAAATATTAATTTTCATCGAAAAAATAATGAATTATAAGAACATAATAAATTTATCGAAAAGTTTATACAGTTTTTGAGTTATTTCTTTTCAGGAAAACTTGAAATTATTCCAAAATATTGTTGCATACCAATCAAATTCTATAAATTATTAATTACTATTTGTTTTTTTTTAAATATCGATTAAAATTGAGAAGTTTTTAATAAAACTTTAAGGCTTAAAGAAAAATTTTTGTTTAGAATAAAGTGTTTTATAAATTTTAATAATCTTTCGAAAATTTATGTTTAAGAGTTAACTAGGATGTTAGCTTATGTTATAGTTTCTGTAGTGATAACATCAACTTAATTCATCATTGTAGTTTTGAAATTTGAACTGTTAAGATTCAGTTATAAGGCAAATTATTGGCTACTATTTAGAGTTAAATTACAGATTTTGGACGATTTTTTTTATATAATTGACGTCATACATATTAATCTCCATAGAGATCTCATATATATAAGAGTCATTCATTCTACGGTAAGAGGTCCGATCTATGCCACTTATATACACTTTCCTTCAAAATTTAAGATAATAATACTATGCACAAATGAGTTGATTGCGAATAAAAATATTATATAAATTATAATAATATTCAAAAAGTTTGTTGTGCGATTTTTCCATAGAAAATGACCGCTTATCGTATCACCCATAAAACTTATTTAGAAAAAGATGGAAAACAGTTTTTAAGAGTTTATAACTTATTCGTTTTTGAATAAATTGTAATTTAATTTTCGAATTTTGTTTGGTATTGAGCCTAGTTTAACATTTTGTTGGGTGAAATAGGAATTTTTTTTTATTGCATCTTCCCTATTTTTCGCCATTTTGGCTACTAAACTCTCCCAGGTGGCATAATTTTATCGTTTGGCTACAATTTATTTAATTTGTTTTCTTATATAATACAATGAATTGGCTATTTTTGGCTATTTAAACGCCTCATAACGGCTTTATTTTCAATGGCAACACTACCTACGATGTTCCTGGTTGACTTGCCTATATTATTATTGCATATTTGTATCTAGGTAATAATAATACCAATCACAAATATTACGTATACGTAAGTTTACAACTACTTTGTACAAAAGTATGGAATTTAAGAATGGGAATCCCCATGGACCACTCTGCGATAATATTATCAATAGTGTATATAAGATGATATAAAAGGTGAGTGTGCTTTTATAGTAGAAAAAAAAAAATGTTTTAAACACCTGTTTTGAGGAAAAAATCTTTTGCATTTCCCATTTACATGGATTTTCCAGAGCTTTCGTAAAAATAACTTCAAATTTATTACCTATGGTGAACGATTCTATGCTATCTTAACCACGCCAATTTAGGGAATGATTTTATTTTTAGAAAATTTAATAGATGTTTTATTTATTTTGTGCAAATCTATTTTTATAAAATAATGGAAACTATTAACTTCTAATTCACTAATTTTCACTTTAAAATTACGAGTGCACTTTCAACTTATAAAGTCATTATCAAGTAATTAATAATTATTATTTTATTTTGGAAATATATAGGGAAAGCAGGTAAGATTATTGTTATTGCCTAGTTGGTAGATTAAACGCGTTCAGAATAAACGTTCGGGGTTCGATTCTTGGTCACGACTGTTGAAACCTTTGTTTTTAATAAAAAAAATTTGGAAAACGGTTTACCCTAAAGGCATCCCAGCAACTTCCTGCTAATTTCATACCTAAGCACTTAAAATTTAACATATTAAAATGTTTTTGAGCTAAAAATTTGGTTTTTGAGCTTTGATGTTAAAAAAACACCAATTCTTGTAAGACGTAAATATAATGAAACAAATATCACAATACTCGAAATTAATTCTCTTGATAAAATTAGTAAGTTTCAATTAAAGTTTAGCACCTCTTTTCCCCATAACAATATAAATTTATTTTTCTTGATATACCTTGATGAATGAAAAAGTGATCTTTCGGCTTTTAATATACAGATAAGAATATATTTTTAAATTGATAATATTTATATGGGTCATTTTTTTTGAAACTTATCTTTGACATGAATATTTTTTTTTAATTGCAGTTATTTTTATGGGTCATTTATTTACTATATCTTTGTTGAGGATAAAAAAATTAATTTCATTCCTGAAACATTTTATAAAATTTCCCAGAAACGTTCAAGGATTTTGGTATTTATCAATTGGGAGTCACAAAAATTGGGTGTGCCTTTTTTTGAATATATTAACTGTGGAAAATAAATTTTTTTTAAATATTTTGTATAACATAAACAAAGATTTGTAACATCTAATATTTGGGTTTTTTTCTCTTTATTTATTGATTTTTTTATTTATTGCAGCTTACCTTTTTGATAATTTTTTACTAATACCTACACCATAAGAATTCCAAATATTCAGATTCCCTTTCGTTCTAAACTTTCCTTTTCCGAGTTAATAGATTCCACAAATATACAAAAGTTCTAGGTATTTTCCTTCTTTTTAAGAACGTTTCCAAATTTGATGTTAAATATAGATTTTAATAATGAAAATTTTATTCCAGATTATATTTTAAAATGAATAAATTTTTATAATATTAATAATTGCTACTTATTCGTATTTAATACTAATAAATAATTTATTTGTTATAAAATTTGTCTTTTTATTTACAATATCCTGAATTATTTGAATATTGCTTGCTATAAACATTATTATTATGGAAATATATTTGTTATGTCTTCAATTAATGGTTTTCAATTTACCAAAATAATCTTGACATGAAATCGGTAGACATCCAAAACAATTTATAAAATAAAAGCAAAAATTAAAATTTTTTTTTTCTCGATAAAAGCAGTTTGACAAGAACTTCGTTTTTATTCGAAATTTCATTACATTTAATATTTATTTATTTAGATATTTGTGCGCGAATATTGGGAAAATAATTAGACTAAATATAAATTTAATAAATTTCTAATCGTTTTGTATGGACAAATTTAAGATAGAGATTTCTCTTCTCTAATAATTTTTCTTATAAAATACATACTAGGGATAATTCTTATCTAAAATAAAGAAAATTTTTCGTTTAATCCGACGTTTCTTGTAGCTTCTTATCATTAAAGATTTCTTTGAATTTGTAACTATAAAAATAAAATTATATTTATAGAAAATTATTAAGAAGTTGATGAAGTGTTTCGTCACGTGTCATCTGTCAGAATTTCTGTTGTCATGATTATTGCTATTAAAAAGACTTATTATCGTGGTATTCTTTTAAAATAAATTTCAGATGTATAAAAAGGTAGAATATTAACCATGCATTAAATTAATTTGTAAGACAAGGATAACGGAAATTCTGACAAACTGAAAAGAACAATTATGCATTCTGACACAGTTACTTCCTTAGTATATTGTAATTAATAGGAAGTTTCGCGTTCTAGAATCTTCCTTGATTTAAATAAAAAATTATATCAAAACAAAATTCAAGAGACATCTACTATTAAATTGAATTACGTTTATTATTTATTCAAGTTCTAATCAATTTAATTTCAAATCCTTTTTGTGTTTTAATAAATCTTAAACGAAATTCGAGCTTGTATCTGTAAATATTCGCCCTTCTATTTGCAATGACTATATTGTGAATCTCCAACATCGATACTAAAAATTTTGATATGTCTCATTCGAAAAAATATATTTTCAACCAATTTCAAAAAGTGAGAGCTTATTTTGTAAATTTTATCTCAGAATTTGTTTTATTTAAAAGGATATACTTTTAGATTGGTCTCGTAAAAAGTTCCAATCGTAAGGGTTTAGAAGAGCCGAAACGTTTCTATTGTGATTGTGTATTCTCCAAAAGAGACATTATAGTGAAAAGACTTCAAAAAATGATCTACCAAAATAAAAAATAATTTTTAATTAAAGACTTCTATAAATATAATTACCCTTACCTTGTGACTAATTTTAAAGTGGACCCTAGTCGTAATCTTAGCTAAAAATTCGAAAGATAATCAATCACAAGAGAATTGATTACAGACATATTTTATCTAAAATTATTTTTTACGTATTGGTTCATGTTTTTTAATGTCGGTTCTATTTTTTTCGAAATTTTTTCATTCAAATTAATAAACAAAGAAAGCCTTGCACTATTTTATAGAAAGCGTTGTAAACAAGTGCATAGTAATAAAAACAATCCCAGTTTCTAATCAAATAAAAATATTTTAACAAGCATGTCAATGGACAAACAGTGCAAAGATACATCAATTTTAATTGTTGACCATCAACTACCACCGAATACACCACTGAAATCAACACCAAATCGTGGCGGTAGTGGTGATTATACACAATTAATAGCTTTACATGGCAATAAAGCTAAAAACGTTGATGGTGGTACACCAATAACAACAAGCAATCCACAAACGGAAGGTGAAGTTGATGCAGGCGTTAATAATCGAACGCCAATACCATCATGTCGCAAATTCACGATACGTTCATCACGTTCATCATCTAGGACACATCAACGTTTAATGTTAGCTGATAAAATACAACAAATTATAACGTCATCACCACAAAGTAAAGCGCCGCCAAATACACCAACCAATAATTATAACAATAATAGTGATACGAAACATCATTGTAATACGGACACAGGTAAATTATTTGTACGAAAATCACGAAATCGTTATAAATGTCGACGATCATTGTCGTTCGATGGATCAACTAGAATGGATAAAAGAGAATCATCACTTCATAATGACAGGTAAATTTAATGGATTAATTCCACAATTTATAATAATTATTGATTGGGCTTGATTACGATATATCTGAGGCGCCTCGAGTTTTTTTATGAATTTTGGTAAAACATGCCAAAATAAGACGAAAATGAAGAATACCAATTTTCGAGTTTTCGTCTTTTTTCGAGTTATCAATTGGTAGTTTAATCACAAGTTGAACTTAGTGGCCAAAAACCAACTCGTTGGCTTGTTTTACCAAAACTAATTGCCAAATCGAGACGCCATGAATATGGCAATCTCCCCTGGGATTTAACCTCCACTCTTCAGACATATAGGCCACCCGCATCATTAATTTTACTCTTTATTTATTGAAGCAACATCCGATATTATATTATACAAATAAATTTATATGGGTGGAGTGTAATCACTTAACAGCCCCTTTAAATATAATCGATCACACTGTCGCCGCCTGGATTCGAACCCGAAACCTCTCAGTCTAATTAGCCTAGCGTTTAGAGGTGTTAATGCTTTCACTCGCTCGGCCACTGAGCATCAATTTTAGAATAAAAATTTTTCACAAAAAATAAAACCCGCTTTTAAAGGTAGATATTAAATAATAAAAAATTATTTTAAATTAGTCTTCTATATAACTTTTTTGGTTACCGAAAATTACCTTCCTGCTCCAAGAAATAAATTTTTTGGTGAGAATATGATGGATACCCGACAGCGTAAGATAATTGGTTTCATAGTTCATTATTTAATTTAAAATTTTTGTTTTAATTTTTTACTTTCTACTCTTTGAAGCTAGTGCTATTTTTTGTGAAAAATTTTTATTATTTACTTTTGCGTGTTGTATACAACCATGGAAAGAAAATGTCTCTTGGCTGGTACAAATTTTAGTTTTGCACCCCCACATAAAAAGTTATAGGTAGTCAAATATCCGAGTCGACTTGACAACTGCTTGCTTTTTTCGTCGCTTAGTAAACGTCAAATTATTGAAGTAGAAATAATCGAGTGAAATCTTATTACATACTTAACTCAGCATTAACAACAGTGAGTGATTAAACACCTCTATTTTCACACCTTTGAGTATAAATTTTTTTTCCAAAATTTATATGGAACTAACTGTATGGAACACATAATCAAAATCGAACTAGTCTGTAAAAACTTACGCGTGGGCATATATTACAATCAGTGAATGAGCAACCAATCGTCCCCAATTTTTCTACCCTTAGGGTTGGTATTTTTCAAACCTCAGGATATATCCTTTCCAATAAAAAAAGAATTATCAAAATTGGACTACTCTGCAAAAAGTTATGCTTGGTCATACATAAATAAAAATATACGCGTCGACTTGAGAACTTTGTTTTCGTCGGTTAATAAAAATAATTTTTGTTAATATGGTGTGTAATTGACTATAAAAAAATGTTCATGAACGCTTTACTCCAGTAATCTACATCTAATTTAAAGTTAATGATATTAATTTTATTTTCTTTTTTTTTGCATATTTAATTACAAGCAATAATATAACAAAAGAAATTGTAATAAGAAATGATATGGGAAAGAATACATATTCAAATAATGGTCATGATAATTGTAATAGCGACATCGACAACTATACTGCCGCCGCCAATTTGCACATGAAACAGGCGTCACGACGCGTCGGTTTTATGTTAATGTTAAATGCGTGGCGCCATTGTCGTGCCCAACTTTGCGATATGATTCAGCATTCGGTTAAACTCGAATCACAGGTTGGTTATAATTTTTTATTTATTATTATTTATTTACTATTTATTCTTTACCTCCATCTAAACATAAACATTGTAGTTGACTGTACTGTGATGTCCGTGATACTTTGGTCGTTGCGCGCTTACACATTCATATATTTATAAACGAGATGCTAGTCTAGTGTATATTAGCGGCAGAGTGTTAAAAACATATTCCACAAAAATATACAATCAAATAAAATAAATCAAAAAATATCTAGATAGGTGGCATGTTGAAAATTTTTCAAAAGACCCCATTTTTGGGAATAGAAAAATCTCGGTCTATTTCAGTAGTGAGAAAATTGAGACTTGATCTTTAACACATTTTTCAATATTACCTGCCATCTTTAAAAATTTTTGAAAAAGTGCTTTTTCCGGGATGAAAAGTACCAAGCTATTAATGTGTATGTGACTTATGTAACAATTTTTCTTTTTCGGAACTCATGAGTTTCGTAGTACCCCACCACTCTTCAATAACTACAATATAAAAATAAACAAAAGGAGGTATCTATTTGGCATTCAGCTGAATACACACTGGTTTTAAAGAGGGATCATCCACAGCTATTAGAAGCACACTTCTTTATAAAGAGTGTACATACCAAATTTAAAACATTTAGATAATTAGTTTTTGGAGTTATTTTGTGTACAAAAATTGACAGATTTTACATTAAAGATTTTAATGTAAAATTATGATTATATTATGATATAATCAGATTTATCATATTAAATTATATTTTGTGACTGTGACTGTTTAAAGTATACTGTGAAAAGTCAGTGTATAATCTAAATATAGCCAAAATATAAAAAAAAATGTTATTAGGCTAAATTATGAAATAAGTCTGAATGGTTTTTGATCAAGTGTTAAACTAACATACTTGCCTAAATTACTTGATCAATGTGAATAAGGCCATCGAAATAGAAAAGTAAAGAAAATAATACAGTCTTTTAATTAAGTTTTACCGATTATTTTTCGACACTAGTATACGCCAATATGTATTAGATTAATAACAAAAAATGATATATTTAACATATTAACTGAAAATTAATGATGTCTGTATACTGTCAATGTTAGTACTCACTTTAAGGTATATTTTTGAATATACTACGATTACCTCATCGAAATTCAAATGAACTATCCTTGTTTTACATCCAAATCATTTCATTATTTATAGACTTTATGTGCAGAAATCCTTAGAATTTAAAATCTGTAACATTTACTCGAAAAATGTTCTTACAATTGAGTATTCAACCAAATTTATTGATGATTTTTAATAATGAATTTTAGAAAAATTCATCAAAGGATGAATTTTGGAATAATTTTAATACGTCTTTGGTGCTTTAAATTGAAAAATTTGAATTTCGTAAAAAATCATAATTAAACTACATTTAATTGTTTTTGAGTGTGACATTTCGTATAGAATAGAATATATAAAATTTTCGTATAAAATAGCCTAAATAAATAAGACAAATTACTATAAGATGTTTTATATTAAGTTGGAAAAGTATAAGAATAAAAATAAATTTTATAACATTCAATTTTGTATTGTCAATTGTATACGAAAATTTTATTTTGTCCAATTTATATGAAATTTCTCGTATAAAAGTTCAAAAATAAGTTTTATATAAAACAACTGAATACTACAAGTAGATGATGAAAACATGATTTAAAAAATGTAATATTTTAACAAAATTTTAATTACATTTTATTAATGTAAAAAAAATATAAGAGTTATATTTTGAAAATATCAGTTAAACAATAATTTAAGCACAATATTTTTTTTTTAAATAACGATTAAATATAGAATTAGATTGACGCAAAATGGAAAAATAGATTTGAGGTAATTGAGAATTTTTAAGCTCACAAGAAAAGACAACTGATTGACTAAACACTTGCCTCGGTACATAAATTCTTATTAGATTTCACGGTAAATCTCGCGAAATAATAATTACAAAAACGCGAACATATAATATACACATTTCTATATTTTAACTGATGCAAAACCTTTCAATGCCAGTATTTTATCACTGCGAAATTTCATGAAAATAAATAATCGATTAGACAAATGACTTATATCAATTGATTTATAATCCAAAAATCTCTGAATTCTGAATTTTTATTTTCATAATAGTTGTAATCTATTTCTGGCAAAATTATAATTAATCTATTTCTACAAACTCTTAATTTTATTTTAAAAAAATTTCCCAAATACAGATTGATCAACAAAAATTGCAAATTGCTGTTTTACGAGAATTAATTAATGCGGATAATTTAAGAGTGGCAGCGGCAAATGAAGAAGCAAAAAAAGCACAAGAAGCTGTTGCTGTAGCAGAAGAACTAGTTAGTCAAACGCAAGAAGTAGGTTTTTTTCATGATTACAGTCTTGGAATAAAACAATTAATCTAAGTTGTTTACTTGTGGACCCCTTGACTACCAATTGACTACCAAACTTGCTACTTATAAGCTCGCTTTTTCTAATCGAAAGATTCTAATCATTAACTATTCGAAAATGGGATGTCGACACCAATCACTTATATTGCTGGAGAACTGTTAAACTGTAAGGAATGGCAATCGGATTTAATTTTAAAAAATAATAATTGATGTGGCAACAAAATAAGTTTTTGACTTCTATCTTAAATTGGGTCAAATATAGATTTTTTTAAAAGTCCAAACAATATTAAAATATATTCTTAGTTTGGCAGAAAAGATTTATTTTACATAAAATTTTAGTTTTCCTAAAATTTAAGATAATTAGTATACTTGAATTTCTTCTTCCCTCTTTTGGGGCAAGATGTGTAATTGAAATATTTCCTAAAAATAGCTTAAAAATAATTTATCAAAATAGGAAAATGAAGAATTGAAAAGAAATATAAGTACAATGGAAGATAAAATTACCGAATACACAACGGAAATAAAAAATGAAAGGAACAATATATTAATGGTTCGATCAGAAGTAAATGCCTTAGAAAATCAATTAACAAAAGATCGTGAAAAATTATTGAGATTACGAGATGATAAAAAACATTTAGTTCATAAGGTAAATTTTAAAGTATACGAATATATAATTTATTTTGAATTACCTATATATAATAATTTATTCTATTTTTTCATACATAATAACGATACTAACGAACTTTTTTAACTGATTTCAAACAAAGGAGAACGTAATTCAATAACATTATAAACTACATTATCAGGAGAGTTTGTGTAGTGTTAAAAAACCCAGGATCTCTTTAATTAGTGTATAGCTAGAATAATGTTATAGTATCAGACAATCGCACATAAAAAATGAAACAAAATAGGTACACAAAAAATTATTACACATAAAATATCCGTAGTTGACTACCAAGCACCTGTGATGTAGTCAGTAGCAATTTCGACTAGCAATTGGAAGTTCCCAGGTTTCATTCTTGTCAGAGGTGTAATTTTTTCACTCCTTTCTGTCCCTGGACTGCGTTGTTATCTAAACTGTATAACTGGAGATTTTAATTTAATTAATGTAATAAACAATTTAAATGTAATAATTTAATTTAGAAAATTTATATTTAAATATTGATAATATATTCAAACTAAAAAACTCACTCCAAACAATATTAAAATTAACAAGGAACAAATAATTTTTGACTAAAAATAAAAACACAGACTAACTAAAATTATAAACTTATGGTTTACTAGTTAATTTATATATTACAATATATTATAACTTGGGGTGCTCGGATTGAATGAATCTTATGCTCAAAATCTTTGCATATTTAATAACTCAAGAAGAAAGTTTATACTCCAAAAAGATTTTTTATTTAAATTTGAATTATAATGAAGTTTTGAAAATTTTATTTTTACAAATTATTATTTTCATGCCTTTTCTACATTAAAATTTTGACCTTTCTAGCCAAGACCTCCCAAGCCTAACGCCAAATCCAACACAGATGGAAAAAAATTAATATTTTATAGTTTTTTAAGTTGGTTTTTTATTTTTACTTAAAAAACTTAATTCTCTACAATATTACGATGCTGAAGCTTTTTTTTAAAGTACATACAAATAGTATTTATAAAATGAGGGAGGACTTGTTGGAGCCAAACATTGTGTATATTAGATGTATTTGAATGAGTCATCATCTAGTAGTAAATGAGTTCGGCAGGATAAATACCAGTTCCTGGAATTATTAGACATACTGTCTATATAGCATATATAATATTAACTCCGGTCTGACTCCGGGAAAGTAGTCTCCATTTCTATGTGGTGGTGTGCGTATGAGTCATTGAAATCCTCTTGACGCCATAGTGTGTGTCATAACACACCACCTTAACCTAACCATCACTACGGTAACAACTTAAGGGTTCACACACATACATACATACAGTCATCGTAACATTGTACTCTATGAATGGGGATGTTGATATTGACCGTGAACTTGATTCGATATAGTATTCCAGTAGAATTTCTATCAGAAAATGGACTCATTCATTTAAAAGAAAAATTACTTTAAAATACTTATTTAGAATGAATAAATTGCATATTTTTTTTTATTTTCTTCAACTTATCTCCCTAAGAGGGATTATCCACAGCTGTTGATGAACTAGAGAAGTGTGCTTCCAACAAGCTATTGTCTTAAATTACATGCAATATACGTTGTATTTCTTTCATTGTATTTTCGGGCACAAATAACTCAAAATATACTTACCCAACTATTTTGAAATTTTGTTTGTACAATATTGATATGGAAAAGGTGGGCTTGTCAAAGATTCAATAAAAATTCGATTTTATATTTAAAGGAGAAAAACTATTCAACAAGCTCTTCGTTTTCATGTCAATATTGGGCATACCAAGTTTCAAATTTCAAAAAAATTTCTGCTTAATTTTTTAGATTTCTGTTTATTTATTTTCATAATTAGGTGTAAATATTCTTTGATTGTTCTTATTTTTAACTATTGTGGATTTCATATAGGTTTGCTTCAATATTCTCTATCATTACAAAACTTTAGACTAAGCTTAATATACCCCTCCTACATTTCGTATATACCGAAATAAAAACGCTAGATCCGGCCAAAAACTAATTATTTTTAAGAGGCTGAAATTCCATATTTTTCTTATTAGAAAAAAATTTGTTTGTGTTAAGCTATTTATTAAAAATATTCTCGAAAAAATGGTTATAAGAAAAAATAATTTACTGGAAAAATGTCATGAATAAGACCATTGATGTGAAAATACTCTTTATATCCTCATATACAAATGAGTTTTTCCGGATACTAAATATAACATTCATGACATCATCGCAGATAAAAATAAACTAAAAACTTTTTTGGTATTTTCTATTGAAAACTACAAGTAATTTTTCTTAATTGGAAAAATCTTTTACGTCATGGATTATATAACTGCATTTTATTACCTATTAAATTTACCTATTTTACATACATTTTATAAGACAAGGAAGTGCATTTACTATTTGGAATATACGTAATAGTTTTACCTATATATAATAATGTTTATATTAAATTTCGTATTAATTACTGCGTAATTATTATGATGTATAAGTGGGAATTTTACTAATTTATTAATATCTTCATAGTATTGACTTATAACAAATAAATTACTATACGAAATAAATTAGCCTTATTAGATTAGTCATCAATCAGTTACAAGTTTTTCTAATTTATTTTCAACAATAATATTTTTGGCAAACGTTTGGGTGATCTTAAGGTTGTATGAGCACTGTAAAATTTCCAAAATTTTGAAATGGAATTTAAGATAAATTTTAGACTAATGCTATTTGCTAACTTTAATTTTCATAGAAAAGCCCAAAATTTATTTTTTTCTGAATTCATTTTGTTTAACAAATTTTGTGAGAAAACTAGTAAAATTAAAATTATTCGTTGTAAAAAAGAATTTTTCTTTTTTCCATCCCCTTACCTTTTCTCCATCCCCTTACCTTTTCTCCATCCCCTTTTTTGCATATCTGACATTTCATCCTCCTAATTACTTCTCCCTGTACATCCAATAAGGTCTTTGGGGTCAGAATCGAAAAATAAATAAATATAATAGACATTCTCGTAAAAAGCAATAATTTACTTTTTCATATAAAAAATTAACAAACTTTCATTTTACGTTGAATCCTTCTAAAGAGCGATTCTTGTTATTAAAAGTAATTTCTGCCTTTTTGTGAAGAGTCTTGAAAATGCCGTCAAAGTTGGATCAATAGTTTCGTCTGCTTTCCGATTCCTGGGTCGTTGAAAATATTTTAAGGCACTTAAATCCTTTCTGTTCATGTCTTATTTTGGCTATTTTTCCTTAACTTCAAATGCTTACCAGTTATCGAATTAAACTTTTTGTATCAGATCCGCACGAACACAAGTAAGAAATATATTAATTTAAAAAATATTTTTCTTAATATTCGGTGAAAACAAAATTAATTTATCAATCACATGAAAATATTCATTTTCTTGGTAAAGTCATCCTTGACTCATGTGCAAAGGACGTGGATTTTAGGGTGCTTTTAATTACATTTTACTGCTACAGACGAGACAATCAATCATCTGAAGGCACAATTAAAAGTTATTTTTTTCTATTTGTTTGCGAAAAATCCAATTTAAAAATATTACAAAATAATTAAATATTCAAATAAAACAATAAACGCAAATTAAAAAGAAAAACACAGGATGTTTTGGCGAAGATTTGAACCTTGACATTGTAAATAAGGAAAACTAATAGTGATCAATTGTTGTGTCATTCAAAAATCCAGAATGGCATAAAGAGTTCACGTGACAATTGTGAGATAATGTGTAATCTAAATTATCATACGTCAAAAACAATCAATAATTTTTTAAAATAAAACAATTACCATTTAAGGCCAATAAGTCTCAATATGTATGCGACCATTTAAGTTTATTATGTAAAAAAAAAATATAGGATGTTCAGAAAGTCGCGTGAGATAGAATTTGATAGAAAAAAACTTTGTTTTGTACCAAAATATTGTGAAAAAGATCTAAATATATGAATCAGTGAAACACAGAAATAATATTCTGGAATACTCGTTTCATATCGAATATGATGTATAAAAAAAAATTTGGTAATAGTAAAATTTTAGATCGTTCGCGCGTGTAAAAAGACCTTTGGTCTTATTTAGGCATATGAGATGACCACTTCTTTTGGTTTCAGTGTGAGCCTCAAAGCGAGCAATTAAAAGCTAATGATTAAAAAACGTGTCGTACTTGATATCGATGAATATTCCATTGGTATGAATATTATCAAAGAAAATTCTAGGATTTTTCGAATAATTTCCTCAATTTCCGAGATTAAAATTTTTCTAGATCAATGTCAGACCGTTACCCAATTAGCATCACAGTGTCATCTCTTTGTAGAATAATTACGATTAGCTAATTTATAGTGATGATAACTATTTTGTAGTCGAAATACGTATTTATACAATACAAAAAAAAATTGATCTAGGAAATTGGGGCCAAAATCCAATTTTACTCCATTGGTAACTATTATTAGAAGTACAACTTGTTTTTTATTTATTATTTTAATAACTTGGTTTAAAAAAAATTTTTTTTTTTGGTAGCATATGTCCAATTCTATCTATTTCTTCTTCAATGTCCAATCTATCTCTATATCAAAATCATTAAAATTAATACAGTGATTAATACATGAAATGGTAACAGGCAGACACTTACCTGGGACTTTTCTAAAACTAGTATTGGCTACTATGGATTTGGGTATATATGTTTCTTTCATATTTTGTAAATTTTTTATAGGTTCAACAAATTGAAGAAAAATTACAGCAAAAGGAAATTGATTTGGAAACAATAAAAGCTGTGCATTTACAATTGGAAGAACGGTTTGACGAACAACGAATGATTAATGCAGCCTGTATGGATGAAATTGATTCACTTAACGAGTAAATATTCATGGAAATTTAATTTAAAAACTTCAGCTTCCGTTGATTTTTCTTGCCTTTCTTACAAAACTTATTTTAGTATTTTCCTTGATAAAAAAGGAAATCATTTGACTAGGAAATTTCCTATTTAAACCTATTGATTTTTTCTATACGTTCCTATTCAATTTTTTAAAGATTGGATAGGACTTTTTTTTATCAGTGATATGTAACTCCTTAAGGTGTTCTAAAGCGTTCCCTATCCAAGCTGTAAACATGGTTGACAGAAAATTTTCTACCAAGTAGCCCTATCTGAGCTAAAAAAGAGCGTAATGAAATAAAACGTCAAATTTTTTTCAGTCGAAAGAATATATTATAAATATGCGTAAATTTTTAACATAACCGCGTAAAAAAAGGAGCTCAAGCACATAAACAGAGCCTTAAATCGGAAAAAGCAGCATAATCTGACAATCCTGGTTGTAAAGTAAACACAGACAGAATCTTGTGAAAGAAAGCGATTGTGTCGTCAGTGAAAATAACTGGCCGCACGATCGCTTTCTTTCTAGAGATTGGTCATTTTCTAAAGGAGGGGTATGATCAGTCCATTCTATGTCTATTGGTTTAGGTAGATGAAATCGCAATTTACATTTTCAAAAATTTAAATTTGTTTTTTCAATCCTGTTTGCAATCAATAATTATTTTTGATGACCAATAATCATAATTATTTAAAGGACTTTAAAAGAAATGCAGCAAAACAATGAGACTTTAGAAGAAAAATACAAAGCACTAGAAGCAAAACTTGAAATACGACAAAGTGAATTAACAAATGTACAAACTGAATTATTTATTGCCAAAGAGAATGTACACAATTTATCTGAATACAATGAACAGTTGAGCAGAAGTTTACATGATACACAAAATCGGTTACATTTACAATGTCATCGTCCATGGTGGTCACTTGCTGCCGAACTTGCCAGTGGACCAATTACTGCATTACATACAGCTGCACGTATTGCTTTACCAGCATTACCACAAAATCATCAAACGGGATTAATAAATAGCGATTCAGAGAAGAGTAATTTATTTTCTTTGAGCGAGTATATTATAAAGGTAAAGAATAGTTTTACTTGATTCTTGATTATCCGAACTTCAATAAGTATAATTGCTTAGATCCAGGTACAAAATAACCAAGCTCGAATTCTAAACGACTCAAAACGCCTTACATACTTGCCGCACCTTAGATCTCAAACATCCCAAAAAAAACTCACTTATTTATTAGCAAAGCAGAAGGGATTACCTTGGATTGATGAAGTCTCAAATTTCACATTAAGTAGTTTGGAGAATGTGTGGGTGGAAAATATGTCAAACAACAACCATTCCGCATTATCGATGTTCGCCGAATACTTATCAAATGTTAAATTGCGAATTTATATAGTATGTTCAATAATAATTAGTCTGTTAGGCAAAGGAACTGTTATTCAAGGTGAAAATGCCAATAGTTATAAAGCTGAAAGACTAATTTTAAAGGTGTCTGATTTTCTTACCTTCTGCTTTGCTAATAAATAAGTTTTTTGGGATGTTTGAGATCTAAGGTGCGGCAAGTATGTGAGGTGTTTTGAGTCGTTTAGAATTCGAGCTTGGTTATTTTGTACCTCGATAGCTACAAATTCAACTAAACCAATTTAATAGATAATATTTCATCGATACATTAAATATTATTTGTGTTTTGTCTTTTATCAGGTTCTAATGTCATAATTTAAGCAATAATTTAAAACTTGCTATAACAGCTTTTTTTTAAAAATAATCATAACCTCACATTTACAGGTAACATCACCAGATAATAGTTCAAATGAAGGGGGATCGTCCTATTGTTGTTCGGATTCAGATTCATCGCGTAATGTATCTAATAACGAAAGCTCGTATACTGTTCAAGAAATATGAAATCATATCAAAAATAATTTATGGATTAATATTTTAGAACTTATTAAAGTCGACGCACTGTTGGTTTTGTTTTTTATAATTTAAGTGTATTTAAATGGACCCGCCATTACATACCAAAGGGTTTACCATTTTATTTCTTAAAAAAAAGTTCTTATACTTAAAATATTTTATATATTTAATAGTAATTTTTTATATTTTTATTGTAAATTTTTTACTCATACAAAATAAATATATTATTTAATTAAATATGTTATACATTTATTAAAAAAAAAAAAACCTTTAGAAGCTTTTGAAAGACAATAGTAGTAGTGTTATTAGTATCGGGGCCTGTTGGGTTGGCTGGCATGTGCCTGGAAAATAGTTATAGGGCTGTTTACCGACATCTTTTTTTTTCATCAGAAGACTTATCACAATGATTAATCTTTGTGGTGACACCAGGAATCGTATCAGGCCTGTTGGGTTGGCTGGCATGTGCCTGGAAAATAGTTATAGGGCTGTTTACCGACATCTTTTTTTTTCATCAGTAGACTTATCACAATGATTAATTTTTGTGGTGACACCAGGAATCGTATTCATACGTAATCGTAATCGTATCCGTATCGATTTTCGACGAAATATCTCAAAAATTACGTATCCAATGGTTAAATAGATATTTTGAAATCTACAAATCAAATCATCCTTATAAACATAATTTTTTATTGATTTTTCGTAAATTCCCTTAAAACAAGAAAAAAATCGAGAAAAATTTGTTGTAACCAATTTCGATAACGCTATTATGTTTTATGGAGTAATTTGGACTATCATAGATTTCAAAAAAAAACCATCTAATGATTGGATTTATAGTTTTGAAGATATTGCCAATTAATTTTGTCCGTTACATTAACAGCTGAGACCATTCGCAATCGCCCACGTTGTTCACACCTTACTGGGAAAAATTCTATTAGGGAAAATAAACGAAATAACTTGAATAAACTATTTTTTTATTAATTGGTAAGAACAAATTAGAAAAAAAAATTAAACTAAACAATTTTCTTCAATCAAAATTTTTGTTTAGTTTTCAAATCGAACGAGAAATTAGTATTATTATTTAAATTTTTGTACAATAGAACCTGGATATAAAATGAGTTATTTTTAAAATGAAAATATTTTTCCAAATCAATTGGATCTATTTACGATTATCCAAAATTCTAAGTGGCTTAAATCTTTACATCAAGGTTCTAATGTACGGTTATTTACAATCAAAAAATTTATAAATTATAAAGATGCAATAATTTTTGATTTCTATTGGATAACTGCAAATATTTTTCTAATTAGATTCAATAATATCTATTATTAAACAAAGAGGGGTTTAAAATATTAACAGGCCATTATAATTTTTTTTTTGTACATTATAATTCAGTAACAAGTTTTCGACGAAAAATTTGATTGCATAATTTTTTCTGAATAAAAATCAATAAATTGGATAATATATATATTTTAATGAAATGAAAACATAATTTTCAACAGTATAATTATTGCAGTCAAATCTTTTCAGTCATACTTTATTTACTATTCATTTTTTTGTGAAATTTTTTCTTCCAAATGGTAACATCGCAGTTTAATAATGGGCATTCATGCAAAAACTGACTTTAACTATCGGCAAAAATAGAGTGTTTTATTATAGTGAATATATTAAAATAATAATCGCATTTCTTTACTATATGAAAATAGATTGATAAGAAAATCTGATAGTCAACGCACACCATCGGACAGTCCCTTAAGAAATTGTTAAGCTAGCGTATATCACCGGGTATCATCGGATACGTAGAACGAACCACAATGAACCAATGAACTTTCAAATATTTTAAATTTATTACTTTTTTAATTGCTACATCAAACATTGTAAGATTTTCTGATCAGAAATTCTGATGCTACTTCAGACAACATATGTACGTGCACACCATCAGAATTTCTGATGAGAAAATCTGATGTCTTATGTAGAAATCTTATCGTATACGGGGTCTAATAAAAATATATGTTATTTAGTGAAATCAGATTTTCTGATAAGAAAATCTGATGGTGTGCACTGGGACTTAAAATGAATCTCCCATCATGCATTTATATGATTTTGTGTCCTGTACTGTATAGGTTATGGTAAACTATTTAATGGTAAAAAAATTGATTAGTATAGACTAGATATAAATCTTTTATCCATGTTGGTTATCTATCGATCGATCACTTAACACTCAAAAACTTAATGCTCACTTTGTTACAGATAGAAAGAGAAAATTTCACAAAAACCTCTACATTTATCGTTCTAAATTAACTATTAAGATAATTATAGATTATGGTGTTAAATGACAGTGCTTGTAAAACCAAGCATAGAAAACGTATAAAAAACACTTTTTTTTTTTAAATTGATTTTACTATACTATTTTCACTGCCGTTGCTAATCTTACAAGATGAGAGAGTAAAAACAAATCCACTACATACAAAATCCTTAAACTTAAATGTTTCGTTTCTGGAAATATTTAACTTAAGGACGATTTGATTTTTTATTTAGTTTTAATAATTGCATATTGAATATATTTAAACATGTGAGGTACAATGTATTTTTTATATTAGAATGTATTTAATGACTTTCCAAGAATTACTTTAGAAGATTATTTTCATAAGTGATCAAAGTACATTTCCTACGCGCCACCATTTACCTGTGTACGTTAAGAGCAGATACTTTAGTCTTTTAACCGCCTTAGAACATGAAACAAATGTGATGGGCATGTTTAGTCTGAACCATAAAGAAACTTCCAATTTGTTTTTGTTTCTTTGTTTTAGTGATTTTTGTTTTTTAAAATTTGACTAAAGATGGCGACTATTTTTTAAGTTTATTCTTCTGTTTTTTGTTTGTTTGATTTTTTAATAATTTGACTAAAGATGGCGACTATTTTTTATGTTTAAACTTTAATTACAGTAGTTTTTCCCGCGAAGTTTCATCGTTTGGAAGATTTTTATCAAAGAGGAGGCTGAGTATTATTTTAACTAATAAATTTTATTTGCAATGAAATTCTGACGTAGCCCAATTTCATTAAATAATTTAATCAGTATTTTTAGCCGTTAACAATGGCCGAGCCTTACCCCTTCTATATTTTGAATATTTGCTGATAGAATTTGGCGTGGTAAGCTTAAATATGCTTTTGAGTCCATCTGTATTAAGGAAAAATTCTGTATATAGTGTTCCTAATCCTAAGGTAATCTTGGATAGCCCTGTTTATTCGATAGAATGGAAAATAAAGAATACAGTAAAACTTATTTAAAATAATCACAAAATAATACCAAAAAACATTAGTTTAATAATACCAAGTAAAATCACAAAAAAGTAAACTTAACACTTGAGTTTGTTATTTTCTTCAAATTATTAAGCTTTATTAAAAATTTTTTTAAATATTGGAAAAGTTTGCAGATCAAAAAATTACTCAAATGATAAAAAATGTGAATATCCATATGCTTTAATATAATTATCACGAATTTAGAAATTTTTCTTAATTTTCATTGATTATGAGGACAAAAAATATTTGAAGAATATATCCGTATTTATTTAGGCCGATTTATTATTTCGTTTAAGCTCTATTTTCTATTAAAATAAATCGGAAACAATTCCGATTAAGAAATCCAATTTTAAACTCTACATTATTATTACAATAATACAATAGCTCCATGGAGTTTTTGTTCAATGAAAATTCTATTTATCATATTTTTCAACTTCTGAATATTTATCAGTAGAAATCATTGGGAATCTGGAGAAATTGTTCATTGTAGATTACCGTAACAAATTTTCATGTAGACTCATTACAATTGAATAATTCGTAATGGTGGCAGGTATTTTGTATCTGACAAATATCCTTCGAAATAGAAAAAATATTACGAAATACAAAATTTCATAAATTACAATTATTCGAATTTTTCCAACCAAGTGAAAATTAATTAAATGTTTGTTATAAATATTAATTTAAGCTCATTTTAGATGATTATTTTAAAGCATATACAAAAATAAACTTAATAATACTTTAAAAAAACTTCGAGAATTATTATCAATTATAAGGATAAATTAAAATATGTATGTAAATATACTTTCGAGCATCGATATGACTATTATATAAAATTGAAATTTAAAATAAATACTTAAGTACTATGGTAAGGAATGCGGAAAAAACATAAGTACTTAAATGGTGCTCTCTAAATTCTAAAAGTAATTGTATTTATACAAAGTGATAAATTTTCTAATTGCCGACATACGGGCTATGAATTCAACATAAGATGTATTCCAGTTACGTTATAAAAAATTATTCATCATACAGAAAAAAAATTATTCTCCTGGTTAAAGGAGTGAGCTAAATTCTGTACACACCATCTATTGGATAAATGCGACCGGCGACGGTGTACTACTGCCATCTGTTCGTGCATAATTGAATGAAGTCGGTAAGTATGAGATCTGATATATCGACAATCAAGCCAATTTGATTATTAAAAAACATTAATTGTTCTTCCAATTGCCCGAGCATTCACACATACGTATCTACTTAAAACTTAAGGTAACCATATTTTTTTAAACCTTCAGATAAAATTCTGGGTGACAATCATCAAAACGTTCCATTTTCACCATAAGATCGATGTTAGAATTTTTGAAGTTACTGAATTACTTCTATAAGCAACTAGAATACATCGATTTTCGAATAATATTTGAGAAAAATGATAATCCTAGATTAAGAGAAAGAGAGCACATTAATATCTAAACATTACAATTTTTAAAAAAATACTGAAAAAATATAAATAATTTATCTTTTTAATAATAATTTGTAGTGGAAGAAGATTTGAGAATGATATGAATATAATTTTGACTAGTTTATTTTTTATTCTATTTATTTTTATGTTATGTTTTAATAATAATAATTAAAAGTTTATTGCTTGTCAACAATCAGTGTTTTTATTTATAACTCTAAGGCCAACGTTGGTTTAAAAAATTGTTTTATTTGCCTGGCTTCATGTTGGCCTATTTTATTAAAAATTATTTTTATAAATTAAATATTTATGCAATATCATATTTATTTATACCTATTGCTTTTTTTTATTTAATTATTTTTTCGAAATTATAGCTATTTTTTTTATTTTATTTTTTTTTTTTATATATATAAAATGCTATTTATTATCTATCGCTACAAAATATTGCACGTTTTGAACAATTGATTGATTTTGTTTGAATAACAAAAAAACAATATTTTTAATTTGTGCTAAATTGGTAAAAAGCTTTTGTTCTACATTAAAATTATACTAACATGGAATATTTTTCATAAAAAAATATTTTTAGTATAATCGCATTAATTTGCGTTTAATTTATTATTAATTAATAGTTTATATAAATCTAAAACATTTAACGATTTATTTATTTTTTTAATGAAATTGCTATTAAATTTTAATTGTTAATTATTTATTGACAATTTATAAATAACTATCAATTACTTGTAGATTTTCATTATTTTTTTTCTACGATATTTTAGATTTTGTGTAAAGTATTAACACGTAAAATTGTAAAATTATAGGAAAAATAAATCTTTTCAAAAATTTTCGAATTTTCATTCCAATAATAAAAAAATCACAAATTCGAATATTAAATGAATAAAAATTCATATGAATTTTTGGCTTTGAATCTTGTTAGTAATCAATTTTAAAAGACATTTTTATTATAAATAGCAAACGCATACTTACGCATGGCGAATTCTTTGCTAAAGACAAAGCTAAGTTATTCAATGGAAAAAAATGGCACATAATTAAATGACAACATTAACAAGCCCAAATAAAAGAATCAAACATTGAGTTACCTTGCGTCAATACTCAAAAAATCTGTTAAGCAAGGAAGCGAAATTTCTTCCCAACGATTCATTACGTCACTCGCTAATGGGCGTCCAATAAGCGAAGGGGGCGGAAAATAGTGTACCTAGGTTTTCATCGTGCATCTTCGTGTACGAATGATTAAATATTCTGATTTTAATTAATTATTAAAAAATCATTAAGTTGCTCAAAATTTTGAAATTAAATAATGAAAGCTTTGAAAACATATAAGCTATACTAGGAGGAGAGTTTCGATACGAAATAAATCAGTTCCATTTAATCAAATTCTTTTCATTCATTAATCAAATTAATACAATATAAAAAATACAATATAATATTAATACAGCTGAAAGCCTGAAATTTTTCAAAAGCTGTCATTGCCTAAGAACTATAATTGTAGCCAACTTAAAATCATGAAAATAATTCGTTCGATGCAAAATACTTTTTATGAAATTTGTATCACAGACAAATAAAATCTAACATAGTAATAATGAAAATTAGAAATTTTTCACAACGAGTTTAACAATTAAAAACATATTTTTAAATAATATTTGAAGCTATAATACTTGAAAAAATTACATAACTATTCAAAATTAAAGTTTTTTGCTTGAATAATTGAAGCTAGATTTTTTAACGCTTAATAGTTAGTCTTTAGAACAGTAGAATAAATTTCTGGATAAAATATTGTAGATTTTGTGACTATACCGCCATGTTTGTGAGATTTTCGTCGTAGAACCGCGTGTAATCAGAAAGAAACAAAAAACAAGTAATTTATATTGAAACTAGCTATGGAATTATTGCCAGAAAAAATATTTTCGTTTAAATTAGATTATTTTCTTCATTCGAACCACGAATTTCATCAACTGAATTTTGGCAGAATATTAGCAATTAATCTGATTTTTATAACAACTGCTGCACAGTCGTAAAAAATAGCAAAGATTACCTACTTTTATTTCTCTTAACATTTTTACCTCAGTGGAAATTTACAGATATTCTGGTGTTAAAAAGTGTTTAGGAAATGTTTGAAGTATTTAATGTAAATAGTGCACTCTGCCAAAATAACTTTTTATAATAACGATTAGCGATTAAATTTAATTTTTGCAGTTTAGTCTATTTTTCCAACAAGTATAGACAAAATTATTTTGGCGATTTTCGTTGAAATATCTCGCAATTATAAAAAAAATGGTGTCTAGAAGTAGTGCCAAAAAACTATTCTACTGTCTTCAATTACTACATAACATATAAATTTGTGGTAAAAAAAAATGAATATATCGTATCACACACCGGAACCAGTAAGTAGTACCTTTTTTTTCTTATTTATTATTTTCTATTATTTGAAGTTAATTTTTTAATTATTTTTTGTTTGTTGTAAACATCACAGCTATATTACACATTTATATGTATATATTTTTTTTTGTTTAATATTGAACACTTGGTAAATGTTAATTTTTTATTTATTTAAAAAGTGTAAAATAAATTATTATATTCATTTTTTGTAATAACTATAGCAATAATTAATATATAAAAGCCAGCGGATTGGACTAAATGTATTCTATAAATTAAGTGCATTTTTTTATTACGGCGAATTATACATTTTTTTTTATATATAATATATATATTTAATATGGTAAAGCTTTTTCATTTTTGAAAAATTTGTGTGTTATATTGTTGATTTTATACCATGCCGAATCCTTCAGCACCTTCACTAATTGCAAGAAGTAGGGATTTTTCAAAATGTTCATAACATTCATAGCCAGGCAGGCAGAGTTGATTGAAGCTATAATAATAAAGAAAAAAATTTGTCAAATTGGGGGCAAAATTTGTTTTTGTTGGAATAATTGGTTGATGATTATGGCACTAAAACATACTAGATGAGGTAGGCTGTATAAAAATGATCCCCGCGTTATGCATATTAATTTTGAAGTTTGTAAAAGAAAGCAAAGTGTAAAAATCAAAATATGGTAAAAAAACTCTTAAAAGTATGGTAATTAATTGAATTTAAAGTGTTAATACAATATTAAGAAAAAAACATTTTTGTTTATATGAACGAATTGAGATGTAGTTTAAAAATTATTACAATGAAGGGAAACATATTTCAGAAATCGATATGTAATGACAAAAATGTAAAAAAGTGAGTAGTCATATTGTCATATTAGTGAGTTATTTTGACCCAAATATTATCAACAATTTTTTGTTTGTTGATCTGATGAAAGTTTGAAGATATTTTAGGTCTAATTTCTAGAGAAATAAAAATTAAACCCCTTTTTAGGTGGCAACAAAGATTTATTTAAATGTTCGAGCTTTACTTTTCAATATTGTACACCCACAAATTTTTTGAATTTTAAGACGTAAGGTTTAATATTTTGAGAGCCATAAATTGGATTAATTTTAACAAGCAAAATTACTTTCGTCAGGTCAAAATTAGCGTAATTAAAAATTTGTCGAGATTTTTTTAAGACAGACCCCTTTGATAAAAGCAAACGGTTCTCAATATTCGTTTAGCTTGAAAAAATATACAAGGTTTTCAAAATGTATCTGACGATTTCTCTAAAATATGTTATTTAGAAAAACCTCCCTGAAGATCATTGCCAAGGTAAAAAAATATCATCATTAAAGTCGCCGTTAAAAATCCTACAATTTTTGGTCTAAATCGCTAAAATATATTTTAGCGAATTTGAAGTAGGGAATCTGATATAAAATTCTTTAATATGTTTGATTGTTTAAATATACATTTTTTTAGTGTATTTATAACAAACGTTTATTTACCAAGTATGTGCCGTGGGTAAATTACCAAAAGTGGGAGCAGCAGTAATTTGAAACTTAGGATTTAATTCACGAAAACCACCTGGTGGTAATTGTGCACAACCAGTTGTAAATTGTAATAATCGAGCCATTTCTTCTTGTGTAAAATTACCAACAGCAGCCCAAAACCATCCAAGCGTGCGACGAAATTCACTAGAATTACCATTTATCACATGATGAGCTTTAAAATCTGCTATAGAATAATTACCGGTACCACATAATAAAAGCTAAAATTTTAGAAACAAAATAAAATCATTCAAATTAAAATTGTAAAAATTTATTTGTATTAAAAAACAAAAATTAAACATTAAATCTACTTTCAAGTGTACCGCCATGTGCACTTTAATGCAAAAGGTTTGAGAAAGGGGATTTCACGACCGTTATATTAAATTCATTATGCGGATTGTAAGTAATGCGCCTGCATCCGCGTTTTAAAGGCATTGTGCCAACATAGGTCTGGAGTTGAGAGCGGCATACTATAGAACTGTCCAGTGTCTAGTCAATTAAACACCCCATTAATTAGAATTAACAAACTGCCGCTGTTGGGTTTCGAACCCATATCCTTCGAGTCAAATTAGTCAATTGCTTAGGATTAACATTAACTTTTGTACATTTGAAAGTAAACCATTAATTTAAATACATACTTCAAGTTCATTTTCATCAAAAATGCTTAATAAATTATCTGGAATGAGATCGTTTAATCCTTTCAGGAATGCATCAACTTCTTCTCGTACACTGGTTGATAAACGATATTGTGCTAATGAATTTAAATATTGCCGTTTATTATTATCTGTTACTTTAATTTTAGAGCCGTTTGATATTAATTCAACAGTTTTAATTAATTGACCACCTTCATCATATTGTTCTTCCACAAAATATAAATCGGTTTCAACTTGATCCATATTATTGTCTAAGATATATTTTACTTTACTTAAATATAAATCTGGATCATCTTGTTCGAAATACTGGAACAAAAATACAAAAAAATTTAAGAAACTATTATCTAGCGTGAAATATCTAACAACTTTATTAGATTAGATTCTAGATCCCTCATGGCGAACCTCTCGTAATCTGGAGGTAAAGATGTATTTAAGTGTACAGCAACGAAGTGGTATAAGGAACACTCTACTATCACAGGCAAAAAAGAGTGAGCTGTTTGAGAAGAGTCCAGAAAGAGTGACCCGGTACTCAGATCAGTTTGATAGTGTCATTTATCGATTGCAATTTTGCATCTTGAAAAATAGAGGTGTTCTCTCAAAATTTATATTAATGCAATGTTAAATTGAATGAAATTTACTTGTGTTGGTAATTGAGGCAATCAAACACAAAAATCTTGTTAGTTTGAAAAATAGTCAAGTCAATTTTGAATAAATATGAAGTAATTATTTTACTCTAATTGAATGATGTACCAATAATAATTATCTAATCTTTTTTTTGCCCCAGAATTTTAGACAATCTTTGATATATAAAAGAAAGATTTTTTCAATGAATTAAACAATACAAACCTTATAATGCACACGCAAACCAATAATCTGTGCAAGAAATGATCGACTAAAACGTGCTCGAACAAGTTGTCTATAAGATCCACCAAGTGCACTTTCATATAAACATTTACCAACAATTCGACCAGCAAATTCCATGTGTTTTAATTTTAAATGTGGCGGACGATTTGGATTTGGATGCACTAATGCTTGTTGTCCTTCATGAAAACTTTTAAATAAACCATTACGTGCATCGAATAATTGACTACATAATAAACTAAACCATTCTCGACGTACGCCACCCCAATCAATTCCTGAAATTTCAATTTTCAGAATCCTTCACAAAAATTTTTATCTAATGAACATTGTAATTCTAAGATCAAAATTATACAAGATCTGTGCTTTTCGAGGATAAATCCAAAATAGACTTTTCCCCAAGAGGCGCCATTTTACGTTTAAATAATCAAATATACGATTTAAAAAAATTAATACTGCAAGAGAAAATTTTTGCAAAAGAAACAATGGCGTTCATTTAGTAGTTTATGTGCAAGAACAGACTGTGTACATTTTAAATCATGATTTCAACTATCAAAATTATTTAGTTTCGACTTAAACTTCCATTCAAAACTAAAAAACCCTTACCTTGTTCACCAATAAACGTAATTTCGAAATTACGACACCAATCTGATACGGAAAAATTTTTCGTCGCTTTCATACTCGATTCTAATATTTTATCACGATTCACTTTCATCGTTAATTTTTCGTGGTAATGTTTTTGATGATATTTTCGTATTTCATGATAAAAGAAATCTTGTTTATCCTTAAATTTTTCCGATCCACCAATATTCTTTAATAAAAATTGTGTAAATGTTGCCGCAATTACATTACGATCACGTGATGTTAGCTCAACTTGGGGCTGGCAGCCATCATCAATAATAAATGTATGATAGCCATTCGAAAATGTTTGATTGTTTGAATGTTGAGATCGAAAATGAAACTAAAATTTTTATAATTTTTTGAAAATATAAAAAACTAATTAAATTTGTGTGATCTGAGAATTGTTTCAGGAAGACATTGATTGTAAAATTTCTGTGGAATTTTATTTCTAAAATCATACTTAATCGATGTGCATCTACCGCGAAAAAGGAAAGGGAGCCCTAGACGTGGAAAATACACGAGCACAAATGAACTCGTGTAAAAATTTTTTTGAATTTTTCGCAATTTTATGAAAAATTTTAAAAAAATCTCAAAAAAATTGTACGCTTTTTTTTACTTTTCTAGAATAAATGTGGTAAAAAAATAAAAAATCAACAAATATTTTAAAATTGTGTAAGTAGTTTCTGAAATTATACTTACAATCTGAGATATGGGCCTCCGGATAGAATATGTTGGGATATCTCAAAAACTTAGGGAGTAATTTATGATTTTAGTTATTATCTATAATTTTAAGGGGTTCGCAGCCAAAAAAATATGCTCCATAGAGATATTCAGATTAGAAGATATGTATAATAATGTGAAAATTATTTTTTCTTGCTCAATTTTAATTATTGGAAAACCCGGGTGTAAAAGAACAAATTGCATACGAGTGTTAAAATTCTAGAAACAAATTTTCTTTCAATTCTGGTCTCCTTAACGCACGACAATTAGCCAAATCACACTCAATAAATGAAAGTATTTTGTATACAAAATTAATTCAAACCTTGGTCGAAGGACATAGACGAAATGTAACCAAACGTTTTGGTATAAATTTTAAAATTAATTCTTTAACAGTTAATTGTTTCGGTGAAACATAACAAAATACTTTACGATTTTTTGTTAATCTTTCACCATTTAGGCTAATTAATTTTGCTTCGTAACATACATTAGGATTTTTTGTTACCACATTCTTATGTACAACGGCTGCTTCTTGTGCTATAGCAAAAATAAATAATAAAATAAAATAAAAATCCCAAATTTATTTTTAAAAATTATTAAAAAATAATTATAAACCTACTTGTTAATACAATAATATCAAAATCACCATTTTGCAATTCTTGGCCTTGATATGCAATGGTGGCATGATAACAACCCTCTAATGTAAAACGTACTTGAATACTTAATCGACGTTCACCCCAGTCATATTCTAATGTTATCTTATGTGTCGGATCAAATTCCGGTGAACGGATATCCTCACCTAATAATGTTATATTTACATTATAACCCTGTAAATAACATAATATGAAAAATTAATTAATTTATATCTTTGAAAATTATCATTATATATTCCTTAAGTTTTAATGTCTTTACTAACAGTACAATGTGATTCAGAATTGTTAAACTAAGGCGAATGTTTCTTTGGAATAACTACGAGAAAATTACAATATTTGTATTACTTTTTCGTATATTTAATCAAGAAGAAAATGTATGTAAACAAACAACAGGTGGTAGTGACGACATATCTTAGAAATTGTCAATAAATCCATCGGTTCTAGCCACCGGTAGAATTTAATTTTGATATGCACACGAATTTTTGTATAACTTATTACATTTGAAGCTGTAAAAATAATTATTACACTATTTAATATTAGGGCCAGCGCATGCCGTAAGATTTGCTAATAGATGGCTTACATTAGACAACATCATAAGATTTTCTGATCAAAAATTCTGATGCTATTTCAGACATCATTATATGTACGCGCACACCATCAGTTTTTCTGATCAGAAAATCGGTCTAATTTAAAATACATGTTATTCAGGTAATATTTAAAATACATGTTATTTAGAAAATCTGATGCTGGGTGCTGGGGCCTTAAGCGCTTACGATTTCGGAAACTAAAATTGATCCAAAATTGATCTCTTTATGGCGTAAAGAATAAAAAATAAATTATACAGAAGGCTAGAACAGATGGATTTATCGCCAATTTCTAAGATATGTGGTCACTACCACCTATTGTTTGTATATAATCATTTTCAATCAATCAATAATCATTGATTTCTTAAACCCAAACAACTTTTTTAAAAATTTCATTTTCTCATAAATGTCTTATAAAATAGCAAGATCAATACTTGAACAAATTTTAATAAATTTTGATTATTAATTTTTACCTGTGTTGGATCCTCATTTTCTTCAAAAATACAAACATTACTATATTCATCTCGTGGTTCAATATGTAAAATATGCGTTACGTCAACAGTGCATACAACTGTACTGCTATGCCGTAAAACTGGTGTTTTATTCGCATCAGTTGGTCCAGGTAAAAACGTTTTAACAAACGGACTACCTTGTACATGCGAATCACCAATCATCACCGATATACGATATTGGCCAGCATGACGTACCATAAATTTGATCTTAGCAATATTTGCACTATTGGGATCAGTTGATGAACCAAGCTCCGATAATGTGGCAATCTAGATTAAGTATTAAATTTGGATAATGAAAACTTAAGATTGAGAATAATGAGCCTGTCCAAAAATTTTATTTTTTCATTTCTATTAAAAGAAAAATTTGAATATCATTTCTGGCTTATGTATTTTGTAATATAAAAATATTTTTTTAGTTGGATAATCTGAATTATGCTCAGCTTATAAATTTAAACAACAAAATCAATTTTCTTTGTTTTCATCATTAATACAACACAGGCGTGTATTAACATCGCTGTTATCTCTGAATTGATTGCCCATAATTTGCAGAGAATATAACAGTAAAGCTGACAAGAACTTCACAAGTAGCAAATATATCGACCACAAGCATTAACCAAAATTCATGTTTTGAAAAGTGCAATCCAGGTGGATCTTTTGGGAAGTACAAGAGACTTTCGAAGGATACAATCCTAAGAAAGACCCAAACTATGTGTACATATCGCCAGAATATGAACTTCCTTTGAATGGGCTGTAACGAAATCATGTTGTACGGTTGATTATCTCAATGCTTCGCACTGTTACAGAAGGTTGTAAAATGAGAAGAAAGTGATAGATTGGACGACTTCTCAGGATTGAAATTTTTTGATTTCATATCATTTAGGCTCTAATTGGGTTAAAAAGTAGTAATGAGTCAGCACCCTTCGTGTCACAATTTCAACCAAATTGAACCATCTAACGAATAAAATAAAACATTATAGACAGGCAGATTATAAAATATTTACTTTTCTCGTTCCTTCAGAAACTTCGATAAATAATTGATCAGTATCACAGATTGGATATGGTTGTCCATTACGTTGAAAAAATTTAACTGTAAAACAAACGGTACGACCTACTGGATGTGGGTCAGACCAATGAAATGAAACACGACAATTTGCTGGTAATAAATATTTTCCCGTAACATATTGTAATAGTGAATGTTTTGCTTCGGGAGCCAAAGCTGGTTGTGTCATTGCTGCAAGGGTTACTAAACCTGCTACAGACACTGAAACCACCAGCATACCTCCTAAAAATACAATTTTAAAATTAGAAACCTTCATATATAAAAAGACTCATGAATAGATTGACTTACCCCATGTCCAAGCGTCTTGATGTTGACTACCTTTAACAACTTCAGACCAAAGGTCCGCTTTTAATGATTCTAATTGTGGTTTTGAACTAGGTAATGAGGCACGTGCTTCCGTCCATAAAGCTAAATCCTTTCCAATCGCTTGCCGTGCAACTGTATCTTCTAACCAGTATACGTCTTCTAAGCTCATTAGACCTAGCCCGGCTAATCTGTATATTGAATTAAAAGAAAATTTGAAGAATGACCCAATTTCAAAAAGCATGATATCATATAGATTTTATAAAAAAAAAATCGAATGAAAATATTAAATAAGTACCGTGGATAATGTTGATCAAGTTTATGTCGATTGAGCCATTGACGTAAGACAAGTCTTTGCTGGAGTAATGCAGCTGCACGTTGCAATCTTTGTTCATCTGGCGCAGGTAATTCTGGTAAATCGGCCACTATACCGCATTGCGCGAGTGTTGATATACCTGAAAATAAAAAGAATTTAAAATTATAAAGGTATAATAATGAATATATAAAAGATTTTTACAAAAAAAGTTTTTTTTTTTTACTTTTTTATAAAAATTCTTATTCAAGATAAACATTAATTCGAAACAATGATACTTGTTAATTCAAGTGGATGGTACTGAAAAAAAACCATCAAATAACAGTCACTTGAAAAATCTTTGACAAAGCGTGACCTTCATTGTGTAAGTTGAAAAATATATACAGTGTTTCCCACCAAGTGTAACCAGCCTCAGAAGGTTTACGAATTGAGTTTGAGTTATTATTTCACATGGATTTATGTCTTCAAATGCCTACTCCATCTAATAAAGCGTATCATATTAGTAAATTTTTTCCATTAGGCTTGATTGAGAACTCATAATGACTCCCTATAGAATATATGAGTATATACTCAATAGTGAAGATGCAATAAAAAATTTGCTGTTTTACCCATCAATATGTAAAACTAGGCCCAGTACCAAACAAAATTCGAAAATTCTTTCTTGCAATAATAGTTTTATGGGTGATGCTACGATAAGCGGTCATTTTCTATAGAAAAATCGCACAATAAAATTTTTGAATATTAATGAAATTTATATAACATTTTTATTCACAATCATCTAATTTGTGCATACTAATATTATTTATTTTAAATTTTGAAGGAAAGTGTTTATAAGTGGTATCGACATGGATAAGACCTCTTACCGTAGAATGACCCTTATGTATAATCACTATGGAGATGAACATGTATGACGTCATGTATGCAAATATCCTTTTTTTTTTATTTAAGAATTTTGAACGTCCATATTTTTTTAAAAATTAACTTCAAATTCATGTTACTGAAGTAAAACTCAAAGTACAAACAAAACTTGATTAAAGCTATTTACAGAATCAACTAACTAGTTCATTTTCGCTTATCTTTATTGTATTTTTTAAATTTTAACAATTATAATAGTTAAAAAATTTTAATAAGCCCAATGCCGGGTACAATTTATAGTTTAAGTTGTTATCTACAATTGATTTTATTTTAATTTAAAGCTGAAATCAAGAAAATAAACATAGAATACATTTTGTAAATAATTTGAAACTTTATATTTGGGTATTTGAGGCATTAAAAAATTAAATGTTTAAAAGTTTTTTGTCGTTTCTACCACAAGAAAAAACGATAGTAATTATATTTAAGTAGGACACACGGTACTACAAAAAAGTGGAAGTATTACTTCTTTTTTAAAATTATTTTTCCCTTTTTATTTTTATTTAAAAAAAATTGGATTTTATTTACAAAAAAGAAGTCAAGTGGCAAATATTTCTTTTTCAACCAAGTGTCGTTTATTCATTTTATTTTGAATCTTATAATAAAATAAATTTGAAAAATTTTTCGAGAATAAACGTATGAATTGGATAATACAAAGATATTTAAGCTAGCAAAATTAATGATGTTAACGCCGAAATAAATTTTTTTACGAAGAAAATGAGATTGACAAAGGTTCAGAAAATCTTTCCTTAATAATTAATTTTAATGAAACAAAAATAAATATGCTTGAAATATAAAATATCGAACGCAAGTGTTTTATTTTTACTTTATAGAGTATAAATTATAGTATCTTTGAAAATCGATTATCGTTTTATCGATAATCAGACAATTCGTAAATCATAAATTTTTTTTGCTAAGTAATGCAAGCTTGGAAGTATTTAAGGTTGTTCGTTCACTTTTCAAGTAAAATTAAACTGAAATCTTAATATTCTTGACTAAGTATAACAATAGAATTTAAAGTTAGAAGGCCTTTGTCGCATTCTTTGAACGATGCTGCCGTATTTTGTTTTCAAAATGACTGGTATTTTTGATTTTGTTAACTAAAGATAAAACCTTATCTTTAGATTATTTTTATACTTGACATAAATAAAATATGTTAAAGTATATTAATTTTAGCCTAAAGCTTGAAAGGTTAGAAATTATTGAAGCCCCAAACAAAATTTTGGTATAACTGTTCTTGGAATCACCTCATTAGCTGATTTTATCATGACCGCCCGTCTATCCGTCATCAAGACAACTGAAAAACGAAAACAGAAAGCAATATAAAATTTCGGTGACGTATTCTAGACATAAAAAGGTGTTTAAGATCGTTTATGAGCTTAAACTCACTTTTTTTGTTTAGAATACGTCATCAAAATATCAGCTCGATATCTCTTTTTGTTTTTGAGTTACCGTGATGAAGGACGTACAATCGGAAATGGACTAATTAGGTGTTTCTATGAAGACCTCGACCAAAATTTTGTTTGTGCGATCAATATTAGGTAGCCTTACAAACAAAAGACTAAAATTAATATACATATTATTAATATGTCGAGTATAACAAGTCAACCTCAAACCGGTACCAGCAAACACTTTACAATAAAGTTATTATATTCCAAACTACATAAAAATAGTTTTAATGTTGAAATAATGTAACAATATAAAAACAGACACAATATATTCCATTATTAATAAGCATCCTGTCTGCCATATTACCTACCTTTTCATACACTAAAATTCATTAAAAAAAGTTTTCTTTCAGTTTTTTGCTGTTTTGTTTCAAAGTTTTAATTTGAATAGAAAACATACATGCATGTTGCTCGTACATAATAAGTAGAATGAATGCTTGGAATAAAATTATATTATGATGTTAAAAAATCTTGAGAGAGTATGGGCCATGCAACCTCTATGTATATATATCAGGAATATGCCGGATAAATTGTTTTTAGTTTCCATAAAATGTGATTGTTTATTGATTGAAATGTGATTGTGATTTGTGATATCACTTAGCAATATTATTTAATTTGAATAATAATGAATTTGAATAGCAAAGTTGAATTAAAATAGTGGAATTACTAATTAATATCTTACGATACGGTAGTCAGCTATACGAATTACCACTTAGCTAACTACAATAATGGATGGAATATAACATTTTTTCCAAATATGTAATTTTATGAAAATAAAAATATTCTACAGTGATTTAACAGTATTTTATTGCTACATTTACTTATAAATTCATTTACGTAATGAAACTTAGTAATGCAATTTGCAGTATATGTATACAAGATATTTTTAATGAAAACTTTATAACTAGAAAAGCTTAGAATACTTCAAAATATTGAGTAGTAAAAAATTTTTATATGTTACCGAGCACTGCAAAAATTAGCTATTGAGTTAATAACCTTAAAAATCATAAATCGCTTTTTTATCGCTATTATTGGATTTGAAATAAGGTCTAAAAACACAATAATAATATTGATTTTACGGCTGGATGACAAATTTTTGAGTAATTGCTTGAAATCTGTTCGAAATAATGGTCTACAGATAATATTTTGATCTCAACTATATCTTCTATCGATAAATAGAAGTTTTTTTTTTGAAAGTTACAGGTAAAATTTACCTTATAAGCGAAGTTTTATCTCATTTGAGAAAAAAATTATTTATTAGATTTTTTCAATTTTTTAAATTTCAATTTTAAAGTTCAATAAATATGTTTCTCTTTAACATAAATTAATGAACTTCAATGATGGATCCCGAATGTTCTCTGTTATTTTACATTTTCCTTGAATACAGAGGTGAAAATAAATGTAAGTATAACAATAATAAAATTATATGATTATCGTATGGAACAAATTCACTACTGTTCTTCTAACTATTGTTCAAGTATAATGTAATAATATAACGAAAAATACAAAAGTTGATTAAGTGAAGTAGGAGTAGAGCTTCCTTACCTAATGGTGGTGTAGTGGGAAAAATATTACCGAAGTATATTATGGGGTTCTATATACAATTTAAGTAGGGTTTTATTTTAAAAATATTTATGTAAAATTACCATATTGCAATTTATCTACGATTGGGGGAAATACGAACGTGGAAAAAAAACATCTATAATTAAGAATTTCTCTAAAATGCAATATTCAATATATTTTTATTAATTTTCGCGCATAAAATACTCAAAAACTAATTAACCAAATGTAATGAAATTTAGCATGCACCATCTTGACCAGAAAACGAAACAGGTCCTGCTGTTAAAGCACTTTTCTTCAAAAACATTGCTAAATATAAAATAAAAAATTGATTTAGTTTTAAAAAATTAATATTCGGGAAAAAAGTCACCGACAAGTTTTCGTGTCACAAAATTTATTCTACAAACAAAATTGAATGCAAATTGTTTGTTAAACAAAATCAGTTTTATTATTAATAATGAGAACTCTAGGATTTTTCGAAAAAATTTCGATTTTGAAGTCAAATTTGATCTAGAAAATTGGGACAAAAAATCAAAATTTAAACAAAACCAGGTATTTAACTGTACGACAGTATAAACCAAGGTCTTTTCAAATTTCTACTGAGTACTGCACTTCTAACCCTACATGAAATTGGAGACCACAATAAGTGGAACAAATTTTCTGAAAATTGTAACATTTTAGCATGATTGAATTGGTAAAACAAAATAAATTTAACTTGAACGTAAATTACAAATATAAAATACGAAAAGAGTAAAGCGGAAATATACTTGTAAAGATTACAATCTATCATTTTCAGAGATATTGCAATGAAGAAAATAAACTTTTAGAGCCTACAGCCTATAATTTTCTTCAAATCTATTTTGGAATAAGTGTGATGATAAACGTAAACCTATTTTATTGAATTGAAGTCAATATATTTCGGTTGTGATAGCTATCGGCTATTTTAGTCGATATATTTTTGGTTCAATTGTGTTGTTGAAAGCAATAATGTGGTATTACTTAACGAGTTTTACTGTGAAAAGTTTTTTTAGTTATTAAATATTGGGAAAAAATACACAATTTAGTAGATTGTTATTATTTTCCAAAAGAAAAAAAATCTACTGGTATAATAAAAGACAGTTTAGTTAATGTTATTCACTCTAAAAATATTCAACATTTCAACTTTGGATATATATTTTAGTTATCAAATAAATTTGCATTATGTAAGGTACTTAATTTTCCATCAAATTTATGTTTCATTTGGAAATCTTTTAACTCACCAAAAATATACAATACGCACTTATTTTATTTTGATTGTATTTTTGGCACATTTAGTAATACAAGTTTTTTTAAAATTGGCTTCAGTAATGATTTGATGAAATTGATTATTTTTGGAGCTAGTTTATAAATTATTTTGAACCATTTTCATTCCAAATATACGACTTTACTCAAAAAAATTGTTCGTATAAAGAAGCAGCGTATACACTAGTGAAGCCATTTTTCGCAAATTTTTTTAGTTCATATGCGATCTATAAAATGTTTCATTTTTAAAAACGATTTGTTTATTGAAATTGGTTTTGAAGTTCATAATTTCTACATAGCGACACATTCATTGGTAATGTTAAAAGTTTTTTATTATTATATTGTAAACAATTAAAAATAACTAGAAATCCGTTACAGCGGTCGAAAATCAAATATAATCTAATCGTAGTGTGTGTAAAATGTATCGTAGTGTGTGTAATAAAAGTAACACGTCTCATATACGTGTGTGGCATAGTGGTTATAATGATTTTTAATTATTTATTTAATGTAATTTTTATGCATAATATTTAAAAAATATTAACATGCTCCAGTCCTTCTCTGTATAAACTATAAGTGTGCCAAATTTCATACTCCTCCGTCCGCATAATTTTTTGTAATTTTTATAATGAAAATGAATAATTGAAGTAATAAAATTGTACTGCCAAACAGCAAAATGTACCAAACTATCTATTACCAGATAAATGCACCACATTTTTTTCACATGAAATATGCTAATTATGATAATTTTTTATCCAATTTTGGCATATAAAGATATCTATAGTAAATTTCAAGATAGAAAGTGTCTAGTGATAGTACTCCATATTATCGTTAAAGTAGGAGAAATAACAATGTAAAAAATGAAAAGAGTGACCCAAAATTAGTGGGTTTCAAAAAAAACTTCACTCAAATCGGTCAAAATTTGGCTAAGATATCAAAAAATTAATTTTTGAACCTTATGACGTCACAAAAACTAAAAAAATTAGTTTTGCTCTATAACGCTCATTTTTAATCCAATTTTGGTAAACAAAGTATGTAATCCTACTAAATTTGGGTCATGGATTTTAAATTTTTTATTAAATTAAAAATATCTATAGTAAATTTCAAGATAGTAAGTGTCTAGTGATAGTATTCCATATAATGGTTAAAGAAGGAGAATTAACAATGTAAAAAATGAAAAGATTGTCCCAAAATTAGTGGGTTTTAAAAAAAAGTTCACTCAAATCGGTCAACATTTGGCTAAGATATCAAAAAAATTAATTTTTGAACCTTATGACGTCACAAAAACTAAAAAAATTAGTTTTGCTCTATAACGCTCAATTTTTATCCAATTTTGGTAAACAAAGTATGTAATCCTACTAAATTTGGGTCATGGATTTTAAATTTTTTATTAAATTAAAAATATCTATAGTAAATTTCAAGATAGTAAGTGTCTAGTGATAGTATTCCAAATAATCGTTAAAGAAGGAGAAATAACAATGTAAAAAATGAAAAGAGTGACCCAAAATTAGTGGGTTTCAAAAAAAACTTCACTCAAATCGGTCAAAATTTGGCTAAGATATCAAAAAATTAATTTTTGAACCTTATGACGTCACAAAAACTAAAAAAATTAGTTTTGCTCTATAACGCTCAACTTTTATCCAATTTTGGTAAACAAAGTATGTAATCCTACTAAATTTGGGTCATAGATTTAAAATTTTTTATTAAATTAAAAATATCTATAGTAAATTTCAAGATAGTAAGTGTCTAGCGATAGTATTCCAAATAATCGTTAAACAAGAAGAAATAACAATGTAAAAAATGAAAAGAGTGACCCAAAATTAGTGGGTTTCAAAAAAAAGTTCACTCAAATCGGTCAACATTTGGCTAAGATATCAAAAAAATTAATTTTTGAACCTTATGACGTCACAAAAACTAAAAAAATTAGTTTTGCTCTATAACGCTCATTTTTAATCCAATTTTGGTAAACAAAGTATGTAATCCTACTAAATTTGGCTCATAGATTTACAATTTTTTATTAAATTAAAAATATCTATAGTAAATTTCAAGATAGTAAGTGTCTAGTGATAGTATTCCAAATAATCGTTAAAGAAGAAGAAATAACAATGTAAAAAATGAAAAGAGTGACCTAAAATTAGTTGGTTTCAAAAAAAACTTCACTCAAATCGGTCAAAATTTGGCTAAGATATCAAAAAATTAATTTTTGAACCTTATGACGTCACAAAAAGTAAAAAAATTAGTTTTGCTCTATAACGCTCATTTTTAATCCAATTTTGGTAAACAAAGTATGTAATCCTACTAAATTTGGCTCATAGATTTACAATTTTTTATTAAATTAAAAATATCTATAGTAAATTTCAAGATAGTAAGTGTCTAGCGATAGTATTCCAAATAATCGTTAAAGAAGAAGAAATAACAATGTAAAAAATGAAAAGAGTGACCCAAAATTAGTGGGTTTCAAAAAAAAGTTCACTCAAATCGGTCAACATTTGGCTAAGATATCAAAAAAATTAATTTTTGAACCTTATGACGTCACAAAAACTAAAAAAATTAGTTTTGCTCTATAACGCTCATTTTTAATCCAATTTTGGTAAACAAAGTATGTAATCCTACTAAATTTCGGTCTAAGATTTTAAATTTTTATTAAATTAAAAATATCTATAGTAAATTTCAAGATAGTAAGTGTCTAGTGATAGTATTTCATATAATCGCCACTATGGACGCTAGAGACTAGTAATTGATGAAACGCAGTTTCTCTAGCCCTACGGATCCATGCAGAAGAAGAAAAAGAAACTATCATAGATACATTCGTAATTCGATAACAAATTGTATACTGCTTCGATGCTGATTATCATTAGACGTCGAAATACGTTGGTGAAGGTATGTGGTTAAGAATCGACGATACGTAGGTTACTTTCGTTACACTTAACGTGAAAGTATAACATGATTTCATCGGTATATGCTTTTTTTATATTGATAGCATTTCAATCTGAAGATGGTATGGTACATACAGCTAAATCTTTCAAAGAGGTTTTTTTTAATCTACCTTCTTTTAAGAATACAATTTTCAAAATTAAAACTTATTCGATGATAATATATTTCAAAATCAAGTCTGTATATTTACGCATAAATTTTATTCTCGATGGAAATGATATTGCTTGGAAAGACTTTGATTATATTATAGCAATATTCATTACAAGTATTCGTACCATTCATAGTTGGATACGTATCATTGATATGCGATCTTTGCGCTATCTAATGGTTTATTTTTTAATCACCGGGTGTATAAAAATCTAACTATCTTGAAAAACAATTGAGTGATCAATATAAAATATTTATCATAAAAATGGTTTTATTATAATTATTTGTGTTATCTTTTGAACTTTATTCATCTGGTGTTTCTCGCAAAACGGTTCCATAAATTTCTCGATAATCATTTGCAACAATTTCAACTTGCAGGTTTGACACATGAAAGATTTAATATAATTTTTTACCTTTGAAAACAGTTTTTTTCCAAAAATTACCTAATTTCATGAAAACTACTAAGTGATATTTTCACATTTATTTGTAGTTATTATTATTTGTGTTTTTTGTTGAAAAATATTTATTATATTTATTTTCGTGTATGTACTTAACAAGAGTAGCCTAGTGGTATATCTCTTCTGGGACCAAAGTTTACAAAAAATTACACAAGCTGGCGTATACTATAGCACTATTAAATCGATTAATGCGCCACCAAGTAGCTAGAATTTGTAATAAAACATTCGTATTTTAGAAAATTATTTGTTCAATTGTTTGCATGTAAATTGCATAGCAAATGACATTTAATTGTAGTTATTGGATTGCATAAATTTATCGATACCGCAAAAAAAATCATTTCATTAATTTATTGATCCGAATATCAACCGATAAAAATAATTATGAAATAAAACCATAGAATGGTCACAATATAAAAATGATAAAATACATAAAATGTATATGATAATACAGACTTCTTTCATTTTATCTGTATCCCACACTATCACACATCTATCGAATGAATTCGATGATAACGATAATAATAATAATAATAATGAAGATGATGATGGAAAACTCAAACCACTATAACCTACATATGCAGTGGCGGATTTACCAATAGGCTGGTAAGTCTATGGTAGTAAATTTTAGGAGTAGCAAATGTGGGGACATAATTTTTTTTTGTCTAACAGAAATTCCAAGAAAAGAACCTGTGTTCACATGACACGGTACATGTGAAATTTCTATTAAAAATTATTTAATTACGTTTACCGAATGTATATTACACAGTAAAAAATTCGCGTCAAAAACGGTCTATATTAAAAATTTGTGTATACATTTCCTTACTTTTTCAAATAATAAGTTTGCTACATGCAAAATATCTGTATTTATTGAAGTTTAAGACTTGACTGAAATTTAAATAAATGAAGTAAAATAATTTTCGAAATAAGCATTAGATATTTATTTATTTTAAATTATCTAACCTTTGTATTGGAAATCAAATAATAATTGAGTTAACAGTCATTTTATGTTAAAAATTCAACATATATTATTTTTATGTAGATCATAATCAACATTAATTATGTGTGGACCGTTTCTAATACCTAAATCGTGTTGATTTTACACAAAATTTGTTGATTTTACTGTGTATGAGGATACACCTAGAGATTTTTATTAGCTTAGAAATATACATGAATATATTTCTATACTCAATTTTCGTGCACAAAAATCTAAACAATTAATCATCCAAATGTTATGAAAATTGGTATGTATAATTTTGATATGGAAACGAGGGGGAGCTTGTTGAAAAGATTTTGGCGAAAAACATTTTAAAAAATAATACAAAATTTGGAATTTTATTCGAGAAAACTCTTCGAAATCGATCCTCTAGTTTACAATCATACTTATATCGGGAAAAAGATGGTGTAATTAGAATTGCAAAAGGGGACTGGACTAAATTTTCTATTCCTTTAATTGAAGCGTCAACAAAATATGGGCATTCAAAATTTCTTATTTAACAAAGAGAGAAATACTAATGTATGACGTCAACCGTTTATATCTCCATATAAATTACATGTTAAACATCGTTTAAAAGAAAGAGATAGAAATAAAAATCTTTGAAAGCTGGTAACTTCTTTGATTTTGAATCATATTTAATTTAATTTTCAAGTTTTGTCATGGTATTATTGAGTCTAGTTTCACATTTTGATGTGAAATTCAGAAAAATAGAATTAGTCCAGTACCCTAATTATATGATTGTAAACAATGATAACTGATTGTAAAGTTTGGAATGGGCGGCCTATTGGCGGCAAATGTGTATATCCGCCACTGTACATATGTAACGACAATTTTCTTTTTTAATATGGTATGAAGTAATGTATATATGGGTATGTCTTTTTCAAAAGGAAATAGTTCTCGTCCTAGTTTTGCAAACAAAGTTGTTATATGGCAAAGGTGAATGTATATAATGTATAATGTTTCATCAATCTAAAATGTTACATATAGTAATACCTAGAAAACTGTACACAGACAAACATTGAGTAGGTAGAAGTATCGAGTGGAGAATGGAGAATGTATATTCTATGTTGTATTGTCAACAATTGATCGATTTGACAGTAAAAATAGAAGGATTTATTTTTATGTATCAATCAAAAGAGAGAATCAAATTACTTTTGTGCAGTTGGAGACGAATAATGTTTTTTGTTTATTTTCTTTTAAAATTGATCTACAGATAAAAGTAAACCTTGTAGAAGAATGATATATCTCTATTGACATAATTTTTGCTGTTACCAAACAAATGGTCGATTAAGATTGAAATCGTCCCGAACATCAAAGCGGAAAACGAATGCAATCAATCTAAATGTTTTACATAGTTAGGGGTCCAGGTAGAATTCTTTTAATCAAAATGAAAGAATTTTGGTAGAAGAGCTAAGAAAGTGTTAATACAAAAAATATTTGTTCTACTTTTTGAAACCATATTTCAGAAACCGTTTAGATTCGTCACAATTCCAACTTTTTGAGTAGATTTAAAAAATATTCATGAGAATTTGGACCTTCTTACCAATTGGACCTTGGACAAATTACTGAAATTATATTATTTGTTCATTTGAATATCGTCAACGTCTTCAGCATTGTCGTCGATGTCCAAAACTATTTAGATTCACGGCTACTTATAACTATTTGGAAAGTATTGTTTCGATTTGGAGTAAATTGTGTAATTCAATAAAGTATAGTTTTTTTAAAATACTTTGTATATTATTTAAAATATAACATTTCAATATATATATATATATATATATATATATATATATATATATATATATATATATATATATATATATATATATATATATATATATATATATATATATATATATATATATATATATATATGTAAACAACAAAACTTTTCATTTTCTTAAAAGGTTTTTATTTTTTTTTTTTTCAATCAAAAAAAAAAAAACACCGGATATAAAAAACATTAAAATATATGCTTCATTATTTTGTTTCCTGTTTACAAATTGATTTTTATTACTATGATTTTTATTACTATGCCTAAAATATATGGAAAAAATATCCGCTAAAAATTACTTTATATTCTTTATTTTAAAATTCGGTGAAGATTTGGAATACATGATGCGGCCACAGATGTTTGTGAGTGGGAAACATCAGAAAAATGAATAGTTCACTGCAGTCCATACTATTAAATTTACATAATCAATCATCAATCACACGTTAATTATCATTGATTAACTACTCCTAAAGATATTTCAATTCATCATCCAAACCAAAAAATGTTTTGGAGCGTATCTTAGTGTTCAAACCTTTTACACCTGTTCAATTAACAAACGTAATAAACGGGAATTCTAAATGAAGAAAAAATTTGTCAACTATTGAGTGTCCATTTTATATACGACGAATATTCGTACTGTAAATAGGACATGGAAGGACCGATTGATTCGTAATCTAGAAAATATAATTATTTGTTCATATGTTTGCATGTCAATTCTATAGCAAATATCAAACAAAAATTATTGAATAATTACAAAAAATTACTTTGAATTGTAGTCATTGGATTGAAAACTGTAAGAATGATTGAAGAAATTTTATTACTAAATATTTTTAATTGAAAATATAAATATTTATTTAAAATAAATTTTGAGAAATTTCCGATGTTCAATTATATACCATTCATAGACTTATATAATATTTACTTCATAAGATAGTATTTCGTATCCATAGCAAAGATGGATAATAATTCGTTGCACGATGCTCATAAGATGAGAGGTAATCAATGACGAAAATTTCAGACTAAAATATTTAATGTCTACGAACGAAATACTGGCATAAAAACCATAAATTTTAGAGAGTAATAATTTTCGTAAATTTTTTGTGTACTTTAAATATAAAAAAAAAAAAAAAAATGAAAAAATCATGCAGAGAAAAAAACACATATTTACGAATACATTAACATTAAAGAATTGGATAATAATATAATAATGTATTAAAAATTTAATAATAAAATCATTAATTTGCCATTATGTTTTTCTTACTTAGTTTTCTTACAGTATCGACTCATACTTGAAGATATAACGTAAATTTGTTATTTTTCTATACGTTTAAATAAAATTTTTATCGTTTTCTACATAAAATGTGCATTGATTTTTCTGTCATTTAATGTTCTGTAATTCAAAGTGAACATCTATAAAAGCACTTTAAAATGACATATTTTTTCTTGAACGATTTTTCTTGAAAAACATTGAGCTATTGATGATGTATATTAATACGAAATATCCAAAGCTTATATTAGGATTTGTTTGAAGCAAACTTTGCCATTTTATTATCTAGGCGGGTAAAATTTTCCTTTCACATGGAGCAAATTGAATACGTGTATAATTATTTTTGGAAATTATGAATTTATTGAATATATGGCAATCTATTTGATGTCACTAGGGAAATGGTGACAGTTTAATTCGGTATAAATTACGACTGACATTTGAATAATTGTACAATTATGAAATTTGTTCATTTGGAAAATTAATATTTTTGTACAATAATTTTTATCACTATGTTAAAATAATGTTTCAAATACGAGCGTATAAAATGACCATGTCAATATTATAGTACCGGTGTTTTCCATGAGCATATCATATCATTTTTAAGTATCTAAATTTTTAAAAATGTGTACTTATATGATTTAATTTTGATCAGTGTAATGATTTTTCGCACAGCGAAAAATCTGAAAAGTTGGTTTTTATCCGGAATCCGTAACATTTTTTATTGTGACGCCCATCCTCCCAACCTTGAAACTGACGGCCTCCTGTTGTTTATTTAGTTATTGTTATAGGAAGATCATTCAAAAGCAATGCAAAAAACATTTTGTCAAACATGGGTAATAAAATGGAATGACCATTGGATCTAACGTTTCAATGACCCAAAAATATAGAGGAAAATTTAAAAAACCAAAATTAATTGTTTTTTGAAATACTATTTCGTAAAATGTTTTGATTCACCACAATCCAAATTATTATTAAATACCTATGTACTTATAACTGTATATACTGGAGTATTTTATGAATACTAATGGTTAAAACAGTTCATACGTTGATACTCGATTATATATCGAGTATCTAAATAATTAATTTTGTTAGTTGTTGCCTTCACTTGTTTGAAGAAAAAATAATAAATATGATAAAAAAAATTTCAATACAATATGTGGTCTTGAAACAAAATTTAAAAATAAAATATTTCACAGGATACAATATTATATCCTATTTAAGATAAAGATGGGTAATAGGTTATATACTTTTTCACAAATTACACACCTCAGAAAAAAAAAAATGATGTTAAAACCTTCATTACCTCGAACACTGTTACCTTTTTACCATCTTCAAAGAGGCTTGTTATTATCTTTTAGAAAGGAAAAATATATATATATACATAAAATGATACTTTTTTTCACCCCGAGATAATCCTAATTAGATTCACATTTATAATATGGTATATATCCTGTTCTTGTTCGTACCTAGAAGATATGAAAACGAACAACGAACCCTCTAAAAAAATGTAATGAAATTCACATAAAAGTGTGTGTTATATAAATAACAACCCGAAGAAAGACTGTGAACAAAATCGTATAAAAAGTATGTTCTATTTAGAATGGTATAGTATTACACATTTAATTCAGAATGTATTTGGTCAAAAGTGTAAAATTACGTAAAAAAATTTGGAAAACGGTTGACCCTAAAGGCTATCCCTGCAACTTCCCGCTAATTCCATACCTATGCACTTAAAATTTAACATATTACAATGCCATTACAATGTTATATACTTTTTTTATTTTTGAGCTCTCCGACTTTAAAAGCTAGCTGTTCCTGAATATTTCGTTAACGATATCTCTCGAAGCAATCAACCGATTTTCACGTTCTTGGCGGCGATTGATGTGATTTTTTGAACTTTAATAATTATTCATTTTCATCAAAAACGATCCGAAAAGAAATGTCGGAGTTAAGTAAAAAAAAAAAACACCTATTTTGAAATTTATCGTTATCTATATCTCTCGAACGACTCAACCGATTTTAACCGCAATCTACATGGTTTTTCAAGGTTAAAAGCTGAGTTTTCGAGTTTATCGTTTTTGAAGTTGATAGAGCCGTTTAAAAGTTATTCTAAAAAAAACACATTTATAAAAAACTCTACTCTTACCTCAACCCCACTCTAGGCTTGAACGTATTGAGTTTTTTATTACTAATTCCAGGGTTTTGTATTTTCTGTAAAATAAATATTGGGCTGAAAAATAACAAGATTGAATGAGGGCGTCATCCACTCCTGCAAGTTAAGCCTTGTTCACATTGATTAAGTAATTTAGTCAGATAACAAATAGTTTAGTACTAAAGACTTAACACTTGATATAAAATCGTTCACACTTATAATTTAATAATTTAGTTAAGTAATAAATAATTTATTATTATGTAAATATAATATGTCACAGTCATGTAATATAATTTCATATTACATAACTGTTTATATTATATGACTGTGACTAGATTACCATTCAACGTCCAAAATATTTCTTCATTTGTTTATTGTTATATATTTGTGGTACAAGAGTGGTAGTGCTACTATGTTACTTGCACACAAAAAATAGAATTTAACTAAAATACTTCACTAAACAACTTTACTAAACACTTGACTAAAATGTTGTTGTTCCCATACATCAAGTAACTAAACTCCTTGCTATTTGACTAAATTACTTGATTCATGTGAACAAACTTTAGCGATTATTGGGAAACATCTTTTTAAGAATCAAAGTATCTTTGAGGTACCTTGAAATGATGTTTTAATTGTGCCCAAAAAATATGCAAAGAAATTACCTAGGTTAACTACATCGCCCCTCTCTTCATACGTAACTCAGTACAGCTTTTAAACCAACCCCTCCTCCTAAACTTATGAAATGGGGTTTCAAAAAAAATCAATAATTAAGTATCGTATATTATATGACAAGTGTCCTAGTTGTATAGTTATTAATATAAATGCATATAATATGTTCTAAAGTGTTTACATGTTTTCTTTAAACGAACAATTTTCACAAAGTCACTATACGACATTTATTATGATAACATATATAATATATATTTAATGTTAAATATGTTAAAACTTTATTGTAAAACTTTTAGAAAGTATTTTATTATTATTATGTTTACTTGTAGGTAAATATGGTATCATCTATATTTATTTTAAAACATATATATTTTACAAACAAACAAAACCTAGTTCTTAGATTTATGCGATTTACACTTTCTTACAAAATGAATAGTAGCTTTTTGTTTTATATATTTCACATAAATTGTACATTAAAGATTTCGAAGAAGGAAGTAAGTAAAGAGCGAAGAAGAAAAAAACTCAAAACTTAAGTTCTTTTGCACTATTATGATGTAAAAATAAATTTATTTATGAAAAAATGGGACATTAAAAAGCTAAGGTTTTTAATAGTGTTCGACGTAATGTCCAATTATTTGGCGTTATTTCTAACATTCGACCATAACCGAAAGCGAAACCGAATGTTTGAATTTAGTAAAAAGTTCTTGAATACTAGCTAAAAACTTATATAATTTCGTTGGAACTCGTTGGAAAAAAATACGCAGTAAAATTCCTGTAAATTTCTGTTATTCTGTCTTTATTCAAATACGGTTAAAAACAATCTAAAAATAAACTCCTTGAATAGATTTTTAATAAAATTAAATAAACTTTACGAAACTTAATTAACCTAAACTTTGAGATATTCGTGCGTACATGCTTTGTTGTTTTGTTTGGTTTTTATAGTTCGCATGTCGGTTGGCACAGGCTCTTATATATAGCCTTCGACTTCGGACAAACCTAAGACTTGTTTTGGACGAAGCCGAACGTGTGGTTAAAGGTGACTTGTTTGACCGAAGGTGGCGAAGCTGAAGTTGAATGTTCGGTCGGACACTAACTTTCAATGATATTTTAAGATAGTTGAGCTCGGAGCTTCTCCCATCAATAGCCCATTTGTTTTAAAGGGATAGAATAAAACCATTTCATGAAAGTCCATTGTGAATATTTGTAAGCTAATTTTTGAATCGAATGAGTAAATTATCTACATTGACAATGTAGGCAATTGACTGCCCATTCAAAAAATTGGTGAAATAGTGTTTGAAACTGAATTAGTAGTTTAGAAGTTTTTTTCGTGGTATATGCGCGAATATCTTTAGTATAACCCGTTTAAGAAATGATTCGATAATTTCAACAAGTATATCACAAAACCAAGAATTCGGGGATATTAAATAAACAGACTGTATATATTTTTAAAAATATATGGGGACCTATGTATAAAATATTTTTGAATGGGAAAAACAATCCATTTGAGACAAAACAATGTCAACTTAATTATTCATACCGTGTTCTAGTTATTATTTTTTGTGTGTCATCTGTATTAGTCTATGCGCTGTGACTGCAGTTAATGATTTAAGTCAAATAAGATATTGCGTCTTAAAATCAAATATGTCGATTTATTTCAAGTAAGGATGCGGCTTATGTAGAAGCGACCAAGTGTTGAGACAAGCATTTTTTTCAGCTTATAATAGAGAAGAACAATATTTAGTTCTCTATGAAGAAAATCAATTGATAGTTTTGATTTCGACGAATGTCAAATATGACTTTGAAGTATATCAAAAATTAGAGTAAATTGTATCCAAAACTTACTTAATTTTTTTATTTTAATAATTATTTATATCTTATCAGAATGGATTTTTCAGATTAAAACTATTAATACATAGGTAATATAAAAGAACGTATGATTACCGTATTTTCAATTAAAAATAAAATGTAAACACAACGTGCAAAAATTTGTACAACAATACAACAATATTTGCTGCTTACCCAATGAACTCTAAATCATGATTTTTGATTGAAAAATGTATAGTGAGTCATTACAACTTTTTACAGTTCATAGGACAATCGCTTTTCTCTATTATAGGCTGAAAAAAATGATTATCTCTACGCTTTGTAACCTGCACTTAGGCCACACTCAAAGGTTTCTTTGAAAATGAAAAACAACATTTCGTTAAACTTAAAAAAAAAAGAGAAAAAAAACGCATCTAAGCAGAATCTATTCCGAACGCTAAACGCTGTCATACCGTCCAAGGTTTTTTGTATTAGCATAATGTCACTAGGAGAATATTAAGTTTATTTCAGAATAGCTATTGTATATCTATTTATTCATGCTTTATATTTTATCCAGGAAAATGAAGGAGGAAATTTTGTAAATGAATCAGCACCGACTATAGTAAATGGACGTTATAAATTAATATATATCAAATAAAACACAATACAGTAAAGTGTTTTATCAACCCACTCAAATTTTGGTCGATGGAGGTTTTATGGCGTGTTTTGTTTTTAACAGACTTCAAAAAGGTAGAGGTTATTCGTCTGTTTATACATACTTTTTTATTTCTTCGTATATAACTTCTCTGTTTATGAATTGCTTTTTGCATTGGATTCAATATATATACAATGTGATATTATCTTATATGAAGAAAAAATTTCTGCTGTTAGCGGAGAGAAGGGGCAAAAACAATTTTATTGATTAAAATTCATCCAAATGAAGAATTTTTCGTGTTTGTAATACAACACTCAAAAGTAAAAAATAAAATTTTTTCAGAATAATGTATAAAATAATTATACTCGACATATATAATATGTCAGAGTATATTAATTTTAGTGTAAAGTTTGTAATGGTAGGAAAGATTGACCCCACAAACAAAATTTTGGTATAGATGTCCATAGAAACACTTAATTAGTCCATTTCTGGCTATCCGTTCGTCATCACGACAACGGACGAGCAAAATATGAATGAGCAAAATCGGTGTATTGGGTTCAATTGAAGCTCAAATTAAGCTAATTATCAAATATTGATAATTACAATTCATATTATTATTAAAGTATATATAACTATAGACGGGATATTTATAGTATTTTATGAATGTTAATTAGAAATAGTCCACACAATGATATTCAATCATATGTCGAGTATCTAAACAATTAACTCTGTTTGTATGCTATCTGCTATCTTCAATTGTTTGAAATTAAAATTTTCTGCAAATAATTTTTTTTGGTTCAAAAATGGATTCGTTGACAGGGAATGAGAAAGGCAATTGGTCACCAGGAAACTCTTTATAGAAGTTTTTAATTTAAAATTATTTTTTAGTTCATTTTTTTGAAGCCGGTTCTCTTTTTTTGAAAATTTTTTATTAGTGAATGAATTAAAAATTATTGACAAGGGAATAGAATACTTGATCCAGTAGTATATGATGTACATTTTGATATAGGTAAACGTTTAAACAGATGTGGTATTCGAATTCCATATAGCTATAGATTCTCGTCGTACGTGACTGATCTATATACAGTATTGATATAAATATGGGTTATTTATTATTATTATTTGAAAAATAATATTTGCTGATTATTTGAAAAATACCACAATGATTATTATCATATATCTACCGTCAAAGTTTATGTGTGATCGATCGTTTCTTTTAATATCATTAGTATTTATTGAAATTGATGACTTTAAACTGAAAATTTTCCAGTGTATTTATTAATTTTGAGGTGGTGGTTAGAGTCAAGGCAGTGGAAATTATATTTTGTAAACTAAAAGAAAGCGTAGTGGAAAGAGTTGTTAGACGTCAGATCAACTATTTCTTTATTTAATACAATATGAAGATTTTTGTTCATTCGAAAATTATAATAGAATTTATTTGTGGAATTTCATAATTTAATAATCGAAATCAAGAATTTTTTTTTTTTATAGATTTGACTTCCAATGTTCTTATACTCGATATAATATGTGTACTCAATATGCCAGAGTAAATTAATTTTAGTTCAAGGTTTGTAACGCTAGCTAATATTGAAGACACTAACGAAAGTGCTCATAGAAAAACGTAATTAGTCCATTTCCGACTGTCCGTCCGTCCGTAATCACGAGAAATCTAACACAAAAAGAGATAGCCAGCTGAAATTTTGGTGACGTATTCCTAACATAAAAAATGAGTTCTAAAAGGGAATAAGTTCGTGAATGAGCAAAATTGTTTCATTGGGTCCAATGCATCCTTTTTAACTATAAAAGTTAAAATACAAAAAATTTTAATTTCTATGAAATAAATAACTTTTGTTTGAATCATTTTTTTCATAAAATGTTTGGATTCGCCACTATTTAGGCTCGAATTCAGCTAATAAACAAATGTATACATAACCGTATAGACTGTATATTTATAGTATTTTATGAACGCTAATAGTCCAAACATTGATAGTCAATGATATTTCGAGTATCTAAACAATTAACTGTTAATTGTTATCTTCACTTGTTGTTTTGATAACATTGGTTAAAATTTTGATAATGTTAATATTTTCAATATGTCAACAACGATTAAAACGTCAGTATTATTTCGTGTTTTTTCGTACAAATAATTTTATAATGTCGTGTAACCAAACAACAAGTGGTAATATCGACATATCTAAAAAATGTATAGAAAAACTTTTATAACTTACGCTATTTTAATGCTATAAAAATAATTCTTCAATCATTTAAGTTATTGATTCTGCTATCAAATATCGATAAAAAAATTATAACTTTCCGTTAGAAAATTCCTTATTAAAATGGATATTAAAATTATTTTAGATTTCAAGGCTTTAATTATTGATTGTAGATTTCAATTCATGGTCCTTACTATACGGAATAAGCGAAGTCCATATTATAATAAATACGAATGTCGAATAATATTTAATACAATTGGAATGATAATTTTAAGGTTATTGAGAACACAATATGAAAATGAGTTTCTAGGTAAGGTGGTGGTTAAAATATTGATTTTTTTTATTTAAATAATGTTTTTAATATCGATTCAACCCTCGTAGACGTACATAAATATTATACATATTAAAATAATTACTCAAAATATAAACTATCACAATATAACTAAGATCAGCTCATATTGGCTAAGCACTAAGTTCTTAATCTTTTATTTAAGTGTATGAACGTGTGGATTTCGCTATATCGCACCACTTCGAAATTATGTATTTTTGCATCAAGCATCAAGGTATAAAAATGGATTTCGAAAGAAACTGGATATGAACTGTGTTTGCAGATAACAAGATTGTTAGCTAAAGTAAATAATCTTGTTCTCCTTAATGTTATAAAGGCCTTTTTTTAAATATTTCGAATATAAATCATTATTTTATGATTTCAATGGATATTTCAACTATAGCTGTCTGTCTACACAACTATAATTGTGTAGGGAATTTATATCCCTGTAAAGATTGTTTTCCAGGCCTTTTTTTTACTGACCTCCTTTTATTATCAGTTCAACGCACCAATTAATTTATTGTGGGTTCGAGAATCGAACCATGCGTATTGCAGTTGGTGACCAACTGACCTACCAAGGCCGATTATTCGACTGTACTTGTTCCAAAAAAAAAAAAAGGAATTGGCAACAACTTGGTAGAAAAAAGAATACAAGGTAAAAAAAAATAATTTGTCATGTTTTAGCGAAGATTACCGAAAGAATGAACGTCTTAACATCCTTGGTGTAAGCCTAGGTAAAAAATCCAATGAGAGAAAAAATTTTCGAACACAAAGAGTGATTTAGAGCTTGGGGTGAAAAAAAAGTGATTCAATCGGTCATTTTAAAAACATCATTTTCACACAATTTCAATTTTTCAGAAATCAATAAAAAATGTTTCATATACAAACAAATGAGTTTTAAGGGACTTCTTTGCTCAATTTAGTATTTGAGTTATAAAAATTGAAAGTTTCACAGTTTATTGACATAATAATGAAAAAAAAAACTTATTATCGGAATCATAATAAGAAATTTTGTAAATCGGAAGCCCAAGTGATTTTTTTGAAATTTTCTATAATATTCAGTTGATATTTTTGTAAAACTTTGGCCACCATTTCTTAAATTCCAAAATATCATCAGTTTTTCGCTCTCTGAATTAAAATCTTGAGTTAGACTTATGTAGTTTATGCAATGAACGTCTTTTATACAGTATTGTTTTTTGAAGAGGAAGGAATGTATTAATTTACATGGATTATACCCAGAATACGTGGATCTACCTTTAATGAATCATTTTCAGCTAAAAAAGCATGTTGGAAAAAAATATTACTAAAGAGATTTTTTGAAAAGATCGATTCAATTAAGAACCGAAGAAGAAATATTTTTCAATATACAGGCTAATATATACTAGAATAAGTAAGAATGGTAAGGCGCACATTATAAACACGCAATTGCATGTTAAAATAAATGTTACTTCTATTGTTTCATACAAGTTACCTGTATAGTACCTGTGCAATATAATTATCTAAAGAAAAAAATATAATTTATAATAATTTGATTAAAACTTACTGATATTTTTAATATTTATATTTAAGTCACATTTTTTTTTATTAATGTTTTATGTTGAAATTGCAATTTTTCTGATATAATCTTGACGATAATATGACTGAATACACCTTTAAATGTCCCCCAGAAAGTCAAAAGAAAATAAATGTTTTGTCAATGACGTACAAATTTTCTTTTTATTGCTTTTTATGAAAATCTGATGTAGACACTTTGAGGGTTTGTTGTTGTACCTAAAATAATAAAAATGAAAACCGGATCTTGAAAAAATTTTACGTTGTTTTAATAAAACTAATTATATTTTTCGACTGAATTTTGATCAAAGTTTTCATTAATTTTTAAATATCGATCGATCTAAATTTAATTAGTTTTTTATTAGCTGAAATATTATCAAATATCTCTGAATATTAGATTTGTCGATAAAATGAGAGCTTATCACGTGAAACTATTATCTTCAGCTATAATTCTTCTGCAGAATCAAATTTTATAATTTTAAAAACTAACAGGCTGTTTTTATAAAAAAAATAATTGTTAATACAAAAATTGGAGATTTAAAAAAAAATTTAGGAATCTTTGAGAATTTTTTGACATATTTTAAAACAAAGTATTAAGCTGTTTTATTCATTCTATGTTTGTTCAAAAATTAAAATAAAATAGTGCCTAAATAAAAGTAAAAAAATTCTTAAATTTTGAAAAGAAGCCGATTTTGTAAAACAAAATTTTTGTGTAAAATTATCTTTCAATTTTTTTTCGTTACAAAATTGAAATCAGCAAATAAAAAATTTAGGATTCCATTTAAAAAAATAAATTTGACTCTCATATAACTAAGAAACCATCCACTTAAAAATAAGTACGTTCTTTGGCTTTATCAGATTTTTCAAATGATTTAATGAAACTTATTTTTCGAGTTTTTACAACTATAACATTTTTTAGTTTTTACAACTACATTCATAAAATACTATAAATATCCAGTCTACACAGTTATACATGTATACATGAATAATAATAATAATAATATGCATTGTTATTACCTATATATGTGTTTATTAGCCATATTTGAGCTAAAATTATGGAGAACTGAAACATTTTACGAAAAAAGTTGTTTGTTTCAAATATATATTTTTTGTATTTGAAATTTTCTTCAATCATTTATGGTTTAAAAGTTGGGTCAAAAACTGTTGGATCCAATGGACCGATTTTGCTCATTCACGAACTTTTTATGTTTAGAATACATCACCGAAATTTCAGCTCGCTATCTCACTTTGTTTTTGAGTTTTGTTTTTGAAATGGCAGAATAAGGTGTTTCTATGAACACCTATATACAAAAAGTTTGTTTGTACGGATATAATATTAGGTACTCCACACATACAGAATATGATAGAGTATAAAAATATTTTATAGACAACAAAAATAATATATAATTTTAGTAATTTAATAAAAAGACAAACAATATTTTTTGGCAAAGTCAATAAATATCATATCACAAATGTTGAATTTCATCCATATCATATGTAGTAGGTACTACAATCATAATTTATTTGTAAATACTGGAAACTAAAATTGACCTGATTTGATATTTATTGAACATTCAATATTAAATCTATGTATGTATGTATTTATGTACACAAATATAATAAATTATTACCAATAGCAATATTAGATAATATTTGGATTGATATATATATTTTCCTAAAATATTAATACATTAACTAATTTGCAATTATAGTAGTACATAGTATAGAGATAATTAACGAAATGATCTCAGGAAACATAATTAATTTATTAGATTTGTTTGATGAATTGATTGGGATACATTAAAATTATATTCTACTAGTTATTACCGCGCGACTTGTTAGTGAGGGGAAAGTACGGCCACTCTCCTATTGACCTGGTTTTGCGCGCTGGGTAAGCTGGGCGCAGACGTAAGTTGACTACCTTATTTGTGACAACTTCATGCCCATGAGATACTTCTAATATTTCTCGAGTCAGTGGTTATATCAGTGAATAATATAAAATGCCAGGATTTTTAAATATTTAAATATAACCTTTAAAAAATGCCAGGATTTTGATCCGTTAATGTTGTATATTGAGATGTTTAAAGGCCATTTGAATAAGTTAACAGGGCTTTTTTTATACAAAAAATATTATTGTAAAAATTGTAAAAGTTAGAGTAAATAAAAATTACTCCTAAAATACTAACATCAAAATAGCTTTAAGAGTCCAAGCGAGGTTTTTTGAAGCGTCGATCAGAATATTAAAACAAAAAAATCGATAGTTAAGATATGGTATGTTGATTACGTGCTGTAAAGTGTACATTTTACTAATCTAACGATTGAAGCGTGACGCAGGTGGTGTGTCTTTTTTGCAAGTTTCTGACCTTCCGATTTTTTTATGTCATCCTTAAATCATTAGATTAGTAAAATGTACACTTTTCAGAACGATATCAACCTACTATCAATTTTTCGTATTAATATTCTGATCGGCTATCTATTAGGCGATGCTTTTTATACAGAGCTAAGATTTAGTGAAGGTACAACACAAGGTATCTCTCATATTTTTAACTGATGCGCTCGAGTAAATCTAAAAATCCCCGCTTGGGCTCTCCAAACATTAATCAAATCAATACATGAGTGTTTGGAAATATATGAATGATGAAGTAATGTAAATATGGCTGGGGCGAAAATACTGAATTAAAAGCAAAGGAACCTCTCAAAATACACACTAGTCGTTAAACTTTCTACATTATTAACTCAGCGAATCTCAACGTAAATTTTTTTAGACATTTTATTCAGCTACAATGCAATTTCTTTAGAAATTTCAAATAAGAAATATACAAAGCTGAACTTCTTAATAAACATATGAGCTTAGTTGATTAAGACTTAGTTTCTGGAAACAGAAAGAAAAATGAGTATTTCGCGTAAAAATTCAACTTTACGCATTTTTAATTTTGAGTGTAAAAATCACACTTTACAGATTTATTCTTTGCTATTTAAAATATCAATGATAATTTGGGCGTAATTGTTTTCAAAATTTTTAAACATGCAAGAAGTACAAGAGATCAAGAACTCAAAAGGCCAGTAAGCGGTAAGTAGTTTAAGTGCAATAATTAAGCTTTTAAGTTGGATAACATAAAATGTACTAGTACAATAATTTCAGGCATGTGAGTTGCAAAACAATTTTTTTTAACTAGATTCCCACCAATTTATGCATACCCCAAGCTAAAATTGTCACTATGAGACGTATAAAGACTCTTGCACTCTGTATCAATAAATTCATTTCGAAAACACAATATCTTAGAATTTTATATTATTTCTATTTCACTCTACATTTTTCCAAACTGTATTAGCTACAAGACAAGCAAAATCCATTCTTCGTATTGTAAAGTCATGTGTTCAGGATATAGAATGGATAATATAGTATGTTGGCTTTATTTGTAAATGATGTTATTTTAGTGACATGTAAGGTAATCTAGGACAACGATGTCCAATGGACAGATAGATTGTTTGACAATGATGATGGTTTGTAAACATACGGTATGAATGGCATGCATGTCTTTCAAAACATATCGTCTTTTCTCTTCCTATTAGTTTGGAGTTACCATATTGTGTAGCGAAATATAAGATAATATTAATAATAGCATATATAGTAACTGTATGTAGGTAGTGCTTTGGTAGTGTTTATTGTGTACAACTAGACGTGCATACAATATATAGTTTGGTGAGTCAATCGAAAATTTAGATCAAGTATAAAATGTCTTGTAGATAGATATATCAAGCTGGAATGGGTCCACACTCTGATATACACGTAAATAAAATCGTCTGTTGTGAATTTTTCTTAACAACAATTCGATCCATTCCCAAAAAAATTGCATTTAAATTTACAACTATCTATAATAATGGACTAAATTGTTTTAATTATACCAATTGAAGCGCCTGCACTTGGCCAAACATGTATCTATAGTTATTTTTTTTATATATCTTAAAAAATAAGCAAGATATAGATATTCAAACAAAAAGATAAATACTAACTTATGACGTCACTTGTTGGTATGCTCTAAGCATATATAAATAAACTGTTTTATGGTGTCTTCGTGTCAAGGAAATAACATTGGTTTACTCAATTCAATCTTTCTATGGAGAATATATTTACTTTTGAGAATATATTTCACTAGTCAATTGGCTCAATATACGTTTGTTTAGATTTCTATCCAAAAAGTTATAAAAATAAACATACTTTTATTGATTTTTACATTAATTGGGCTAATTAAAAATTCAAATCTGCTTTCATTTAATGATTAAAGGGATTGAAATATAATACTGAAGCACAGTCCATTATGTAAAAATCTTTTAATTTTCGCGCCCAAATAACTCAAAAAATGATTTGACACGCAAAACATTAGCTTGAAAACGGAGGGCTTACTCGAAAAAACATTTTTAAATATAAAAACGAATATTAATTTTTATTTATTTTTTTTTGAGGAAAACTGTTCTACAAGCCTTAATTTTGAGTTGTTTGGGCGCGGAAATTGAAAAAATACAATGTATATTACAAGTCAACAGCTTGTTAAAATCACACTCCTTTAAGTCAATAAAAGCTATGGATAATCCGTCTTAAAAAAGTATATCGTATTTTTCGATTCGAATTCTAAACGATGTCTAAGGTACTACGTGTGATATGTATTACGTTAAATAAGTCTAACATATTGTTCGTATTACTTAAAAAATTATAATTCTGATATCGAATCAAGTCAATTTTTTCAAATCGTTCAGTAAAATTGATTTCAGAATTGAGTTGCTCCAAGCACTTACTTTCAATATGAAAATTGAATAACAAATCGCTCTTAACAAGTCCCTTTAGGGCATAAATATTCTAATAGATTTAATTGAAAATATACAAATAAGATTATGGTATGTAAAATCGTTTTGAATTAATTAGAATAATTTTTGAACTTAAGGAAAGTATATTGAAAACCTAGATAATTTATGAATGAACCAACTTTTTCACAAGGTTCCACAATTTTCTCATGAATATATTCAATATCTTATCAAATCTTTTTGCATATGCTTTTATGGTAGCAATAGCAGACAATATGTATTTAAGGTTAACTTTTTATCAGTTACCATTATTATTACTATACGGAGTATAAGAACGAAGTTAATACCGTTAAAGTTTTAAAATTTATAAACTTCAATTTTTATATTTTGTATAACTATACACAGGATTAAAGATGTTATAGAAAACAATCTGTACATGAAATATTTGAAAAAACTAGTTGCTACATACTGAAATAATAACAAAACAATAGGTTTTAGTATTTCTTATTCTTAAAATATTGGTTTTTGTATCCAAAAAAGAGACCTCAATCATATAAACAATCTCTAATGCAATATACTATAATATTGCTTTGGTTTTAATTGTTGTAGAGAAATAACTCAAAAAGTAATTATCCAAATGTTATGAAATATGGCATGGTCAATAAATGAAATAAAAACGGACAGCTTATTGAAGAATTTGTCGGCAAAAGTCTTTGTTAAGTTTTCCGTTTTCATGTCCAGATTGTGAACATCAAAATTCATCAAATTTGTATCAATATTTATTGAATTATTTGCGCGAGAAAAATTAAGAAAATGCAAAACAGATGGTATTTATTATAGATGCCTCTTTTTTTCTGTTTTCCCCCCTTTAAGTTAATATATAAAACAATTATTATAATATTTTTTTTAGCGTAGGAGATGATCTTCGAAGGTACGATTGCAAGAATACTTTCACAAATATTTGGAATGGATTATTCAGGTGAAGATGATACGCAGTATACTACACGTTTAAAACAGAGGACTTTTTGAGGAGACGAATGTCAACCACCAATATTTGGAATGTACACCAATACTTGGTGTACAAATACGAATTATGAACCTGGCGCATTCGAATTTGCGAGTATCAACTAGTTATAATGTAAATAATATAAGCATTTTTATATTAAAAAATTTTATGATACAAAATTGTTGAAAGTGTTATTACACTTTATCAATAAAAAAATGTATCGTTTTTAGATATTCAAATTATTTTCAATTTTTGAATTGAATGCAAAAAATTTTATTTTCGATTCAATTTGTTAATCGTATATTGTAGGACGATAAAAGTATGGATATTATTTGGTGTCTAGTAGTTGTGTACAATGATGTTAAATAAGCGTTACGCTTGTTTCAGTGGTAAAGTTTGGCAACATATTTTTATAATATTGTTAAATTTAAATACTCTATGATTTCAAAAATCGGCATAGCTAAACATATTATGCGACATATAATTAGCACCATGAAACGACTGTCATTTTTTTAGCAAAAAATGTACTCAGAGCTGATTTCTAAAAAAATACAATGGTTGGAGCTATTCTGTTTTAGTCCGTCTTGAAAATTTCTAATTAAACAATTTGTAATTGACGAAAATATTTTTTATCGATATTTCATAAAACAATCGAAACAAAAAAATGGTGGTGGAAGAACTAGCAATTACTATATATATAGTACTATATATATATAATAGATATGTCGTCATTATCACCTGATGTTTGTTTTTAAAATATTGACTTTTTACTATTTTTTGGCATTTTGAACATCATTGTAATATAAGTTAAAAATTTAATATTTCGATAACATCCCAGACTTCTTGAATAAATATTCAACTCGAATTTTAAAGGCAATTAAATCGATCATTCTTAAATATATTGAATTAAATTTTAAGGGCTATAAATAAAAATTAGAAACTTCCTAATTTAAGATTATTTTATTTTGAAATAAAATTTCGATTATAGATGATATTTTCAACATTAAAGTTTTTCAAATAGGAAAGAAAATATTAGTTTTAATGTTTGTACGTCTATTGATATTCTAAAAGAAGTTATAAAAATATTTGCTACCATTAAATTTTATCGCTCCTTAATTTTTTTAAAATAATTAACATAACAATAAAAGTCTGCACTAAAAATATTTTCATTTTTTTTCCTCGTAAATGGATCGTAATTACTATCTAAAATAGTCTTTAAAAATATTAAAAACAATATTAAAACTAATTGGAACTAAACATGCAAACAAATAAATAATATTTTCACATTTTATTCGTTTTTTTTTTGTGTGTGCGCGTTAATTAAAGAGACTTTTAACCCTCGCCCATAAAAGTTGTCAGTTTATTATTTTCGATTTTTAAGTAAATAATAATTAAAAATTTATTAAGTATGTACAATTTATTACAACATTATTAAAATATAATAATTTTGTGTTCATTTTTAACTCAAACATATATACATAACATTAATATGCTATGTGAATATCATCAAAATAAATTTGAATTTTTTTAATGTTTTCTATTTATAAATTTGACACACAGATATCTGTACTATTAATTTTTTTAACCATTTCGTTTACTAAATATACAATATTTAGATAATTCTTATATAAATCGAAGAGACGAGTATCATCTAACTAATTCGACTTTTCTCATTAATTTTACCTGGCATTACAGGTAAAATTGAACTATAAAAATAAATATATTTCTAGAAATGGAAATTATGATTTGAAAAAATGTGTAAAAATGATTACTGTTATTAATAGACCGTTTGACTAAAATCCCGTTTTCGATTAAAATTAAAAAAGTATGCCAAAATGGCGATATCTGTTAAACTATATATTTAATCGTTAAATGGATGTTTTTATGAAATCCATTGGTCAAACCTCATCATTTTCATTATATTTTCGGAATCGGAGATAAAAAATTTTATTCAATTTTTTTAATTTGTTCTTAAGGGTTCCTTCCATTCCTAAGGGTTGAATTCCATAAAATAATGTCTTTAATTGTAGTTTAAGCTGCAAATTTTAAAAATAGCAACCATTTAATGATAGAGAGCATATTTTGAAATATCGCATAATATCTGATCCGAAGGCTAATATTTCAAAGAGACTTCAAGCGATAACTTGAAAACTGGGTATCCAATCGTTAATCTATTTCTGAATTACTCATAAAAATCTAAAACTGATCTCAAATTTCATACATCATTCCAATTACACGCATATCGCAATCAGGCGCATATCGTTCAGTAAAATTTTCGACTATGTATTCATATTTGATGTAGATGATTATGCAGATTTAAAAAAAAGGTTTTTCATTTATTTTAAAAATATTATAAATTTTCTACGAACATAAGTTGAACTGTTAATGAGTATCATAATTACATAATGGTTGGTTTGGTAATTATCATCTTTAGAATAAAAGTCCTAAATATATGCGTAACAAAGTAGTATCCATACACTTCTATAAACCGTAAAGCTTTTGTTAAAGTATATATCTGTATTCGTAAACGAATATAAAAAAAAGTGTACCATGTATATTTTGATCTTAGACAGCAGATTTTTTATTACTATGCTATAACAATAAAGTTGGTAATTAAATAGCCCTGTCTCATGGCTTTATGATTTGATAAGAATTGGAATTATACAAAAGCGTTTTTTAAAGGTGTAGATGTCATAGTGAGTGACTAACATGAGAGTATAGCAGATTATTTAGAAGATTAAACTGCTAAACTTCAAGGCGAAGTGGCTGAGATAGTAAAGACGTTCAACATGTCTAGGCATTAGGTACTCTGAGAGGTAATCGGTTCAAATAACTGCAATGACAGTATGCCAATTATAATTAGTGGGAAACTTAATTAAACCCCAAAGGCGGATCGGAATATGATTCGGACACGTATACAGACAAAGAAAACGACGAAGAAGATTCTCAAAACGATCTTGATTGCGAAGAAATACACCACCCGAAGAAGAGGAAGACATGGTCTCTCATTAGACCATGTGATTGATCTCTGTAAGAACATATGAGAGTGATGCAAGTCACTGGATGAAGATCTTTCATCAAGGGCCGAGTCTTATAGAGGCAAGTGGTTGAAGAGGCGTAGCCCACCTGGGGGTGTAGCGCTTATTGTAGTAGGAGTAATTAGAGGGACACTTAATTGAAAAAACAATCGATACATGGATAAGAACGAAGTAACCGGCTATGCTTTTACAGGTTTTCTTAGTCAAAAAATATGCCACCTTTTGCTTAAATAAAAGTCATGGGTCTGAAATTGGATGTTGTGAAAAGATTGGATGTTGAAATTGGGGAGGGTTGGTAGAGATATATTAAAAGAGCGCTCGCATCTGCGTTCTTGGATGGTAGACCTTTCGGACTTCTATTTCTTCGTTTAGAATAGTCCATTACTTGAAGGTAAAGATACCTTCCAGCTCAAGGTGATAATTATATTTTTGGTGGGCCTGTTATTTCGTTTTTATCCAAGCAACGACAGTGTGATCAATTAACCGCCACTTTTTTTATTATAGTTGATCACCCTGCCGCTGTATGGATTCAAACCACCAACTTTCAGTCCAAGAAGTCAAATGGGTAAGAGTATTAATTGGGGGGGGGTGTTAATATGGTTCAATAGCAACAGTTGATGGTTCTAAAAGGGGACAAATTTAATGAACTTAGAATGAATAAGATTTGTAGTTGCCTAAGTTTTGTCTCCAATACAAAAAATTGTCGTTTAATTGGAGAGACTTTGTCTTGTCGAAAATAATTTTCTGATTGGGTCGAAAAAAAAGATTGTATATATAGAGGTAAAAAACATTTTCGATGAACAAAAATATAATTTTTATAGAGAAGCAAATCCAATTACAGTCTAGTATCTTGTAGAACAAACATTGAGATATAAATGAAAGTATAACTCAACTGGAGCTATGGCTTAGGTGTGTATAAATGGTAAATGTAATGTGTACTTGTTAATTAGATACAGCTACACAATGCTTATTTAATTTTAGTCGTCAGCTCATCCAACTGGAATACACTCGTTATTATCATTTCAATATATTGTGTCGAATCGAATGGTATCTATCGTATACTAATCCCATCTAGTTTATAAAATAGCTTGTACTTATGTTAGAATATTATTGCAACCTTTCACACCGATCGAATGTCGTATGTTGATATAAATATGTAGAAAATTGTATTGTTTAAGAATTAATACTAGACTACAAAAGCAATTAATTTTCTGTTTAAAACGTTCACTAAACACACAAAATTGCAAAGTATGTACTTGCTACTTACACTTTTTTGATAGGTGAAAAAAGTATCGAAAAGTTTAGCACTATATGCAAAATAGAAATGAAAAAGGTCTGTAGAAGCTCGAGAATTTCCTTAGATAAATTATATTTTTACACTGTGCTTTTTGATTATACTTTTTATACCTCTTATCAATTAAGTGTAAAAGTGTTATCAAAATGTGAGTTTTGGTTAAAGAAAAAGACACGATTCAAGAGAAATTATTCGCCACTTCACTTCAGGCATAATGTGGAAAAAATTTAATGAAAATTTAGAGAGGTCATTAAGAGATTAAGCGCAAAAAGTTCGTCTAACTTCTTTAATCTGCTAAGCTATTTCCAATTTTCATTATTTCGTACGACTTGAAGAGTAAATATATACGTCCGTTTATTTATATCTATTGATATCTGAAGAACTATTTTTTTTTTTTTTTTTGTTAAGTTTTTGCACCAAAAAAATTCTTTTTATATCGATGTTCTAGAATCTCCAGAGCAATTCTAGAAGGAAACATTTGGTGTCCGTTTGCCTGTCGATATGTTTTTAAATTATTCGAACGAAGGCACATAATTACTACTGAATGGATATTTGGTTACTACTGAACGAATAATTGGTAAATATGGAGGTTTTGAGATGGTCCCATTTTTGCTTTCTCGGAGATACATCGTTTGCGTGTGATTATTTTCCTTAAATACCGATAGCTCGTGAGCTCTTCATCCGATTTTAATGAAATTTTGTGTGTACACGCGTAGCATATATTAATAAATTAAACTTTGTTGAAATCAATTATTCCGGAAAATCTATATTCAAGTAAAAGAAAAAATCAGAACAGAAAAAAAATTTTACTGCCACAGGAAATTTTATTAAATTCTGTAGAGAATACATTTTTTATCTAAAAGTCCAAAGGTCAACTAGTTAATCCGTTCTGAGCATAAGAGCCTATTTATATTAATTAGCAGTGTATTTAATATGTAATGGATATATAAAAAAATATTAAAATTTGGTTAATGATACATCCGATTTAAAGTCAATTCAGTTAAAAATTTTATTTTTAATACCACTATATTGAACAACAAAACCGGAGCATTTGAAGTAATTTTCTAATCTAAAATCTAATCCAATTATAGAATAACCTTAATATTTCTAAGTCAATAATAGAATTACCTCAATATTTTAAAGCCAATGATAGAATAACCTTAATATTTGTTTTTGTTTTTTTTTTTCACTTCAAAAGCAATATAAAGCTTTCAAATATATTAAAATCTGATTGAAATCCATTATGCTTTTTTGTATAAACATCTAAAAACATTCACATACAACAAAATACTTAATTTTAACTACTTTTGGTTTTATATACTTTTATATACTAATCGAACAAAAAAAGCCATTGTTTGTGTTTGTGTGTGTTTGTACAAGTGAAGAACTAAACATCAAATGTTACACAAAATTTATTATCTATTTAATTCGAGAACTTAGTATGTGTGAGCAGTATTAAAAAAATCATAAAAATTTATCTTTATTATTAAACTTATATTTTATTTACGAAAAATATCCACTTATGGGTTGCTCTCAGACGTAAAATAAATATATAGTGAGGTTTTATCCATTAAAAACATTTTTATTGGAGATTGCAGAAGAATTTGAAGTTCAAATTGATATTGCATTGATACGATAAAAACTTTAATTATTCAAGTTAATATCTCGTACAAAATTCTATTCATGTATACTCAGTAACAAAGAAAAAATACAACTTTTATACCTATTTTAGTCTAGTTGTGCTATTTGAAAAAATTTGTGTCATTCGATTCAGAATGACAACTTAAAACTTTAGAAGAAAAACAGTTAAAAGTATACAAACTTTTGTACAAAGAAAGTGAAGGTTTCGTTTTCCGTGGAGATCTCTCAAGTTCTGTTTTAGATGTCTTAAATCCAGATTCTTAAAGTGCATTTAATTTCCAAAATTATTATTTAACCCATTTATTATGGGTATTATAGAAAAAAAATTAAGAAGTCTTTTGGATACACTAATGGACTAAAAATCTGAGATTTTTTTCTTGTATATAATTATTGAAGGCTTTAAAAATTATTTCCATTGAAAAATTAAAATTGCATTTTCTATTTTTTTCTCAGCAATTTAAGATATGGACAAACTAAAAACACGAAAAATTAGTTTTCTCGTAATTTTCCAATTATTCCATTTCCTTAGCAATAATTCTAGACATAAAGTCATGTTTTTGTTAAATTCTACAAACCACAAAAACCGAGTGAAATATTCTTGATAAAACCTGAATCTTAATTCGAAATAACAATTTATATATGCTTATAATATTCTAAATTCTATTTTAATCATCTATCAAGTTATATTAAAATTTCATTTCTATTTAGTAAAATGAATCGTTTAAGAAAATAACAATAAATACATATACAGGGTGGACCATTGATCCACCGAAATATTTCCAAATGTTTGCGTAGTACAAAAAAATTATCCAAACAAAAGTTGTTTAGGACAGTATGTGCCATCTTTTTATATTATTGATTTGTCTATTGAGGTCAAGTTTAGTTTCAAGGTTATTTGAAGGTCGAACTAATTTTTTTACACCTACGTTTGGCGGGTGTCAAATGTTTTTAAATTTCATATTAAAAATGAGTGAGTTTTCATTTTGTTAGAATAATCCTCAGTAAGGTATAATCAAGGTTTTATGTTGAATATTCCTCAAATTGTGATTCAATTGCAAAAATCGTAAGATTTTTGACATTGAACTTTGATTCAACCTTCTAAACTGAATGAACCAATTATAATAGTCCACTCCGTAGAAGTATGTGTATATAAACGTATAAAATTTAAATAATTTTAATTATAAATGAAATGTTTGTTTAGATTAATTATAACAAAAACATATTCAAATTAACTAATAGTATGTTATTTTATGTATACGAACGACACAGCATAAAATTATAAAATAATATATACTTATTGTAAACGATCTATCTACTAGGATGACAAATATCTAATTTATTTTAACTAGAAGCCGAACTCGGCTTCTCATGTGCTTTTAAGACATTCGATATGCTATTTGGACATGTAAATCCTTCGCCAAGTTATTTAAAATCAAAACATCAAAAAAACATATCTTAATTATATAATTCTTCTATAAATAAATTTTAAAAAGTGGAGTAGTTCAAATGGTACAATTAGTACACTTGAGAGACGGGGTGATGAAGTCAAACTACGTTATTTTCCTTTAATTTGTAATTTTAGAGATCGTTTACGCCCGATAATGTATTGTGGCCTCACGTATTACACTTCCCCACAGTAAGGACACAGTTAGGCTACATGGAGGAAGAAGTTCCAATCAGGCTGGAATTTAACCAATTGATTTATGGTAGCTTATTAAAAAATATATAATTATTTTATAGTTTTTTAATCATTTGTTTTAAATAAACTTTTAGGCAGGTTTAGATAGCTAAATGATGAATTTTAAAACATTCCAGTAACAATTATTTCTGGAGGAATTACAGGAAAAATCGTTATGCCTCTTGCAATATATTCCATTTAGAAAAACAGAAAATAAAATATAATACATTTTGTTAAATTTATAACTATAGGGTAATAATATTTATCTGTCGGTATTGATGCATTGAATATTGCTTTTAAAATCAATATTAAGTAATAATTATAGAAGTTTATAAGAAGTTTAATGTAAACTAAAATAATTACAGTATTACCATGAAATATGAATTGAATAAACTAACATCATAATTAAATATATTATGCAAAACTAACTTGATAAATAAAACAATTTAGTTATATGCTTTTGAAAACTTATATGATTAACAAATATTGATTTGAAATTTGTTGATGGCATGTATGCTTTATGAAATATTATTGTGGATTATAATTATTCAAATATTACAGTAATGTCGAAACTATTCATCAATATCTATTTTAATGAAATTCAATTTAATAAAAGTGTTCAATATATTCTTTTTAAAAATTACTTTCACTATACGTTACCCTAGAATAAAACTAACATAAAAAATCCCATAAAAATTTTTTTTAAAAAAACCTATAAAAAACCGAATTCGTATGCAAAATTTAAGATATCGTATACGTTCGAAGATGTGGTTTCGCCTCTTGTATCTGCCATAATTAGTGATCTAAACTTCCCCACACCAATCACATTGGGCCGCTATTTTCCACAATACATATTAGATCCAAGATTGTTTCGTGCAAGGTAGTATAAGATCACGGCTTTTCACTGATTATGTCTATAGTTTATCCGATTACAATATCTTTTTTTTTCGTAATTTTAAAAGAAACTTGACATAATTGGATTTAGTATACGTCGCGCCCACGTAGCTTTTAACCAAATTAAGAGGATATACTATTTACGAGAATACAAGGGCGTGGTTTAAGTCCAATCCAACGCACTGTTCTTCTATTTTTCAAATATCTAAGAAGAATTTAGTATGAATGAAGATGAATCAATTGAGTACTGTTATCAAATGTTTTTGGCAATAAATTTGCTATTTGAAGTATGAGTACTAAGAAACATTTACATCTTCTTAATAAAAGTATTAGGTTGAAGAAGGCCGTTTTTGCATGAAAAACAAAAGTTTATATAAACAAGTTGTATGGCGTTCTTAACATTAAGAAATTGTGTAATAAAAAAAAAAAAAAACAATTTTCCAACAAAAATTATTGTATTAAGTGATTTGATTTAAAGTTTAAGATTCACTGTTATGAGAGTACAAACATTGTTGTTAAAACGTTATTTATTTCTTAAATAGTAAGTATAATAATAATGAATACAACGTTGTCACGCAATCACGCTACTGGTACATAAATAATGTTACAATACTACAGATTGGTTCGGAATAAGTTGTTTATTCAAATCAAACGAGGAAGATGTAAGATACTTCGTTATCCCTTAGACCAGAGATATCGAAACTTGTTGGACCACATAATCCTTGCAACGAAGTAAATCATAAACTGTACCCTTTAATTATATTAATTTTATTCAAATTTTGTTTTATAGTAATAATTTTGTGTGTGGAACACATAATTTTCTAATTTTCGAGTCAAAATTACCTTGTTAAAAAAATATTGTTGATATTGGAGAAACAAAATTTGGTCGATTTTTCATAAATTTCTTAAGGGTCGTTATCAAATTTTTAACCCATAAATTTAAAAATCATCTATTAAATGATTGGAGGTGTAGATATTGCACGAAATCCTATCCGGAGGCCCAAATATTTTGCATAGATTTTTCTGGAATCATTTTTCTGGAATCCTAGATCAATAGCAAGAAACATTGTCAATAAAATAAAATAGATTTTTTCTTTCGTTCAATTCATTCCGAATCCCTCTGTATAATATCATGTATTGCTGGCATGTGATTCATGCGATACAAAATATAAAGTAATCGTATAAAAGATAAAATTTAAAAGATAGACGATGTAGGGTATATGAAAACCTTGGTATGAAGTTAATTTATGTTTGCGAAAAGTTAAATTGTTGTATGATGCCATTTACTGATGATGACACAATGTATAAAAAATTTTCTTTCACATAAAAGCAAATTTTTATTTTCATGAGGTATACAAAATATAGTTTCCTTGTTGCTTCATGTGCTTTATTCAAGGTTATAAAAATAAAATCACTGATTTACATCTTTATAAATAAAAATTTCGTGTTACGTTGTTTAACCGCGATATTCTCCGAAAATAGTCAATCGGTTTCAAAAAAATTTGTAAATGCATATTGTTTGGTTTCATTTGAGTTATAGGATAGGATAAATAAGCCTCAATGTTTATTATTGAAAAGTATTTATTATTTTTAAAGGATGGCGGTGTGAGTTAATCTATTAAAAATTTTTGAAATCAGAATAAAAAACAGAAATAAAAAATAAGTTACGAAAACGAACACAATATATTCGACATATATACATAATTTCGAAAAAACATTAAAATCCCATATTTTGCATGAATTATGTATTATGTGTAAAAAGCTGAATATCTGTAACCCAATAACCAAAGAACACGTTGTTACATATATAAAAAAGTATATTTTAACGAAATTCTTTTTAATAAATGATATGTAAATCGAATTTGATTATAATGTGTCAAAAATTTCAATAATGTATTGTGAATATTTTTTTTTGCTTCATTGGTATGAAACACACATTTATATGTCAAGTTTATTTTTTATATGAAAAATAAATTTGATCAAAATAACATTAGTGAAATGTTTGAAATAAACCCCAATCCCCTTTTTTTTACCCCCTATAGTGTGTTATGTAAAATTGAATGATGATATATAGCGTTTAGAAAAACAAAATCAAGTTAATACAAACAAAGAGTGTTTATTAAATTCACTGTATTAAAAACACAGGCCTGTTTTTTTGATCATTAGCCTTTTTGATATTACCAGAGAATGATTATTAATTTTCAACCTTCAAATTTTACAGGATATTTATTACTTCAATACTAATGATTAGGTTAGAGAGCTTAATGAAACCTGAGAACGTTACAGGGTCCGAGATCAAATAAACACGCTTAACTAAACGTTGCATTTAAATTCAAAAAGTTGTTTTTATATATTTTTAAAATAATTTTTTGTATCAAATAAGTAAGTTTTAAATTCTGTTGGTGTTTGGATCAAATGTTGTTTTTATACACAAAATGATAAAACTGTTGAATATAAGATTTTATATATTAAAATCTAAAAATTCGAATTAATTATGTACATGAATTTTATCTATAAATACTCCTTTCTTCTATAAAAGAATATATTGTCAAAAACTCAGCCTGAATTGATCTGTTGAATTATTTACACTTATTATTAATTTTCTTTCAACAGGAAAAACTCGAGCATGAAGTCTTGATAATATTTTTCCACACTTACCTAAAACAAAAGAAAAAGATCATTAAAAACTATTATTTTATATATAATTACTCTCAAAGATATTTTTATTTTTTCCTTCTAGGCCCTCTAAAATTTTAGAAAAATTAATGATTGGAATACCGGTCTAAAGCCCAAGTTCTGTAGTTTTTGTGAATGATATAGTTTGAAATTACCGTTTTGATAAAAAAATTGATTTACAATTATTTTTATTTCATTGACTATACTTTCAAATGTCGTAATTGAGAATACAATTTAGTTAGCGGGGCGAGTAATTGATAAAACAATCGTTTAAGAAAAGCATGTAGGTAGTTTACACGCGATAATCGTGAAACTTCAAGTTTCACGGAGACAAATATAGTATTTCAGAAGTAGGATAATTGTAGGTTTTATTTCTGATAATATTGGTACCAAATTTAAAATTATTAATTTTATTCACATATATATTACATAGGTTACACTTATTACAGTCTCTGAGGTTGAATTTTCAATAAATTTTTAATTAAAATTGTTTTTATTAAAATAATATACATATCTATTATAACATTTATATAAACGCGTGAACATACAACAATACACCACGATTATCATGATGCCTTTACACAGGCGCGCATACATACATACTAACTCACTATAATTTCTTCTATCTCATTCTCTCGCTCGTTTATTCCTATAGATACTTTTATCACATTCACTCAAACGTTATAACCTATTGATGTATGTGGCTGTCTCTTTTTATTGTCAGTATTACTACGATATTAAAGAAGTGTGTGTAAACATACATATAAGCGTAAATTTAAGCGAAGAAGATGTAAAGCAGTTCTTGAATCCCGAGTGGTTATGAAAGTGTTTGTCTAGACAATTTTCGTTTCTTGATCGTTCACGAAAAATTATTTTCTAAGTATACGCTAACGTTTAATATGTTAAAGATAAAGATGTAACATTAAGATAAAGTATTTTATTGTTCGATCGACGTTAAATTCCATTTTTTTAAGCTTATAATATCATTTTATTTATAATCCACGTTATTGTATATAATATAATATTTCTCTACTTATTCTAGGTAATTTCTAGGTACTAAATGAATGAAGGAAGGTACTTACTACAAGTGGATTATACACATACTAATGCAACACGAACACAACTAGGTAGTTAAACTTTGTAGTAGAATAAGTTAGAAGAGGATTGTTGGATTATATTATTACTGTTGATATGTTGTATAATGTGTTTAGGAGAAATAGTTAAAATTTTAGGAGATGATACTATATTCGTGTGTTCAATATTTATTGTTAGTAGGCAACCCAAACAAATATAATAAAATGAGGACGTTCAAATTTGATACACAAAAATTTCACCATTGAGTTCAATGGATTTTAATTTCGTATCTTGGTGCATCAAAACTAACTAATAGAGCTGATTGCTTATATAATATGGTTGATTATAAATGTTTAAACTAATTTTTAATAAGCATTCGTAAAATAATCTAAATATTTAAATACATGTTTAATAATAATATGTATAGTAATTATGTGTTTATTAGCTAAATTTGTGGTAAATCCAAACATTTTATGAAATAATGTTTCAAACAAACAGTTTTTGTTTTAAATTTATATTCTGCTTAAAATGTTGAGTCATGGATCTATTGGATCCAATAGACCAATTTTGTTCATTCACGAACTTCATTTTACATTTTAGGTCTAGAATACTACACCAAAATTTCTGTTCGTTAACTCCTTTCGTTTTTAAATTATATTGATGACAAACGGACGCACAAACGGAAATAGATTAATTAGGTGATTTGGTTATGTGGTCAATATTAGGTTGCGTTACAAACTTTGGGCTAGAATTAATATACCCTGATGTATTATTTATGACTGTTATTACAATTCGCCTGTACTATTATCTCCAAAAATCATAACTATTCCTCTTGAAACATCCTGTATTGTTGGACAACATTTGTGTATAATAAAAATAAAATCTTGTTTTTGTTTATATAATAATTATAATAATAATAACAATTATGTTATATATAATTTTGTTAAATAATTTGATATCTCAAATGTATCATTAAAATATTTAGTTACTTTTGTGTGTTTGTTAAATGTATAGTATGAATTATTTTATTGCAATATATTGCATTTACCAACAAAAATAATTCCTAATTAATATATGTACCATATTAATAAATAAATAATATATATTTCAAAAATAAGATCCATTTAATTGCTTGAAATTATATTTGGATAGAAATTTATCGGACGCGATTTAAACTATTTTTCGAAAACTGACCACTCGATCGTAAAATAAAAGTTCGTAATTTTAGACTTCAATAAAAAAAAAGCTATCAAAAATTTTAGATTTTGTTCTCATAAAACCATAAAAAAATCTAGGTTTTAATTTGCGGCATTTAACTAACACTGATGTTCTATCTCGTATTTGACGATCTCGCTGTAATTTTTCATTAAGAAAATGTAAATTTTAATCAGCAAATAAGCTTTTAGTAACCTATCTCCTTTGGTACAGTATAACAGTTCATTTATTTATATTTTTTCAAAACCAACGTTTAAGATTCTTTAATGAAACAAATGATTACAACTAACATGAAAAAATTTAGTTCCGGTTTATAAAACCCTGGAAAAGTTTAATAAAAGAAATCGGATTAATCGGAAGATTCTTGCAAGTTGGATTATTTTGCTATAAAATTATTTAACATCTAACATCTATGTGTCAAAATTTGTCTTAAAAAAATAGAAAAAAAAATACAATGATTTTCGCAATTTTCGTGCGCAAATAGGTAAAAAACCAAATATACAAAAGCAATGAAATTAAGCAGATAGACCTTGAACATAGTTAACAAATTAAAGTTATTTCCTTAAAAATGTTACTTCCTTCATTCATTGAATAAAATTATAACGCAGTTAATGAACTGATAAATTGTTTGCGCATATTTTTTGTATAATATTGCACAGTGCTACCGACTAAAATAAATTCTAGTAAAATTTTTGATAGGTTTTTGTTTTTATGGCGTTCATAATAAAATCGGTTTAATTTTGTTTGTATTTTTTTTTTCTTGTTAGGATTTGAATGAAGATTTTTTATTATTATTTTTAATTCATAAAAAAACTTTTAATACAATTTTTTTTTAAAGAATAAACATTAATGAAAATTCATTTTATTAGCATGGGAAAACGGATCAACCATATCATCAAGTTTTATATTAGGTATTAAAAATTTTATTTAGTTTAGCATTAAAAAATAAATATATTTAACAAAATAGTGTGAAACAATAAATTGCTCTAAATATATATATATTCTAATAGATTATCATTGAAAGAGTAGGTTCAAGAGGCATTTGAGTATATAAAAATCTAGTTCCGTATTTTGTCAATGGAGTCTTAAAAGTAAAGCAAATATAAAGGACACGTATATTGCTGGAATAATTTAAGGTCTAATTCTTTTGAACCTATAAAATAGATTTCGAAAAGAAAAAAATGTATGCAGTTCACTCGCGATTGAAGTGAAATTTCAAGATAAGGATACAAATATTGAATTTTAGGAGTAGGGTTTATTTTTGATGATATTGATACCAAGCTTTAAATTATTATATATTTTATTCACATATATTTTACATACATTACATTTATCCAGTCTCCCAGTATAAATTTTCGAAAAATGATACGAAAGGTTCATGGTAAGTGAAGTATGAAATAAATATTTTAGTTTTGATCTGATAAATAATTCATAGATTTTCTTTTCTTTTTTTCCCGATAATGACTACAACATTCTACATTTAGTAACGACATGCTTGAAAAATATTTGTATGAAAATAATGAAATATTTATATTTATAATACACATGATGCCTTTAAAACAAAAAAAGTGTGAACAATACATGTTTACATGTCATCACGGTTGTGATGATACTTGCAAGTGCGCGGACACACATACTAACGCTTTAATAAACACTGTATAATGAATTATATCTCATTCTGTCGCACATTCAATCCTATAAATGTTTGTAGTCTTTTTTAACTTTTTCGTAACATCAAATTTTCGAAATCACAAGAAAAGAAATTTCACATCAAACATTTTTGAACAATAAGCACAATTAAACATCGAAAAACAGTCAAAAAGAACTCATTTTTAATCATAATCATAATCGTAAAAAGTGCTTCTTTTTTTCATGTTATTACCTATAATTCTATTCCTCGGGAAGTTTATTTTTTCTGGTCGATGTCTTGGAGACTGATTTTACAGGTTAAATCTCTTTTTTCGAAAAAGGGTTCAAAGGTGTTTATTTTAGTTTATTTTACATAAATTTCATTTTCATTGAAATGTGTTCAAATCTCATACTCTATAGAAAAAGAAACGTTTTTCATGTTTAAGCTATTCTTATGATAGAATGCGCAACTCGATTGCCATTGCCATTGACAGAACTATTCTTATGACAGAATTTTATTAACAGATTGCGGTTCTCACATATTTTTTTTCTCTGAAGTACTCACAAGTACCTTCAGATCCTTCTCTAATAGGAATTGGTTATGTGTTTGATATATCTTTCCCAAACTAAATAATAATAATAATATAGATGTTTAGAGGTTTGGTTTGGGTCTATCTATGGATGTATTATATTTTATCATTTTATCATTCCATTCATTGGTTCTACTCACACATAACACATATTATATACATATATATATATATATATATATATATATATATATATATATATATATATATATATATATATATATATATATATATATATATATATATATATATATATATATATATATATATATATATATATATATATATATATATATATATATATATATATATATATATATATATATATATATATATATATATATATATATATATATATTATATATATATATATATATATTATTGGTAGCAGAGTAGTCGTATAATATTAATCCATATCCACACATATTTAACGTTTATTACCCATAATAATTTTTAATGTGGAATAATAAATAAAACCATAAATTCATAGAGTCATTTTATATTTATCATTACTATAAAGGATTGCTTTTTTTTTTTAACAGACTCGTTACGAACGAGTTTAGATATCGTTACGAAAAACAGGAAAAATACGTATTTAAAAGTGTACAGCCCAGTTTAATATGGTGACCCTGCTTATTAAGAAAATTTTACATTCTGTAACATCCTATATCTTACGATACCTCAATTTCAAAAAATTGAGGTATCGTAAAAAAAGAGGGATCAAAAAAATGACCAAGTACAATATTTTAAAAATTATTTTGAACATTTTCATATAAATTATTTCAATATTTTATTACTAATTGGTAAATTTCCTTTAGTGTTTACAATTTTGTTTACTGACATTATTTACCCAATTTTTTTTATGATCGCTAATAATATTTTGAACTACACTGAAAAATATTAAATACGCTTATTTTATTTTTTTCGAAGCATTGTCGGTTAAAGAGATATTCTGTAGGGCCTGTTAAAAAGGACTATGTATATAAGAAATTAGCAACAAAATCATCAAATTAGACTTTTGTGTATATAAAATTAAAGTCTTTAATTACTGAAAAATTGAAAAGTTGCAATTATTTTAGGGCCTTATATTATTATTAATTATATGGCTGAGCATGGGGACCATAAAAAATCCTACAATTAAGTAAATCTGAAAAGTTGTTTTTAAAAAATTAGCTTATTAAAATATAATTATTAAAATATTATCTGAAAGGTTTTCGTTAAAAATAATTATTAAATAATAATATTTATCGTAACACAATTCAAAAGGAATTTTCTACACCAAAATAAATAACCAATTATTGTTATCAAACCGACAACATTAATCATTATTATAAAAAATTACTTTTATTTTTTTGTAAACTGAAAAAATATGTAGGTATACGAGTTTATACGATTTAGATACAAATATTTTCTTTTCTAAAATTCGAAGACAAATTGTGATTATTTCAAAATATCAAAATATAAACACAAAAAAAAAAATGATGAAAATAAAATATTATTGATGATAAATAAAAAAAGATATCGGAAGATAACATAGTTTTATCACTCCAACATTTTTTACTTTAATATTATCCGTTTATGAAAGCGATAACTAAATGGGCAGCGTTATATGAACTTGAAATAGCCAAGAAATTGTTTTTCTATATTATAGAAAATTCAATAATAATAAACTTTATTGAAAAACAAATTTACAATTTTTTTGAGTTGTAAAATTAAGAAAGTACCTGGTATTTATGTTTATATATATATATATATATATATATATATATATGTATATATATATATATATATATATATATATATATATATATATATATATATATATATATATATATATATATATATATATATATATATCACTATATATATATATATATATATATATATATATATATATATATATATATATATATATATATATATATATATATATATATATATATATATATATATATATATATATATATATATATATATATATATATATATATATATATATATATATATATATATATATATATATATATATAGTGATTAAAAATTGTTCAAACTATTAACTATGTTAAAAAATATGATGCAAAATAAAATAAAATGGTGTATTAGTAAAATCAAATGACTAACAACATATATTAAGGAATTCAATTTAACATTGTATATTCCATAAACTTTCGATCCACATATCTCCTTCTGGCTTTCCACTTTTCCATGTAAACACATTTCGCCTGTCATCATCTCTAAACGATGCACTATCGGCAAAAAAATATTCGTTTCTATAAACATTTCTCAAAGTAAATGAACCTCCAAATCGTGGGATTACTTCCCATTCGGTTCCTGGGAAAGCCGGGTCTTGCTTTTGCCAAGTAAAAACTGGGCGACGAGGATTACCACGATTATCCCACATATCGGCCGCGTATAACATTTCATTATATCGGACGTTTTTAATAATAAAAGATTCACAATTATTACTTGTTTCAAATTTCCATTGACTTTCTTGTATCCGGGTACCGCTTGGTTGTGTAACATGTTTCCACAAAAAGACATTTCGCCTATCAGCATCTGCTTTAAATTGCCCATCAGCATATAAAAATTCTGGATGGACTCTATTTGTAAGTTTGCATGCATTTGGATGGACAATGAAATTGACTACATTGTTTGGTAGTCTTTGAAAAACATTATCAAATTTTCGAACCAAATTTTCGGTTGATCTTTTTTTCTCGGTTGAAATTTTTGTTTTGAAGTAATTAACATAATAAAGCAATCTCAACGTATTTTGACTTTCTAGAATACTAAGCTCATTATTTATATAATTAACTACGCAAGCAAATCCATCAGCTGCTTGATTGTAATACGGGAAATTTCTAATATTATCAAGAATATTTTTTACTCGAGTTTTATCATCCGGGGACTTTTGGTGAAGTGCCATATTAATAATATTATCCGAATAAAAATCGAAATACTTCCCAGAATTGTAACGTAAAAATTTATAAAATTCAGTATCTTTCTTATTGAATGCTAAAATATCAGTAAGTGTGGATAAAAACGGATCAACAAAATTTTCAAATTCACTTCGTATTTCAGGCATTTCTGTTAATGGTATCCCAAATGCTTCAAAGCTATAAAAAAGAATTAAACCTCTTATTGAATTCAAAAGATTCCTTGCTTTAATTTCTTTGTAAAGTGTATTTAAAGCCACATCGTATCCTTTTATAGGTACACGTTCAATAAATTCGGCTATATAGGCTACTCTTTCAATTTCCTCAGGATTTGAATGTTTATTAAAATTGCAAGCTTGTTTAACAATTACATTCGTTGATGTTGATTTTAATTCATTAAAATGATCAACAGCTTCTGTTACCATTCCTTGTACAATTTCCATCACACACAATTCAACTGTATTTTTCTCTAAGCGTTCCAATGCAATATTTAATGATTTTCCCAAGTCTTGAAGTTGTTTATGTAATTTATCCAACTCTAATTGATGTTCATGAGAAAATGATTGTATTAAATCATCCTTTTCCTTTGCAAATTTATTTGATAATTCATCAAAGGCATTTTTCCATTTGGTAACTTCTTTGGCTGAGCTTTGATTTAACATTGCTTCAATAAATCCGTTTTTTACGTGATCCAAGCCGCATTGAATTGCTTTCAGGAGATTATTACAATTATCAGTGGCATCGAAATCCAGGGTACATTTGATGTCGGTGACATTTTGTTCTGTACTGTTTGCAATTATGTTATGAATTTCTTTTTGTAAATTCACTAATTTCTCTCTTGAAATGGTGCATTTTGGTCTAGGTGATACGGATCTGGTTACACGTGTTTCAGTTTTATTATCTTTGTCTACAAACGAATTTATTATTTCACTAATTGTCTGCATTTGGTTCAATATTTGAGTTCGTTCCTCATTGATTAACGATAAGTAGTTTTTCTTTTTTAATTCGTATAAAGACATTAAATTTTTTCTTTCGATTCCAACATTATCATTGGTTACTCCACTATTGACTAATAATGAATCTGTTGTGTTATCTGGTTCCACTAAAAGTTTTATGGTAGTATTTGCAAGCAAACCATTGTTTTCAAGTGCATAATCAGTTTTTTTATATTTATTTTGGCATAAAGTTAAATTAATAATTATTAATACTTGAAAACAGTTCCACCATAATACTTTGTTCATAGTCATATTTCTAAATTTTTTTTTACCTAAAATAATAAAAAACTCAATGAATTTTTATCAATGATGGTTTTATATAGTATTTGGGATAGTTTGATCCAAAAAATATTTATAATTTCTCAGTAAACACATATTTAGTGAAAGTTAAGCAGACACAGTCAGGACATGAATGGGTGAACATCTAGGATTGCTGTGCACTGTTGTTGTATATATTGAATATATACTCAATGTAGTCACTATATAACTTTACTAGTTGAAAAAGTTGAAAAATGACTAAAAATAAAATAAAAAAAACACATTTATTTAGCTCCAAAATCACGGTAATGCTTTGTTGATGCTCGTTTATTCCATCTGTATTTAGTAGAGTTTGGGTTTATTTAATACCTTGCATTTGGTCATACAAATGTTTATTATTTTCTTATTATTTCCCGTTCTTCGAAAAAATACTCAAATATAAGTTGTAAGTGTTATTATGTGTGGTATTATGATGGCCCTTTATTTCACGTGATGGTGACTTGGAGGTCATCTTCAGTTTTTTTTATGAAAACTTCACCAAAAAATACTAATGAAGTACAAAAATTTTTGTATAATTTATATAACGACTTTTGCGGATATGTAATTAAAACTTTTTAAAGTGCAGTTTTTAATCGTAATTTTGAAAGATGTGGAAATTTCTTCCGAAAATTGATATACATTTCTCGAAATACTTCTAATACCAGGTTAAGGTTCCGAGACGGTACGATTACTAGTTTCTTTTTGCACAGCCGTGAATTTTGTTATATTTGTAATCAATTATTTCTATGTAATTTAAATAAAATAAAATTTTTTTCAAATAATTTATACTTAACAGACGAATTTAATTCAATGTAAATTATTAACCAAAATAAATGCTGCAATATATTTTTGAAAACCTTAAAATTAATTATGGAATAATCGTTAACATAAGATGACCAATGGACCCGTATTTTGCGGGATTGTAACGATTAAGAGCCTTGTGTTATATATTAATATATAAAACAGGGAAATGTACGGCATTAAATAAATTTTTCGAATTGGATATACATATTACTGTAGATAATAATTTAATTATTCGACATTTTCGACACTGAAGAAAATTAAATTTCAAGATACATTCAATCTGAGAAATAGAAAAAAATCAAACGGTGCAACAACATATTCTAATTTTCTTAACAAACACCGCTCTTTTTCCATTTTCTTAGTCTGAATCTCGAATTTAGTAACGATAAAAATGGTTACCCTATATTAATACTTATTTGCACAATATAAAATCTAAATTTGATAATACATACCTTTACAACAATTTTAGTAAACTATGAAAAAATCACAAATTAATTAAACAAACATAATCTTTCATTAACTACTATTTCATAGATGAATTATTTGATGGCTGAGAATATTATTTTGGGATATGATGTTTTTATCAATTCATAATCGATTAAAACTGTAGCATAATTACAACTGTTAAGGGTCAGAATGATTTCTATGCTATATATAAAAGTTTGATTTTCATCTGATAAAGACAATCCGTTTATACGAATTGCATTATCATTTTCTTAATGTAACGATTCACTATCGAATTTCTTCATTTTTGTTCAATTTCTATATACTGTATATGAATATGTATTTGATAAGTTAGAAAATTTGTTACTCTCATTAGTAACTATTAAAAAGTCTTTCAAACAGAAAGTGAGACATCCATAATAAAGACAATGTCTAATGCAATACACAACGTTTTTTTTCAATTTTCGGCACAAATAACAATTATGAATTTTGGCATTAATAATCTTCACATTTAAGCATAAATAAAATTTTTAATTTTTTTCTTTATGGTTTGTCTCACCACTTTGTACAATTTTAGATATCCCATCTAATTTTGTATGAAAATTTTTATTTTTAATAACTATTTTTTTAGTTATTTTGGTGTCCCGATCTTTAAGAAAAGGAACAATATTATTGTTCAAAAATATTTGTGAAGAAAGCAATGCCGTGAACAATAGCTTAAGTGGATTGAAGTAAGACTCAATAAATACGAAACCTTTCATTTTGACTTACATAAGCGAGAACCTCTGAAAATAATGTATACTCACCTATTTGAAAAATTAAATAAACCTGATTGAAAAAAAAGAACTAGTTGCAGCTATCTGGGTTTTACTACTTACACGCAGGATCCACTGTATTTTGTTAATTAACGTGATAGCGTGATTTTTGGCTAACTCTCATTGGCATTGACCTAAGCAAGGAATGTCCACCTTAAACGCATAAAAACATTAGAGAAACAGCACCAAATTTGGGTCCAATGTTTTGGCGTATAAATAACACAACTTCATAAGACATAAGTTAGTTTCCTGGACAAAAGTACGAATTGAAATCATTTTGAGTCTTCTTTATCAAAGAATGATATTGGGAAAACGCTACGGATATCAAAAATAAACTGATCACATAGTACATATCAAGATTTTTAAGTTCAAATATTTATCAAATTCAAATATTTTTAAATTTAATTTTCCTCAGAAAACAAAAATTTCCACTTATGTCATAAAGTTAATAATTATTATAATCATTATACAAAGTCACACATCGCAAAAAAAATGATCTATTAAAATGTACTATCAAAAAAAATGTACTATTTTAAAAACTTCTATATCCATTTGTTAATCTAAAATAATCTATATTTTTAAAATATAGAATGTGCACTTCAATAAACCTCTGAAAGATTAGTAATATCGGAGTTAAAATTTATACTATCAAGACGGGCATCATGTAATGACGGCTAGATAACACTGTAAATGTGGCCGGGGAGATGGCAATCATTATGAAACGTATAGTATAAACAATTTCATATATTATCAAGAAATTAAACAGGAACGTTATTTCAGCATCGTAACAAAAATTATTTTAGTTTTTAAGTAAAAATTGAACAAAATTAAAAGTTGCGTTGTATAGGAATATGGACAATTTCTGGAAATTTGTCGGTAATTACTTTGATAAATATTAAATTTACGAAAAAAAATGATAGAGTAGAAGAGAACAATATTCTTATTAATTTTTGAAAAAATTTGTTTTTTTAGTATAAGCCACTTTATACCTGATAGGTCATCAGTCATTATTTACAGACAGAACACAACATTCCCAAACAGGCACCCATCCAAATACTACTACTGTGACTGTTACATAACCTTGAATATCCGTTTTGGAAATTTGTTTACATTGTGTTATCGGTGAGGTTTTGGTTTCTCTTAATTTTGTTTATTTTAACGTAATAGCAATTCCTCTGAAAATCGACAAACTCATATATCTTTCAGATTTAATTTTTAAAACGTTAATCTTAAATATTCCGAATTTGTTTGTATAATTAGTTCTTTTTTAAATCATTACTTTTCGAAATTCTTTAGCATTCTTTTATATTCTCAGACCAAACTGAAGGTTAAAATAGTATAACATTAAAAATAACCAATAAGACACTTTGCTTCCAAAACATTATTTAAGTTGCTGAAATTTTAGATTTTTCTAAAAAGTTGCTCTATTTTGTTTGAAAAGAAAATAAATAAAAACATTTGCAGTTCGAACTCAAATAAACTATATCTAATCTCATTCACATAAAAACACTTTAAAATTTAAAGATTTACTTTGAATCAATTTTTGTATTTATATTTTGATTTAAATTCCGTATTTCTTTCTTTCATAGCCTCCGAATAGAATTTCAATGAAGTATTTAAAAAAAAAGCAAATATTCATGAATATACTCTTCAATTCAAAAGAAATTTTTCACACAAAATAAATCAGATATTATTGTTATCAAACAGACAACATTAATCATTGTAACCAAAAAATACTTAATTTTATTACTTTATAAACTAAAAATAGATATATACGGACTACATATCTCAAATGATGATAATTCTGATAAATATATTTTCATTTTCAGACGAGAAAGGTCAAATGAAATAAAAAATAAAAACTCAAAATAATGATGGAAATAAAGATTATTAATGATAAATAAAAAGTAAACGGAAGATTTTTATCACCATTGTATATCTGACATTCATGCAATATATGAGGGGGATATGATATATATTTATGAAAGCGATAACTAAATCGCAGGATCGCAGCGTTATATGAAGTTGAAATATACTTTATTAAAAAACAAATTTACAATTGTTTTGAATTGTACAATTAAGAAAGTAACTGGTATTTATGTTTAGGGGTTAAGTGCTATAGCCAGAGAATATTGATGCCACTAACAAAATTTTGATATAGGTGCTTATAAAATCACCTAGTAGTCGTCTGTTAGTCATTAAAATAACTCAAAGACTAAAAGATTAAGCGAATTGAAATTTTGGTGACGTATTTTAGACATTAAGACTGAATTTAAGTTCGTGAATGAGCAAAATCGGTCTATTGACTCAGCGTTTGAACTCTAAAATATTGAAAACTTTAAAGGCAAAAATTGTTCGTAATTTTAAAACAAACAACTTTTGTTTGAAACATTTTTTTCACCAAATGATTAGATTTGTCACAATTTGAGGTATATATATTGTATTTATATATGTGTCTTTTAGCTTATTTTGAGCAAAATAGTTAAAACAATGTAAGTTGTTATATTCACTTGTTTTCATTTTTTTTATCCCAGTATTTAATAAAATTATGGTGCAAAATAAAATAAAATGATTAGTATTAGTAAAATCAAATGACTAACAACATATATTAAGGAATTCAATTTAACATTGCATATTCCATAAACTTTCGATCCACATATCTCCTTCTGGCTTTCCATTTTTCCATGTAAATACATTTCGCCTGTCATCATCTCTAAATGATGCACCATCGGCAAAAAGAAATTCGTTTCTATAAATATTTCTCAAAGTAAATGAACCTCCATGTCGTGGTATTACTTCCCATTCGGCTTCGGGGAAAGCCGGGATTTGCCATTGCCAAGTAAAAACTGGGCGACGAGGATTACCACGATTATCCCACATATCGGCCGCGTATAACATTTCATTATATCGGACGTTTTTAATGATAAAAGATTCACAATTATTACTTGTTTCAAATTTCCATTGACTTTCTTGTATCCGGGTACCGCTTGGTTGTGTAACATGTTTCCACAAAAAAACATTTCGCCTATCAGCATCTGCTTTAAATTGCCCATCAGCATATAAAAATTCTGGATGGAGTCTATTTCTAAGTTTGCATGCATTTGGATGCACAATGAAATTGACTACATTGTTTGGTAGCCTTTGAAAAACATTATCAAATTTTCGTACTAAACTTTCGGTTGATCTTGAATTGTTTGGAATTTCATTATTTGTTATTAAAAGTTTGGTTTTGAAGTAATTAACATAATAAAGCAATCTCAACGTATTTTGACTTTCTAGAAGACTATACGTATTTATATAATTAACTACGCCAGCAAATCCATCAGCTGCTTGATTGTAATACGGGAAATTTCTAATATTATCAAGAATATTTTTTAATCGAGTTTTATCATCCGGGGACTTTTGATTTAGTGCGTTATTAATTATTGTATCTGAATAAAAATCAAAATACTTGCCAGAATTGTAACGTAAAAATTTATTGAATTCAGTATCTTTTTTATTAAATGTTACAACATCGGTAAGTGTGGATAAAATCGGATCAACAAAATTTTGAAATTCACTTGTTAATTCAGACTCTGGCATTGAAAATTTTACAAAGCTGTAATAAAGAATTAAACCTCTTATTGAATTCAAATGATTCCTTGCTTTAATTTCTTTGAAAAGTGTATTTAAAGCATCGTCATATCCTTTTATAGGTACACGTTCAATAAATTCGGCTATATAGGCTACTCTTTCAATTTCCTCTGGATTTGAATGTTCATTAAAATTGTATGCTTGCTTAACAATTACGCACGTTGGTGTTGATTTTAACTCATTAAAATGATCAACAGCTTTTGTTACCATTCCCTGTACAATTTCCATCACACACAATTCAACTGTATTTTTCTCTAAGCGATCCAGTGCATTATTTAATAATTTTCCTAAATCTTGAAGTTGTTTATGTAATTTATCTAACTCTAATTGATGTTCATGAGAAAATGATTGTCTTAAATCATCCTTTTCCTTTGCAAATTTCTTCGATAATTCATCAAAGGCATTTTTCCATTTGGTAACGTCTTTGGCTGAGCTTTGATTTAACATTGCTTCAATAAATCCGTTTTTTACGTGATCCAAGCCGCATTGAATTGCTTTCAGGAGATTATTACAATTATCAGTGGCATCGAAATCCAGGGTACATTTGATGTCGGTGACATTTTGTTCTGTACTGTTTGCAATTATGCTATGAATTTCTTTTTGTAAATTCACTAATTTCTCTCTTGAAATGGTGCATTTTGGTCTAGGTGATACGGATCTGGTTACACGTGTTTCAGTTTTATTATCTTTGTCTACAAACGAATTTATTATTTCACTAATCGTCTGCATTTGGTTCAATATTTGAGTTCGTTCCTCATTGATTAACGATAAGTAATTTTTCTTTTTTAATTCGTATAAAGACATTAAATTTTTTCTTTCGATTCCACGATTATCATTGGTTACTCCGCTATTGACTAATAATGAATCTGTTGTGTTATCTGGTTCCACTAAAAGTTTTATGGTAGTATTTTCTGGCAAACCATTATTTTCAAGTGCATAATCAGTTTTTTTATATTTATTTTGGCATAAAGTTAAATTAATAATTATTAAAACTTGAAAACAGTTCCACCATAATACTTTGTCCATGGACATATTTCTAAATTTATTATTGACCTAAAATAATAAAAATCTTAATGAATTTTTATTAATTATTGTTTTATATGGTATTTGGGATAGTTTGTTCCAAAAAATATTTATAATTTCTCAGTAAACACATATTTATTTAGCTTCAAAATCACGATAATGCGCTGGGATGTATTTATATGCAAATTTTTTCATTTTGTAACGCTCTTTTCGATGCTCGCTTATTTTATCTGAATTTAGTAAAGTTTGCGCAGTATTATGGATTAATCGTTAACATAAGATGACCAATTGTTCGTATTTTCCTGGATTGTAACGATTTATAGCCCCTTGTTATATATTTATACATGTCTCAGAAAATTTACCGCATTCAATAAATTTTCCGAATTGGATACACGTATAACTATATGATAATAATTTAGTGATTCGACATTTTCGACGCTGAAGAAAATTAAATTTTAAGACACATTCAATTTACAAAATAGAAAAAATTGAAACGGAGCAACAACATATTCTAATTTTCTAAAAAAAAGTTTTTTAGTGTTATTCCCGAACTATGTTACGATAAAAATGACTACATTTTAATACTTATTTGTACAACATAAAATCGAAATTTGATACATACCTTTACAACAATTGTAGTAAACTACGAAAAAACTACAAAATTGAAACACACATAATCTGTCTCTAACTCTTTTCAAGATGAACTATTTAACGGTTGAGAATATTATTTGGAAATATGATTTTATCAATTTATAATCGATTAAAACTGTAGCATAATTACAACTTTTAAGGTTCAGAATGTTCTATATTTTAGAGTTCGATGAATTTTGTTAAACTATGTAACTAATTCATTTGAATTGCGTTCATCATTTTTTTAATGAAAAGATTCATTATCAAACTTTTTTATTTTTATTAAATTTTTATTAACTGTCAAAAGGTGGAATATGTATGTACTCGTTAAAGTAAAAAATTTCAAAACACTGAGATATCTATATTAAAGATAATGTCTAATGCAATACAAAACGTATTTTTTTTTTTCGATTTTCAACAAATAACTATTGCATGAAACTTATTTTTTAATGATTATTTTTTTAGTTATTTTGGTGTCCAAACAAAAGTTGCTGAAATTTAAGATTTTTTTAAAAGTTGCTCTCTATTTTGTTTGAAAAGAAAATAAATAAAAATATTTGCAGTTCGAACTCAAATAAACTATATCTAATCTCATTCACATAAAAACACTTTAAAATTTAAAGATTTACTTTGAATCAATTTTTGTATTTATATTTTGATTTAAATTTCTTTCATTTATAGACTCCGAATAGAATTTCAATGAAGTATTTTGAAAAAAAAAAACTAATTATTAAGGAATAATATTAATCAATTTTTAAAAAAATTTTCACACAAAAATAAATAAGTTATTATTGTTATCAAACAGACAACATTAATCATTGTAACAAAAAAATATTAAATTTTATTTCTTGATAAAATAAAAATAGATATATACGGACTGCATATCTCAAATGATGATCATATAAAAATATTTTCGTTTCCAGGCATGGAACATTAAAAAGAAATATAAACACACACAAAATGATGGAAATAAATATTATTAATGATAAATATAAAAAAAAAATAGAAGATTTTTATAACCATTTTATACTCGATATATATTTTGACCTTTATACCCGATATATATTTTGGCTTAAGTTTGTAACGCTTGAAAATATTGAAGGCACTAGGAAAATATTGGTGGCTTAATCTATTTTTTTTCCATCATTAAGATACTTGGAAACGAAAAGAGTTAACTGCAATTTTGATAGTAAATTCAAAACCTTAAAAATGGGTTTAAGTTCGTGAGTGAACAAAATTGATTTACTGAGTCGTGTGTCCTTTCTTAAGAATACTATATGAAACCATTTTCCATAAACGTTTTATATTTACCACAATTCCAGGTCAAATATAGCTAATTAACGCTCAATAGAGCAAGTATATGTCTGGAAAAGTACATGGTATATATTATATCATACCTTTCCTTGCGCTTGGATAATTTGTGACAGCTATATAATATTATAAGTTTTAATTAATGTAATAATAGTTATTATACACATTATTAAATAATTAATTTTGCATGGACTACGTATTTAATGTATTTCATTAATCTTTATAATCAAAAACTCATCAAACACTGTTATCAAACATGGCAAAATTTTTAAACAATTTACAATATTAGTTTTAATCATAATATTAACGGCAAGAGTCTAGGTCTGAAGGCTTAATAGATTAAAAAGGAAGTAAGTAAAATAAATGTTCAAAATTTTGCCAGCTGACCACTAAAATGAATAATTTGATAAATATTTAATGATCTTCAAAATTCCCAACTGATAAAAAGTGTATATAAAAAGTTTATCGCAAAGTTAACATATTTTTTTTTATATTAATGAGTTCAAAAAATTAATATTAGAATTAATCATTTATTTGAAGCTGATATAGATATTTTGTAAACATAAGCAATTTGTTATTAATATTGTACAAAGTATCATTGTTTATAAAAATTATAACAGATTAAAAAATTTCATTTAACATAAAGAAAATCAAATTGGAAAAATTACCAACGATCCTGTAATATGGAGATGTAAATAAGATTGTTACAACTAATGTAATTTTACGACGATTTAAAACCAATCAGAGCCCGTTCCACGTTATTTCACGTAAATATACTAAAACGACAAACTAATAGTTATGAATTATCGCTTGAAATAAAAGATAAAGTGAAAATATTTACTACAGGTAAGTAGAACAACATTTTAGAAAATATTTTGTGTCTTAAAAGAAACTAGAATGTTAAACATTTTTCTAATAAATAGCTTAAACCAGAAAATTCTCTAACAAAGTGAACATATATTAATTTTATTAGTCGAATAAAAAACGGTTTTGTTTCGACTAACATTCAACCAAGATAGATTTTTCTAAAATTTTTATCAAAGTAAGAATCAATTTCACAAAACGTTGTCTTAATTTGGAGTACCAAACTCTGGTTTCAAAAAAAATAATTATCAGTTTTTGTGAATTTTCTATTACGTTTTTGTGTTAATTGGAATTTTTCGAATCTGACAGCTTCTGCTCTTTATCATATTGAAGTAAATAAAAATTCTTTAACACAAAGCAAGTACGATATTTTCTTTCTATGAAAATTAAGGTATTCGAGGTATCTATAAAAAATACTTCGTGGATATTTTGAAAAAATTATAGATCAATTTGTGTTTAAAACAAATAAATGACCCAAAATATACAAAAATATACAAAAATGCAATAGAGTGAAAGAATCAACATTCAAAGTTCAATGGAACGTTTTTCATCTTAATTGACTGGACTATGATGGAAAAATGTTTAACGTTAAAGTTACGTCATCGATTAGTGAATACCATTGGGAGTTTATTATTTTCGAGATTATATTGCAGTAAAACTTGTACATATCACAATATGTATTATTTTTCTAAATCATAAATCAAATTCAATTCAGCTTATGTATGCGATTTATTTTAAAACTTTTTTGAACGCATTTACGCGGAAAATAATCATAAATTTTTCTAAACTAAAATAAAATTGTTGTTCTAAATTTAGTTTTGTAATAAGAATTTTCTTCTCAAGAGAACATCATGTCTTTAAATGAAAAACGATGCGTAGTATACCCTAAAATTACTCTGCTTATCAAAAGGGTAGAAAATCTACTTTGCAGTACTATAAATTTTGGCTACCGTAAAAATTAAGCAATAATGGTGCTAAAATAATGGATTTTTTCAAAATGTGAAGATTAATTTTTATGATTTTAAGTATTAAATCTTAAAAAGACGTGAAAAAAACTAAAATTTTCTTTCATGTGTAATTAAGATCTTAGAAAACCAAATTAAAGCTGTATTTAACAATTGAGTAGTTAATTTTCAAGACTGTTGCGAAATAATGGTCTCAGAATAAGATTTTAAATAATAACGAATCCAATAGGGTTCTGAACTGATTCTAAATTTGATTCTAATTTTGAAACTAGACTCAATACCATAAAAAAACTTAAAAAAGAAATTAAAAATTGATTAAAAAACAAAGAAGTTATAGGCTAACAAAGGTCATCTTCTTTTCTATCTCTTACTTGAAAACGATGAACATGTAATTTATTTGGAGATACTAACAGAGTTGACGTCCTACGTAGGTATTTCCCTCTTTGTTTAACAAATAATTTTAAAAGAATGACTTCAGATCCATGTTCGTGACGTAGAGACGCTTCAATTAAAGTAATAAAATAATTTTGTCCGGTCTCATATTGTTAAATGAGTAATATTATATGTATAAATGTTTATCGAAATGAGAATCAAATAAATTTTCTCGATTTTGTATAAATTTTTAAAGGATGTTTGAAAAAATCAAGTAAAAATTTTTGTTTCTGCATTAAATGAAAGTTAATAAGATGATGTCAAGTGAAAATTTTCGTTTCCGGATTCAATAATACTAAATAAGATAATCTTAACTCATAAATTTCGAAAATAAATAAAAAATAAAAATTTTCCAAAATAAATTTAAAGATTGCACCTTAAAATCATTTCTTCTATCGTTATAACGAAACTGAACTGAAGTTTTACTGTAGTTAAAAATAAATGTTTCATAGAAGTTGATATCTTTGTTTTTTTTTTCTTCATCTTAAAACAAGAATTTAATTTTAAGATCATTTCGATGTTACTCTATTCTAAATATCATGTGTATTAAAAAGAAATAAAGATGTGACATTCGAGAAATGTTACTACTTGTGTTTTATTTACATATTTCAGTTCGCTTGTTACAGATGATATCAGAAACATTATATCTCTTCATTCAGTGATATATTTTTAATATCTACGTAGATATACTTTTATTTTCAGCATGCAGAAACAAAACAAACCCGTCAAAAATCAAATGAAACTTTCTGAAACCTCAAATATGCATGAGTATTAATAAATTTTTCAACTCGCTCTTGTGTAGTAATTGATATTAAACTTACGTATAAATGAACTAAAGGCATGACATTTTAAATGTTGAGTTGGTTCTTTATATAAAAATCACATCACATGATGTTTGTCAATAATTATCTTCGAACCCGTCCAAAAGACTTCAAAGAAAGTTTGAACTTGTGTATAGGTTGAACTTCAGTTAGAGTTACTTTTAAACCAGGAAGTGACTTTTTCATAGCACTTTTGATATAGGAGAGTTGATATATTAGCAATTGGGTTTTTAATAGATTACGGTAAGTGTTGACAGTTTCATTAATTTTAAACAGAAAATGAGTAAATCTAATATTTTATTATTTATTTTTATTTATTTAAATTTACCAAAAGATACAAGAGTGCATTGGTATAGTCAATATAATAAGAACAAAATTGCCTTAAGAACTAAAACAATTAAATATCTTAAACTATGTGGGCATTGCTTTACAATATTCTTTTTCAACTCATGTTTAAATTTCGGCAACCTTTCAATATTTTTTAATTCTTCAGGAAAATTATTGTATAGCTCACGCCCAATAATTTCCGGAGAATTTTTAAATTTTTGCAACCTATGAGTTGCAACGTGTAAATCATAATATTGGCGGATGTTATAGTCATGAATCATTTCGTATTAATAGTTCCATTTTAAATCAATTATTAGATAAACTTACACCGTCACCTATTAAAAATAAATAGATGGCGGTGTGAGTTTATCTAATAATTGGCGTATTACCAGCTTATAGTGTTATAGTTATAGCATAAATTATTTCTACATTAAACTAAAAATATTTTATTTTAATTTTGGGCGACAAATTAAAATTATTTAATTAATTATCGTAACATATTAAATATTTCACTAAGAAACTACAGCAACACGTAGCCATATTAGTAACATCTTATAGTAAATAAATGTCAGCGCCACGTAGAAATAGAAGAAGAGATGCCAAGATGTTTTGGAGCAGAGACCATGGAATATTCAATACTATATAATATGTATGTTTCTTTTATTTTCAATTGAATTGTCTACAAGTAAAAATGTTAGTAGCAATAAATGTATTTTCTATCTGACATTATTCCAACGTAAAATAGTAAATACATGTGTTTCATTTTAAGTACTTAGTAGTTTATGAATATTCAAATAACAATTTTTTAATGAAATATTGATAGCATAACGATGGAAAAAAAGTGGGTGTATTATGTAAAAGAAATGTCAAAGGAAATGACTATCATCAAAAGAAAACCACAAAAAAGTATATTATAAAAAAAAATTCATATTTCAATTTTATTTGATTTTAATGAAAATATTTTCAACGTTTTATATTACATTTAATATCAAGAGTAAAAAAAAAAATGTTCGAAGCAGATAACATAAATTGGATACTTTGATAATGGTAGTCGTCATCATGGTTGGTAGATTTATATTTTCTCGTTAAAATCAAGGAAATTTTATGCAAATTTATTTATGTTATTTTTGATATTAGTGTTCAATATAAAATATCAATATGAAAAACAGATTTTAAAAATAACCATAAAGTAGATTCAATCGATTTTGTGAGACACAAAAAAAAATGAATTTCTTTAGATTCAAAAGAGATTATTTATGTTTTGAAAGTCTTAAGAAAAATTAAGTTTTTCGTATACGTAATTTTCCTTTCAAATTAAAAAAAAAAATTAATAAAAACTGATATTCAGTGATCAGTTATGTACAATATATAGTAATCGAATTATCATTTAACAGTCATTTTGCGCGATCTGATTTTTTATGAAAAATTATTGTACAAGTTAAAATTTATAAAATTGTGTTCTCGAACATGATTCATATGTCATTTCCAAATTGTTGGCACAGATCAGCGAGCTTTGTGGTCCTAATCTTCACGATGTGATTGAAAAAACCAGGCGTTATTGGGGTGATCTAGGTACATTCCTTCTGAGTCAGATTACCTTTTCGAAAGGGGCCAATTCACCAAAATCATAGTCTATTCAGCATAATCACAGGATAAACTGAAGGATCCAAAAACCCGCAAACACGTTCAACTTAGCGCCAAATATCGAGTGTCTTTGCAAAATTACCAGATAGTGTCATAGGACTTAGTAAGCGATAATATGATTTTTGTGAAGCCTTCGTATTTTCGTGAAAACATGATTTACTCGACTCTATCAGAGAAAAGTATTCAAAATCGAATTTAAATATGCTCAACATAAGTTGCATTTTAGGTGCTGCAAAATAAAATTAGGTGCTTAAAAGTTTAATTACGAAAACTGAGTCATAATGATGCACTACTATCGTAAAATCACACTGGCAAGAGTCTTTTCAAAAAATAACATCTAGAATATAATGTAAGTATATAATTAGGTGTTTTGTAAGTTCTTTTATGGCGTCAATTCTATTAATCAATTTATAAACATTACAATAAAAATTACTGCATGAATTGCTCAAATTTATAAGTAAAAAATTTTAACCATTATGATGAGCTGTTGTCGTGATATCACGCTGGCAGAAAAATGTGAAAAAGTACCAGAATTAGGTGCTTAAAGGTACTCCATGAATGCACCTAATTGTATGAAATCATTGAAAAAAGTGTCTCAAACTAGCATGTTGCACGGATTGTTTTGGTAATTGAAATAGCATCTAAAAAGCACCTTATTTGGATCACATTTAAATTAAATTTTTATGCTAGCTTGACTAGTATTAAGGAATGTGTAAGCTATAACATATAACATATTCTAATATGTATAATGTATATGTGATTGTTTGAGAAAGTTTTAGATATTATAATATTCATATTATACGAAGAGCAAAAAGGAATATTACATTTTTAAAATGGTAATATTTGTATTTTGTGTTTATATAAAGGTAGAACCACCTCTATAAAGGAATCAAACCATTTAAACCATAACTGTACCACTCGCACCATACATGTACATATTGCGAACAATGTCCATATATATATGGTGTCTCGTAATGATCGACTTCGAACAGTTATATTATAAATATGCACATATATTTGGTTTCTTGAACCAATCATCTTTATAGAAATTTACATTTAAGGTGGTCAGTCAACTCCTGAAGTCATATACAATAATTCTGATATAACTTCAGCACAGGTTATCGAACAATTAAAGACAATATTCGACTTGAAAATCGTAAAAATCACATGACGTTATATGGTACATGGATCACAATTAGAACTTCATTCCACTATTATTGAATGCATTTGGAATTTAGATATTGGGTAGAATGAATGATTTATAAATGTTTATAATCGAAAAAAATGTATGTTGACAAAGTATTTCGAAAATAATTCGTAGATAAAATAAAAATGAAATAAGATAAGAAGGTAAGAGTTAAATGTTTGGACTATTTTAAATTAACATTAATAAAATACTATAAATATCCAGCTTCTACAATTATATATGCATACATGTATACATGTATAATAATGATATAATATGTATTGATATTAACTATATGTGTATGTTTATTAGTCAAATTTGAGCTGAAATTGTAGAGAAACATTTTACGAAAAGATGTTTAAAAAAAAAAAATAATAATAATAATAATAAACATTTTTTGTATTTAAACTTTTCCTCTATCGTTTATAGTTTAAAAGTTAGGTCAATGATTCATTGGACCGATTTTACCCTTTGCGAACTTAAGGAGACTTTTTGAGTTAAGAATAAGTCATCGAAATTTCAGCTGGCAGTATCGAAACACGATCTTCAAGAACAGCCTGTAAATTGTATAATGATTTTGCTATGTTAGTTGCTCCGTTTTGTTTTCTGTTAGCATACTTAGAGGAGCAACTTGAATATGAACTCACAGTGATTGTTTTATGCATGTAAAGACAACATGTATGTAGAGAAAAAATTTCAATTTAGTTTCATATTTTTATTTTCAATTTGAACAATATCAGAATCAGTTAGACATTTTTATTTTTTTGTTCTTGCTTGCTTCATTAATTTTGTATACATTTTTTTCTGTTATTACATGAATATGAAGTGTGTACATTTCAAATTAAGTTCAAATCTTATTAATATTTTCAAATTATTTGCAGAGAACCATTATTTTATGTACACATACTGGTGAGCTTGGGGTAGGAAAATAATTTAAATATTATAAAATAGAAAAACACAGAACAGTTTTTATTGCATTTTTAAGGCATTTTCTATGTAATTAAGCTTGCATTTTTTAGATGAAGTTTTGTTTTACAATTTTGGAATTATACACAAAATTAAAAACTTGCATACTATAACTACTCTGAGTATAAATAATTTAGGCTTATATTTGCTACGCTAGACAACATTGAAGACAAAATTTTGGTATAATATATGCTTTTATGGAGTCTCTACAGTACATCAATTTAAACAAAAGTTCCAAAAAAATCTGTGTGACATACAAGCTTCACATTTTTCATCAGTGATTCATATATGATGGGTTTTTTTTGATAATTTTGATTAAACTGATTTATTGCAGGCACTCCTTAAAAAAACCTAATTCAGGTACTTACATTATATTATAAATATTATTTTTTCTATATTTCATAGATAGAATCACCTAATTAGCACATTTTCATCTGTTTTTTCGTCTAACATCACGATAATCAAAAAAACAACAGTGATAGGAAGTCTAATTTAAAAAATGAAAAAAAAAAAAAAATTAATATTAAAATAAAAAAATTATACATGAGTCAAAAACTAACGGCACGTGAAAGGAATCTTTTGATGCTATACAAAAAAAACTACGTATTTCTCTCATGCTATACTCAAGCAATGGGTAATTATACTCAAGAAAAGGGCAAGCTCGTTTTTGTTAGCTCACGCGTTTACTCTCTATTTCAGCTAAACTCGTATAGTAATCCTAAAAAAGTTTTATTTTAACAAGTCATTTTTATTTTAACAATTCATTTGTATTTTAATAATTTTTTTTAACTATCAAATTCGCCATCATTAAAACTTCAAGTGAGCGTATAAGAAGGAGTGATGATTACAATTTTTCAATTTATAAATCGACAAATTTATGTATTCATAAAAAATTTGAATTTTTAAATCATAAACCGGAAAATATTTGTAAAAGATTAAATTATTTTATCGAAATAAAATCTATCTATAATATCAAATGGATAACATTTATATATATGAAAATCTAAAAACTACACCCAAAGGACACGAAAGGAAAAACAGAAATAGGATTCAGTCATGAATAAAAAAAAAAAAAGAAGAAATATTGTGTGTGTGCATTGGAGGAAATTGTGAAAATACTCATCATACAACAATATCGTTCAAGCCTATTGAAAAAAAAAAAGAAAAACTAATTTTTAAAACAAAGACCAAAGAAGAATTATCGTTGTTGAATCAATCAACAAGGTTTTTAACAGGAAAAATAAATTCTCCACAGAAAATGATTAAACCTTTTTTATTTTATTTTTTGTTAGTTTAGTTTCAAGATAAAAGTGTGAGATTGAGTTATTTTTCTTTTTTCAAGTACATATTTTTTTGTTTTTTGTACAGGGTTATTTAAGACAGTCTCAAAAGCTAACTAAAAGATACAAATTTTGTAAATGTGTATTGCTTAATCCAGTATTAGTTATAAAATTATTTTTATACCGATAAGTGACTCTCCTCCTGTAAATGTGTATTGCTTAATCCAGTTTTAGTGATAAAATTATTTTTATACCGATGTGATTCTCGAATAATTTTATAAGATGTTTTATAGAACAAAGGAGAGAACTTAATTTTTTTTAATGGACGGCGGTGTGAGTTTATTTATTGATTTCTGTATTAATAGTTATAAATTAAAATTAATTAATATTTTACTCTTAACAATTTAATATTATTAAAGTAAAATGTTATTTAACTTGTCATTAGTGAGCTATAGCAACGCATGATCGGGTTTAATATATTTAACCTTTTGTTCTGTCTCAATCTTTACGTGTCACCCAAACTAGATGCGTTCCTAATTCCCATTAATCTAATATATAACTAGCTGATTTGAGTATTTTATTAAATGCAAGGTTTCAGAAAAAGGACAGTTTCATCATAATTTTTAAGCAGTTCTTCCGCAAAAGTTGGTTTTTTTCTTTCAAATTATAATATTTCCCAAAAGTTTTTTTATTATTTCTCTATTGTTGATTACATTATTGGAAAACATCAAAGATCGCAAGTATTAAATTTAACCTGAATTCTGGAATGTAACTGATTCTGAATTATAAATGAATTTTCTTTTACTGATTGCAGAATTATTAGACAAAATTCATATTGAACAAAATTTAATTTGCTTTCTACTTTTGGAAATAGAAATAATGAATAGAGATTATATAAAACTGTACTAGGAATTTCGGTGATCCATTACTAGAAGTTTTTCGCACGTATTCATTGTTTTTTTAAGGAATGGAAATTATCAAAATACTGACATTAAATTGTACCTATTAAGAGAAACATTTTAACTATATTGGAAAAAACAAATTTTTTTTCTATTTGTTTAACATTGTCGTCAAATCAATTTAATTTTATAGAAGAAAAACAAAATGTTATTTTGAAAGAAATATTCATAGACGTTGGCGTCAAATTACTATTTTATATAATGCTACGAGACATTCAAATTGAATTTTATTAAGATTGGAGACGACACCTTATTTTATTTATCAGTTTGTAAAACGTGAACAAAATAAGTCATTTTAAATTATCTATTCAATATTTAGTATCTTCACACATCTTGTTCACAATTTTATAACAATATTCAATATATTCATTTAGGGTGAATTGAATATCTGATAAAATCATTTAAAAACAGTTTACTAAGATGAACGAAAACTGAAAGGACAATTTTCCATACAGTTGGTTAAAGCTGGCATATACGTAAAACTTTTATGATTAGAAATTTCAAAAATCCTGTAAGAAACAATTTGCTTAAAACCAACAGGATGGAACGGCCGGAGACTCGGAACAGTTTTAAACAATTTTTTTTAATATATAGATCATTTCTTTGTGAAAATTTAAATAAGGGAGAAAAATTTAAATAAACATATTAACTTAAAACTGATCAATTAAGTTAAAAGAAGTCTTTAAACGCGTTGAAGTAGATATTTTTAAGGAAAGACCTATAAAATTGGAATATTATCATAAAGAAATAATATTGTAGTTCACGGTTTTTGGATTTTTGAAAGAAGGAGGGGGGCTAAATTGATTTGTAAACTTTATTATTTATTTATGTCTGAGTTTTTTCGTTATTTCAAGTTTAATCGATGATATATATCTGTTTTTTATATTTGTATTCTTTCAAAAAATAATGTTAAAATAAAAATCCATCGGGTAATAAATAAAACTATAAATATATACAGTTTGATGTTCATTTTTAAGTTAAAAACTAGGTGACAACCAAAATACAGTTTTCGTTCAGAGTGTTCATATGTTCATTGAGTTAAACAACTACAAACAAAATAAAAACAATAAATAATCTAAAATTTTTTATTTTTTGTATATTATTGATTTTCGACTACTACTTGTGCTTTATTGCTATAAATTTGTCGTTATAATAGTCAAGTTTTTATTTTTATTTTCATTTTTGTTTGGTAATTTCTATTCCATACAACTATTTTTATATGTAGCTTATAATGTATATAATATTTCATATATGTGCCATATTATATACAATATTTTATAACAAAGTGTCTAGTTTATGTCCGGTATATTACAGTTCAACCTGATTAAATTGTATTTTTGTATTAAAAACATCTTAGACATCTTACCACTCCCTTCTTCCTTCGGCGAAAATTGTTTCGTGAATATGGTCTCTGGGTTGGAGCTTTGCTGCTACAGAAGTAAAATTAACAATCCAGATTTAAACAGTTAGATTTATTTGTCAATTTCAATTTTGTTTTAGAGAGGCGAGGGAACTCGCTTCCTTTGTAAGGAAAGTAAGTGACATCTTCGGGATGAAAGTTCGCTTCACCTACAATGTCTGAAATGCATTTCGTCTTGTTTCAGGGCTACAGTATAACCACGGGTTTTGACCTCAGTACTCGCTTCGCTTAAAACGGGAGACACAGTTTAACTGTCAATTTCGCTTTTGTTTTAGAAGAGAGAGGAAATCATTGATCACCAGAAAACAATGTGTCGACTTCCGAGTTGGCTTCGATCTAACTGCTCGTAAGAGAAGTAAGTCAGGTCTTCGGGCTGAAAGCTCGCTTCACCCACAGTGTACGAAATGCATTTCATCTTGTTTTAAGGCTACAGTCGAGCCACGACTTTTAGCCTCAGTACTCGCTTCGCTAAAAAGGGGAGAAATAAAAATCCATCAACATCAAAGCTTACAAGAAAAAGAAAATTTTTTAATATTTATACCAAATTTTTATCAAAATCAAAACAATAGAAAATATATGGAACATATTGAATGAAATTTATAATCATATTGTACCTAAACTATTGGTAACACAAAAAAATGTTTCAAACAAAAGTTGTTTGTATTAAAAAAGGAATATTTTTCTAAATTTAGTAAGTGATTTAACATATCACAGTTTCGAAAAATTTTATCGTATTAGACATTTATAATATAGTTTACTATCGGTGAACGAATTTTTAAAATGAGTTCAGTAGTTTCAAAAATTACTCGCTGCACACAAACAAAAACGTCTAACCTTGCCTTTTTTATATACTAATAAATAATAATACAAAATTTTCAATGTTAATAAACGTACCTATGATTCTATTGATGAATTCTCTACCAAATAATCGAAGATTGCAAACAATTCAGCTCATTGATATCTACTAAATATTTATTGTGATTTTTTACTTTTATATATTGATCATGGATAAGAAAGTTTGGAACAATAATGAGTAAAACTAACATCTACACAATTCCATGCACCATTTAATTTCCAATAAAAAGTACATTCACATGAAAAACAATGTTGAACTTGATGACAATTTATGAGTTTATATCGATTATATAAACGTTTATTATCAAAATTTTACTATAGACTATTCAGGTTTAACTTTACACCATATCCTACTTTTAACTACAGTGTTAGTATAGGTAAGTGAACGTCATGCAATCGAGAACATTAAGTGTACATTATGTATGTTTTAGAAATATATTTACAGTTTAGGACATACACTGGAAGGGAAAATCACTCATTTCAATTATTTTAATTTAAAGTGAATTTTCAAAGTAAGTTTTTTTAGCGGTAAAGCTATACATAAGTTTAAAAGGAATTCTGCAAGGAGCAATTCTAGAGCCTATTTTATCTGGTGAATTGAGAATATTTCGATAAATACATAGAAATGTTCATATCCATAAATTGAAATTATAATTATATGAAAATAAACTTTATTTTTTGTAAAATTTATATATTTTGTTATAATTTACAGTAAATTTTTGTGTTCAGATATTTGAACTGAAATAAATTGACAATGCGGATTTTTATTTTGGAATAAGATTACCTTGAATTATTGTACTTCTATAGGGTGGTCATTGAAGACTAATAATAATATGCAACCCTCAATCGTTTCGTAGAAAATGACATAAAAAAGTTTCGTTTCAGATACATAAAAAAAAATGAAGAAAAGACGTGACCGTCTTGATAAAGTCCATTCCGAACGCAGCCAAAAGGAAAAATACCATATTTGTATATAAAGCTGAAACAAAAATTTCGAACGTCTTTTTCGCCGAAACGATTGAACGTTGCATGTTAGTATTGAAAAGAGAAAACACCCGATAGGGGTACAATAATTAAACGCAATCCCAAAATAAAAATCCATTATCCTTGTTAAATTCGTACAAGTTATAAATGATATTCGTAGTATTAAAGGGTTGTGATGGATGTTTCAGTAATTCAACTTGATGTCGATTATCTTATGTAGGGTAAAACTATCCCAGATGGTAAAATAATGTGTTTGCAGTACTTGAGAAGCTAAAATGTATAATACGAAAAACATTGGACGCATGCAGCAGCGTTAGTTGAGCAATTAATGAATCAATTATCTGGTGCATACGTCCCATTTTTTCGTTTGAAATTAGACATTTATTTAAACAAAAACATGATTCATTAAAAATTATTTTAATCTTATTATTCAATATGAGCCCTATAGTCCGGAGGCTAGCTCAAGATCTCGGTACTATTTGTCAGTGTCTATAAACAATTCTAAAACATACAACCTGTAATGTATAACTATGTATGGGGTAGTGAACTAACTGTTGGTTCCACCACCAACAACAACAAAATAACAACAGAAATAAATGCAAACGACATTATTATTTGTTTGTTTTAACTTGGATTATAATGTTTAAATTATGTATAGAGTATTTTATACTCATGTACATAAATGTACAAAAGGGGTGCGGACTAATCCATTTACATTTATATATATAGGTACTAAGAGAATTAAAGAGAGCGTTAGATTCATTTGTCTACTTTACATAACATTACATAAGTACCAGTTTAAGTGGATTTATTTTTGTTTGTAAATTATAAATGGCGTGATTCCAAAATCAATACAACGGATGTCCAATTTAGCATACTAGTAGCATATGTCATTTATAAAAAATACACTTCTAAAAATTTGTATGTTAGTTACTTATGCTTGGCACCTATTTTCTGACCAAAACATTCCCTAGAGGATGAGTTCTTAGAATCTTATAGAAAATTTAAATACACAAACTTAGAAGTGACCTCGAAAAGTGCCCTATTCTTCATATCTTGCCTCATTAATTTTTAAATTGGCTGTCTACTGTTTTATTAAATAAAGCAATTTTGTTATGATTGTCTTAAAAAACTAAATATTTTTAATTGTTTTCACATCTTTTCCTCGTGATCTTATAAGTAAAAGATAACGAATCCGAAAAATAATGCAATAAAATTACTTTTGTATTTCTATGCTTGTAAAATGAAACGAGCTAAGTGAATCTCATGTTTTTGAAGTGTAGTTATCAATCAGTTCAGTACGAATCACCTTTGGGAACGTCCTAAACATTATATACTCTTATATATATTATAATATAATATATAATACTCTTATATATATTATAATATCTTTAAACAAAATATACTAAATACTGATTATATAGCATTTCTATCGATGAAAGAATTTTGGAATCAGTTAAAGAGATCCATATTAATTATCCCCTACGAAAAAAAAAAATCCACTAAAATCGTAACCTCTATAATTTAACGTAAATAAGTAGCATTTATTAACATCATATCAAAACCTAATTTGTAATAGAAAATTCATAAGCAAAATCTATTTTTAATCCATAAACTCTGGGAACGTCCTTAAATGGATATAAACTAAAAATAATGCTTGAAAAACGATTCTACTACTTTATAAACTTAAAAAAATGATCGCTTTGAATTTATTATTAATGTATTATGAATTTATTATTAATGTATTATATTTATTATTACTTTGAATTTTGACCACACAATCAAAAATTTTCGGTACTCATGCCTGATTCTGCCTGTTTTGAGAATTTTTGTAAAAAAAAATTTATTGTTATTGTATGAAATTTAATTGAAAAATATGACCATTTTAACAAATTTGACCGTTAATTTGTATTCGATTGTTATTTTTTAGCTATAAGGATAAAAAAATCAAGTTTTTATTTGTATAAATTTTGATTTTTTCGACAAAGTAGTCATCATCAGTATGAATTAGCTAGTTTTGATGATTCTCTGAGGAGATGTTACTCGTTATTTATAAAAATAAAAAATAAGTTGATCTAGGAAATTCGGGCAGAAATTGAAATTTATTCGAAAAATCCTAGAGTTCTCAATAATAATTAGAAAATTGTATTTTTATGACAAAAAAATCTTTTATGCTATTTATGCTACTTAAAACTATTTATGCTATATAAAAATATTATCAACATTAGCACTACGAATTTAATCGTTAATATTAAATATATTTAGTTTATGAAAAATGCTTCAAACAAATGTTGTTTCTTAATAAAAACTTAATTAAAACTGCTTATAAAAATGCTTCAAGCAAATGTAACTTCTTAATTGAATTTCTGTCGTATTTATATAATAAAAAAGCTATTAGTCTGACCCTTAAAGATCATATCCATTATGGTACTAGTATCTATATTTACTTTTAATAAGATTTTGTTCACAGCATAGTGAATGCAGATAAAAGTATTCTGTTCTGGGATTCAAATCCCAACACACTTAATAAATATATACGCTTAGTTATTTTGAATATTCACATTCTCATTAAAAAGCATATAACAACATTATATATGGTAAGATATTCAAATAAAAGACAAATTAAAAATAAAATTATAATTATAAAATTAGGTTAGAACATCCTTGTTATTACTATGAATATATACAACAGTCCAGTCATCATATAACCAAAATAAAAACATACAGTAGTATTGGGGATTGCAATATGAGATTTTGGGATTTACTCGATAGGTTAATATACAGTCTGCGTGACCGGAAATGAATATTTTCAAGTAAAAAAAGCCGGCGTCGATTATTTTATGTGTAATCGGAAGTTGGTCATTATCTTTAATCTACAATATATTCATTTGCTTTTTTTTTGGAGTTAAACAATCATTAATTAACATAAAATTTAAACATGGAAAAAACATTTATATAACATTTTGAAGAATTTGAAGAAAAACAAGTGATCTGTAAGAAAAGTACTTTCAATTAATATTGGTTGCTATAATTTTGTATAAAATAAATAATAATAATATAATGAACGTTTAAACGATAATAAGACTAAAATAATTTTTATTGTTTTCAATATTTATCACTGTAAAGTATTCTATCTTGGGTAATAACATCTTGTCCCAATGATGAAATTAATTTGAGTATTATGTGCTATAAATACAGTGCAATTTATATTTAATGTCTCTAATATAGAACCTTTTTTGGTAAGAACTAATAAAAGTGCTGTATAAATTTGCATACCAAATAAGCAGTATTTAACAATAATACGCACTTTTTCTTATAAATTTCTAACTTTGCTGTTATATTTTCATAGCTGTTGAACGTTTCGCTTATTTCAAATTTCAAAATAATTCAATTTAGAACAAATGTCTATGTTATGAACATACTTGAAATAGCACCTGCGATAAAACAATTACGAATATTGCCAGCAATTTTACCGGGATTAAATGAAAATACTCGTAGCCATCGTAGATCATAGAGACAGTTTTGTATACTCAAAAATCGCCACAAGCGTTTATAAATAAAAATTTAAAAAAAATTTATAAAAAGCCTTTAAAAAGTTGGCAAATTTGGTATGAATAAATAAACATATCATTTTATTTCAATTAAGTTACCCATCTCAAAACAATAATGTAAATAAATTCGTCATAATCAGATGAAACTTAATTTTATTTCTATTGTTAATAAAATCATTTTGAATCTAAATAATATATGTCCAATAAATTATAATAAAAATTGAAAGGAAATATTTAGTTACAAATACACAATAATAAATAAATATAATTTTCAATAAAGATGATCAAATTGTGAACTAAGAGAATTGCATAAATATAATAACAATAATAATTTTATTTAATAATAATAATAAATTTAATTATCAATTATTATTCTTTGTATATATAGAGAAAAGTAAAATCCATTTTTCATTTAGTTCCGTCGAAGGAGCATCAATTTGTATGAACAATAGATGTGTATATATATGGATAGAAATTTATCATTTTATAATAATAATATAAATTCAAAGAATAGAAAAGAAGAATTATATATATATATATATATATATATATATATATATATATATATATATATATATATATATATATATATATATATATATATATATATATATATATATATATATATATATATATATATATATATATATAGAAGAAAATAACAAATGAATTACGAAATAGTTAAAGTACAATAAATATACAAAGAAGTTTTATTGTTTAGGTATTTCACATCAAATTTGATATTTATATCGTTGAAAACATAACTGAAACTGGTTTATCCTCTATTATATATGCAGAATGACTATACCGACTGCGTTAAAATTGGGATATTAAGTATAAAAATGCATTTTCTACATTTAAATCAAAAAATTTACTGTAGCAATTATTTCTACTAAATTCTGTAATGTAAAACTGTGGGAAAGTAGAGGTTCTTTATATCTCAGGAACGGTAATTTATAGGTGAGATGATAACCATCACCAACATCTCTACTGTGGTTTTGCCAAATATTTATAAATATCTGTTAAGGTTTTTCAGCTTTGCTCATTCGCCCGCAATAACAACAAACCGCCAGACAGATACGAATTGAAAGTTGCTCTCAAGGTTCTTAAGCGTCGATTTATATATAAAAATTTTTTAATTCTTTTTAAAAACAATCAGGATACTTTTGATTTCGGTAGGTATAAGTATATTAAATGGAGGACCTGAACTGCGTCCCTTGTACCTAGACCTTTTGGTTCTTTAGAACACTCCATCAACTCCATCATAGCTAAAAGGAAAAGATGCTGCCTAGCATAAGGTAATAGTTATATTGCTATTGTGTTGTTGGTGGAGACGGTGTATTAGTATACTAAGAGGGAAACCTTGCGTCTCTTATATCTAGACCTGTTGGTCCCCTGTAACCTCTTTACAACACATGAAGGCAAAGTTGGCTTCTAGCAAAAGATTACAATTATATTGTTATTATGTTCTTGGTATTATCAGTAACTTCGTTCTTATCCAAGCGACGACAGTGGGATCAATTACCTTTCCGTTTATTTTTTATTTCATTTTAAGTAGTCAAATGGATAAAAGTGTTAGTGCCTTTACTTACTTGGCGACTGAGGTTTCGATAAGTATTACTCGATAAAATATATTTATCTCTCATTGAGTAAGGGTAATAAATAATAAAGAACGAACACGTTGAACTAATCCATTCAGTTTTTACTAATAATATTCAGTTCTATTGACGAATTATTATGTAATACCCAACTATTAAAATCTTTCTGTACACTTAAGTATAATAATATTTTAAATGAAGAATACCTACAATATTCAACTCAAAAAATTATAATAAATTTTAGTTGAATACAATAATAGCAAAAGTATTTGTGTGTGTGTCTGTCTCTTTCTTCATTGTGAAGATTATACTTGATATGATATAAAAATAAATTACGTTATATTTAAATAATTGCTTGTTTATTTTCTTTATTCATTAGAATGTCATTAATTTAAAGAGGAAAACTTAAAATAATTATTATAACATAAATTTAAAAAAAAATGTATTATGATAATAATTCAAGTAAAAATTTTTTTCAATGGGTATTTGAAATAATCATTAATTAATACTTCTTTTTGAATTCGAAAAACCATTTTAGAATGTCGAATATTTTAAACGAGTTGTAGATCTTTTTATAACTTACAGCTTTTCCATTCAACTATTTTTTTTAGTTTTGTCGAAAATCGACATAAACCATGCTTAAAAACTCAACCCCTTCCGCATCCCGAGCACGCCCGTAAATTATTTTTCCTTTCATTTTTGTTGTATTCTCTTCCGTTTCTAATGAGTTTCATCCTATATAATTTCTTTTTGGTTTCAAAAATTATCGACCCTGGTCTAAATATTTTATTATAAATTTTAACAATTCGTGTTGTTTCATCCTACTATAGTTTTTTTTGGCACAATAATCGATTAAGAGGTTCCTCCCATACACTTTCCTATAGTACGGTAAAATAAAATATTTAAAATTAAAAATTAGTGCATTGATGCAGTTAGCTTTTAAATCACTATCAAATTCTCATAAAAAAGATATTAGTTCACTTGTGAAAACTGATCAAACACAAATGATAACAATTCGTCACGTGGATGACCTCAATGGCCATGTGCCAGTAGTATCGAGTACCAAAACTTCTAGCCAACAAAATTTCTATTGTTCAAATCACATCAGATTAGTAGTATATACCAAAGCCTAGTAGGTAGTACAGTATTTGTTTAAAATTTATACTCGATGTAACAAAAATATACGCGAGCCAAGATTTTCAGATCAAGGATATTTATTTTTCCGTAAATTTAAAACGGTATTGCTTAGGGGATTCGATTTAGAAAAATGACTGAAAAATTATTATCTATTTCAGATTTTTTTAAAATCTGTATTAAGAAAAAATCATATAGTCAAATTATTTTAAATTCGGTAAAAGTCAAATAGAAAATGATAAATTTCATTAAATTACGTGGTTTTTCCTGAAAAGCCTTGAAAATTGCCAAAAAATAAATAAAAATTTGTATTGCTGTTTGTAAGGTTTTCTGGATAAGTTAATGGTCTAATTAATTATTTGTGATTGGAATGTGATAGTTTTCGAAATATCGCTTGAAATTTCTCCGGATAATTGAACTTCGGATTGCCGATTTCAGCGAATATTTCAAAAGCTACGCTACTAATTGTTAAATCGATGTTACTTTCTACAGCCCTACTTCTATCAATAGGTCATTTCCGGACAAATATGAAGTGATATCTCGAAAACTAGCCTGCTCATCGTAAAATAAGTCTATTTTTTGTTTTTAAAGATCTTATCTAATCTAAAATGTTCAATAAAATTGTTTGGAATTTTTTTACGACTTATAAGGTTTTTTTTAAAAAATCACTAGACTGGTTCGGTCCCAGTACTAATAAATTTCTTTGAGACCTTTATTATGGTCTGCATATAATATGCATACATTATTTTATATGGACTTATTTTGAATCAAGTATAGAAACATCCAAAAGCTTAATTATTTGTAGCGTGCTCCAATCACCAATTTGTAAATAAACTAAGAGATGACAAACACGTTTAGAGATTTTAAAATAGTCCCAAGTGTAAAACAGTTTTCTTACACCCTCAGTATATGAGTGTGATTGTTGTAATATATACAATTGCACATCTACTATTCGTTATAAGCTAGGTATCTATAGAATAGGAGAAGCTCTATCTATATACATTTGACCAATTAACATTTATCCTTGTTGCGGTATTGTTGCGGCAATATTAAAACAAAACCTATATTATAGTGTTTCTGGTTGAGTTATATTGTTGGGTATAGGTATACTTTTATATAAATTTTATACACAAAATTCCAAACTTTTGAAGGAAACGTTCAATCGAAATCAAAATTTATTGATGTGAAATTCTATTTCTCAGATTTAAATGGAGTAATCGGAAAAAATCTTGTTTAGTTCTAGAAATCTGAATTGGACACTACAGGACTTAATTGTAAGCTCATCTTGCCCAAATGTACTCTAAGATTGCCAAATGGATATTCATAGTAAAATAGGAATTACGTAATGCAATTTTAATCTTCTATACAAATACATTGAAGTTCGTGCGTTTTTTATCAGGATCCAAAATGCCATCGGTTATGTAAAAATTTGCTCACAAACATTTTTTTAAAAACATTTTCTTATTAAATAACGTATATAATATCTACGTGAATAGTTATCAACTTTATGGTTTGCGAGGACTTCCTAGGAACTATTTTAGGATTTATAGTGTAACAGCCCTTACTAGACCGTGACTTCCATCAAAAGTTTCAGTTATTTTATCAAAATTATTCTTTGCATAAGGTGCCTTCTTCTAAGATTTAGTTCTAGTGAATCTTTGTCAACTTGACTTCTTTATTGTGTTTTCCGAAAATTCCATTTTCTGTAACAATACATGTTCCTGTATGTGATTGTTGTTGCAAAACTATCCATATACGTCTATCAGCCTCTAAAGAATAGTTTCTAAAGATTAAGGGAAGAAAAAAGAGCCGCATAAAGAGGTTGTGATAGAGAATCAATTCTAAAGTGCATTTGTTATTGACACAATATTACTAATTTGGTAACACTCTGCATGTATACAAAAATTACGATCGAGGAAATTAGGACATAAAAATTTATTTTTTAAATTTATTTCGGAAAAACCTAAAGTTTGCATGTTTAATGATTGATAATGCTGATACCGTATATTTATTGACTGGTTTAAAGACCCAGTTTTTTATTTATTGAAAATAATTATAAAATGTACGTGTACGTTTTATGCCAATCAGATACGAATTCTATGAATATAAAAAATCAACTATATGCCCTTTATTCGTATTTAGATAACGATTTCATTATTACATTATTGCTTTTCTTTTTTTAAATATGTGATTTGTTTTACAAAAAAGTTTTATGTTTCCTTTTGTAAACAACATGTTATACGGTTCCAAAATTTTTTTTGGCAATATTAACTGTATGTGTGTGTTTTATGAGGCGCCACCAAAACATTTATACGAAACATTAATTCGATGTGTATGCAGTTTCGTATGTACGTAAATGAGATATATTTGTTTTCAAATCACGCCCGATTATAATAAAATATGGTGCATGACCTTGAATGGATATGATACAGTTTTATACTCGATTGTATTTTTTGTGTTTGAGGATTTGGCATGGACTTAACATATGGATACACTAAATTTATGTTTATGATGTCACTGAAGGCCTTTTATACAAAAAATCAACTCCAACTCCTCAGTATTATATATTTTAATCGTAAATTTTTTACTGGTTTGGTGCATTGGTACTGCTAATGGTCCGAGAGCAGTTCCGCAATTTTTCGTGAGTTCGAATTATTACTATAAACCTACATGTCCACGCCATCCAAATTGTCCAATTTTGTTTGCATTCATGTTACTTCCGATTGGCACTATCGAACGCCTAAGATACAAAAACCAAATTTATATCAAAACAATGGTTTCATCGATTGGAATAAAAGTGTCTAGCGTTGACCAGCTTCAATTTTCTGCTACCATGTGCCGAGCTATATATAAAAAAATATCTTCTATAGAGATCGACACATGGAAGCGGGCAACTGAAACTGGTCGACGCTATGCACTTAATTATTGACACTTCTTTCACTCGTCGAAACTTTCTTTTGATACAACTTTATTCTCGTCCAAACTTTTCTGTGTTATTAATTTGGTTTAAGTATCCTATAAAGATGGCGGTCGAAAGCGTTAACTGGAAGTAACTGAACCGCGGGTAAAATGGGGAAATTTCAGGAATGTCAACGTTAAATCTATAGTAATATTACACACCCACCAAAAATTTTTCATACATTTAAGACGTTAAAGAGATCTGAAGTTTTGGAGGTGGGTAAAGACACAATTACAAAAAAAAATTATTGGCACTATCTACGCGATGCTGTAGAGAAATTTGAAAATGAGATTCAAGATTTGAAGAATGAAGAAGGGAGCGGGAAATAAATGATTATTTTTTAGCGATTTATGAATGCGAAATAATATAATGAATGTAAACGTGAATTTGCTATTATTTTTATTTCTTTGTTTGTTACGTTTTTATGTCTTAACTACACAATCGATTATCACGAAAATTACACATTGTCAGAAGTACAGCAATGCCCTACACAATTGGAAGTGTGGACTTAACTTTAAAATAATCTCCGAAACGACATCAACAAAACTTCTCAGGCATGTAAAGAAATAGATAATCGAAAATGGCATAGGGTACTACCAGCAATTCTATTTCAACTATACTTCGAATTTATGGAGAGAAGATTGTTGAGATTAACTTGAGCTACTGGGTAACTAATTGGGAGAGTAACTATCGTAAGAAGGAAAACGGGAGTGAAATCAAGCTAGTGTGAAGTAGTTCAGCGAATAATTTGAATTGAATTTCTGTGCGAACGAAATCTCGATTTTAAATAATAATAGGACAATTTCAGATACGTATATTACTGAGTTGAATTCGCGATTGTTCGTATATGATCGTTTGTGACACAATATTTGATTAATTATTTTGTATATTACATACTTTCATTAAGTTTTTTTATAATTTATAGAGTCGAGTTTTTGATAGTTTTAATTTATCATTGTTTTTTTCAACAAAACTATTCGTTTTTCTATATAAAAAGTTGTCATCTGCATTCAATATCAATTTCACGAGACAAATATTAATATTAAGCTATATTGTTATAGCTCTATCAACAATTTTGATATGATGTGATATGGTGGTTGAGAAATAAGTAGATACCCAAAACAATCTCTCTCTATCCATAACTATTAAAACTTCTCATATCATAGAATATTATAGTGATATAGTTGAAAGCACAACATAGTTCGTAAATAATAATAAAAGGTCGTTATCTGTGCACATTGCAAACGACATTGATGAGGTTCAAGTGTTATAAATGTGTTTATATTATCATGTTTATGAAGTTGTTTACAATTGTGGTTAAAGGTACTTCAAATAATATTAAATTGCAAACAATGTGGAAACTTGTTGAAGAAATTCACTATATTATTATAAGCAAATGATATGTATGAATGTAGAAAAATATTATGACAGTATGACATTCATATTGTAATCAAAATTACACCTAGTAGGCATATACGAAGCTACAGACGGGTAAAAGATGATTGGTTAGCAAGGTCTTTATCTCCGAAGTTTCTAAACAGTGGGCCATTTTCTTTTTCGGAGAGAGTTAAATTTTCTATTTTTTCAAATTGAGTATTTGGCTAAATGATGTCAATTGAAGCGTCTTTAGTTCACGAACATGGATCTGAAGTGAAATATGCCAAATTTAAATACCTTTTTTTACGAAAATTTGCTTTTTTATTAATGTAATGAGGATATTATTTAATAACTAATTTAGAAAACCATTTTTCTCGATTTGCCCATTGTCCGAATAAAAAATCTCAAGTTATTGGAAAACGAAAACCAAATTTTATCATGCATAAGGCAAAATGGTATTTGTATTTATTATTGATGAATATTTAAATAACAAAAATACGAATATCCGTCCATTTAAAACCTGTGGGTGCAATCGAAAATTTACGAACTGTAAAAATGAAAACGACTGACTTAATAACAAAGTTACTCGAAAAATCTCAGCTTGTTACTAAAAATTCAGAATGTGTTCGATTCGAAAATATATTTTTTTCATAATTAAGATCACAGAGCATAGTACCAAGATTTAATCGTAGATCGTAGAAGAGTTAAGTCGCATAATTTTTGAAACATCGGACATTTAAGGCAGTTTTATATACCATTTTATATATACATTTATCATAATCGTTATTAGTACTTTAATAGTCAGTCACTGATGTATGTGATATATTACATTGCATATAGGTAATACACTGATTGAATATTGATATGCTTATGAGACTCATTCATTGTCATATTTGATCATAGAAAACAAATACATCGGTATTAAAAATCAAAAATAGTAGTAATATAATCCGATTGAAAACAGTGTCAAGTATGTTTAAATCCTACAAAGAAATATTCGAATAGAACTCGATAACAATAAATCCTACCTCATGCAGCATTTACTTAATAATTTAAACACATTTAGCATATTTCTATGAATCAAATAGAATATGATAGAAGCATTATTCAATTAATTACGTAATATTACTCTTAAAGTGAATTGAAAATTTTAGAGAGATGGATTTTATTTAACGAATTTTCCCGTGTATTTCGTATTATAGACAGCAGTCTCGTTACTCAGATATGGGATTTTTGGATTTATTCAATTGCATCAGATTTAGACGTGGGAGATATCTTACTCTTTGTTGAGTATTTTTACCAAATCTTAGCTCTCTATATAGTGATGCGCGTATAGACGAGCCGATCAAAATTTAGATTTAATCTAGCGTGCCCGATTAAGATATGGTAGCTTGGAGAAATCCGAAGATTTTATCGTGACGCAAAAGAGTGGAAGGGTCAGATACTAGTTAGTTGGTTATGCTAGTTCCATCACAGGATAAACATAATTTTTTTCAGTGTGAAGTAATCAAATTAAAAAAATTTCAGCCATAATCCTTGACTTTTCCGTGTCATAAACTCTAACAGATCATTGATCCAAATTTATCAATAGAAGAAAATTATTTATATATTTATTTTCGAAAAGTTTATGATATAAAATAGAACTTATCGAAGCATGAATCTATTGAGTCAGAAATATACAATATGTCCATCGAATTTTTGAACATAACCAAGAATATTCAAGACTGTTATATATACTAAGAAATATTTAGTGAAATGTAGAAAATTTGCCAGCAGATAACTTTTGTTTGATAAAAAATAAATAAAAAGCTCAAATTACAAATATTTAGTATACTTCATTCGAAATATTATGGAAAATATATCGAATTATTATGGAAAGTAAATCGTATATTCTGGATATTTATGACCTAAAAATTTCACTAAAAATTTATGAACGAAAAATATCAGCAAATTCCAGAGATCCATGATTTGTTCAAAACGTAAGAGACTTTTAGAGAGAAAAATAGAAAAATCTATATTTCTTTAAAAATGAATAACTTTTGTTTGCAATATTTTTTCATAACTCTTATTATATGTTTGACACAAAAGAATTGTATCCTTGATTGATGGGTATTGTATAATGAATTTCGTCATAAACACTTTGTGTATGCAAAAACATGAAAAATATAAAATGACTGACAATTCAATTGTATTATACATAATCAAATTCAAATTTTCAAGAAATAAGAACTATAATTAAACTATTTATAAACAAAAAAAGTCTTAGTAGATTTAGCACTCTGTATAAAAACAAAATTTTATTTAAAATCAAAAATTTTTGTCAAATCATCTTAAATAATAGAAAATGCGAGTGATGAATATATTTTTCTCTTTTTCCATCTTTCTACATATCCTATAGAAATTTTTATACATTATTTAAAATTTAAGTCTTTAAATATTTTCAAACGATTTAACTTTATTTTCAAATAAATGATGGAGCAGCATATGGGGTGGGGGGTGGTAGTGGTGAAATATCACATGGAAGGAAAGGAGGAGTTTTTAGAGAAAAATATAAAAATGAACCACAACAATTCGACACCAACGTTCTTCACACATTATTAGAACGAAAATCACATCATATTTAGTATAGGTGCCAGTAAGCAGATAATGTCATTTAGAAATGTACATTTAGTGGCACAATTACGTTTAATGAAAAATCTGAGAAGACGACGCTCTTATGAATAGATTAAATTTAAATTTATTATTTATATTAATTAAGTACAAGCTAAATCATAAAATTAGGCTGCATAAGAATTTTTAAAGCTGTATATGATTCAAGAGCTGCCAATTTGTCATTATTTGAGTGTAAGGTTTCGGTATATTTCAAAAACGTGTATCTTTTTATATAAAAAAAAAAAGATTTGAAATCTTATATGTTTTTCAATATTGCGATCTACGTATAAATGACACGATTTTGTTACAGGTTCCAGGACTAATATGTGGTAGGTATTATAATCTTAGAGTAACGGAACATAAGTGAACCGCGTAGGTGGTATATATTATTCTACATTGTCAAGTTAAAGATGAAGAACGTTTTAAAGTACTTTTTATAATGTGTTTGACATTATTTGTGTATAAGAAAAAAAAAAACTTGGAAAATATAATCTTCCTCGTATCTACCTACGGTTTTCTAAATAACAAAAATTCATCGATTAAGTGGAGAACCAAGTTTAAGCTGAAGGACATCGAATCGATATTTCATTCGACGATTTTATCAGTTATTTATTACTATCAATAAATATATTTTCAAATTGAACTGAATTGTTTGGTAAAATGATTACTTACCTTTATGAATAATATAGTTTCGAAAATTTTTAAATTAGTACTTACCTAAAACAAAAGAAAAAAAATGATTAGTCATGTATCTAGTAGACAAATATTCGGACAGTTATAAAAATTAATATTCTGACGAATAGATAGATGTATGAAACATGCATTTACTATACAACGTTTCGTTATATATAGTAACTTCATCATTTATGTTTGAATACGAACTAGTCCTTGGTTGCGAAATATTATTTTATCAATCAAATGATATGAAGTATTTTAAAAAGTATTACTAATGTAATTTCTTCGATAATTCTCAAAATTGTGAACACAATATTCAATAATTTTTGTTTGATATTTGCTATACAATTAACATGATCAAATAATTATATTTTCTACAATATAAATATATTATTACAAATTTTAGCTACTCGTGTCGCCTTGATTGATTTAGTAGTCTCTTCCACGAACTATGTACGGTACGAATAGCAACTTCATTACATACTTATCATTTTATATCAAACACAAGATCGAATTTTCATTAATATCATGCAATATTTTATTCAAAATATATATAGCAAGATACGGATTACTAAAAATATCTGCAAGGATAAGATTATATAACATGATATCACTATCACCAAGTTGACTCTAGCATTTATCCATATCTATATCATCACATAGTGTTTGTTCATTTTAAGGTTTTATCGTTTGCTATCTTTATATGTAATATGCTATATATGTGATAAACTTTATATTATTCAGATTCATATAATACTTTTATATAATATAAATATACAGGCTAATATTACAGGAGTGTTTCTTCAGTCAAAAATATATTATATATTAAAATAATTGATGAAAAGTTGAATATCAACGCCTTGCTCTCCTCCATCTCATCCAATTTGAGAGTTTAATAGCTCATAACGACTTTTCTATGTTCATTAGATATCTAGAAAATTTCTATTTTCATTAGAACAAGAGATATCTTTGAGTAGAGAAAATCTTAATAACGAGTTCAAAGTCAAGTGGAATGTTCGCGCATTGCTTTTCTCCATCTCATCCAATTACAGAGTGTTTAATAGTTCAAATGAAAGGTCTTGATTCATTGAATGTTTTTAGACCAAAACGATACTCTCTGTCTTCATTAAAACTGGGAATAATTAGATAGTAAACAACACTCTAGAGAAAGAATAGCCCCACAAGCATATTATATAATTTAGCCTTAGAACACTCAGTGACTGAATACCTATCAGTTAAGCTGTTAAACACTCAAATTGGAGAGTTGGAGATTACCCAAATAGCACCCAGAAGTTGGATCACAAAGAAATATAACGACCAAAAAACTCACAGACCCATGCTAACCCAACACCAAATTTATAAATATTACAATTTTATTCATATAAATATAGAATTTTTAATAATTAAAAAATATAGTGATCCCTCGTGACGTAATTTAATTACAGATCTCAACCAGTCAGTGTGGAAGAAATATAATCATTTTATTAACGACACATCGAATCCAAAAAGTCATTTAATAGTACGGATTGCACGTATTTTGTATTATTAGCTATTTTATGTCCCAAATAACTAAAAAAATACTTTCTCGAAAAAAATTTCTAAGATAAAAATCAAAATTGTATTTTATATTTAAAAATATTGTTTCGAGGAAAACTCGACATGTCCTTCATTTTCATGTCACTATTGTATACACCGAATTTCAGAAAATTTGGATAAGTATTTTTTTAAGTTATTTGGTCGCGAAAATAGAAAGATTTTTATATAATGAAGGGTTCTTTAGTATTATGTTTCAATTCCCCTTGAGTGGCCATATTTGAAAGAAATTCTTTATATATAAAAAATATGCCATAAAAGGAAAGCAAAGAAATGGAAATGATGCAATGACAAATAGAATCACCCCTTGAAATTTATCTCAACATTTTTATAAAACAATCTGTAGAAAAAACACATAGCATATAAAAGCAATAAATTTATATACTTTTGTTTATTTCATCGTAGAAAAACTTTAGAAAATAAATTTCCCAATGCTTTTTGTTGTGGTTTTTCCTCTTTTTTTTTAAACTTTCATTTTCTCTCCTTCTTATGTTTCTTTTAGAATTGATACCAAAATGGGTGTGCTTACGATATTTTGTCGACCATAATTTATTTTTATGTACTGTATTTTTGTTTCCTAAAATTATTCATAGCACAATAATCATGACAAAACTAAGAAATAATGGATTCTATTTTGATATAAATTTATAGCAAAAAAAATAAAAAAATTCGTCATCAAATTTTTTATGAATTGAAGGACTTTTGTTTATCAAGGTCGAATCAAATGGTTTCGTAAAAAAGACAAATTCTATTAAAATACAGATTTATTATTCTGTACTAAAATAATAAAAATACAAAAAATAATATGACTGTGTCGATTACGAGCTTAAACAACAACATCCAAAGAACCAAGTGTTGAAGAAAATGCGTAAATTGTTGAATTGTTCAAAATTGATTAAAAAAAGATATTATTTGAACTTATAGTTTCACAATGAGTTTAAAATTAACGCCGATGCTCTATTTACATCTCAAAGTTTGAAATGAAAAGTTAAATAATTCTGTTCGTTAAAATAGAATACTTTCATGCATTTGTCTTTCTGATAAAGGGGAAAAGTTACGCCAAGACATAAAGAGCAAGGCTTAAAGAGGCAACTATTAAAGAGCAAAATAAATTAACCAATCCACATAGTTAAAAAATTTATAACTTTATATATGACTGCATTTTTTGAAGAAATTTTATAGTTTTATGAGGTCAACTATTTTACTGCATAATATCTTAGCTATGATACTTTTAACATATGTTACTCCTGATATTTGTCTAAAAAACGTCACACTAGTTTATGATTTGGCATATATTTTAATATTCATATTGACCCAAAAAATTGATATAAATGCATTTATGTAAATGGTGCGATATAAATTTAAACGTTTTCATAAACGAGTTTTATAAACGGAATATTCAATTTCCACAAAATATTTAAAATAAATGAATACACAGAATAAATGAATTTATTTATTGATATATTTTTATTTTATTTAAATTTTTATTTTAATAAAATAAGAAATTTTTAACAAATTTGTCGATAGAACGATACTAGACGATTTGTCATTTCCTGTGTGTGTAACTTCCTACGTATTTATCAATGTTTATACCACTGTAACTTTCAAATACGTTGTTCGATTTTGATAAAATTTGGTAAATTTTTTTTCATACATTAATTAAATAAAATCTTAAATTATTTTATTGTACGAGATCTAGTCAACACTGTAAAACAGTGATAGTATTATTTTAAAAGATGATATATTGCGTTTTATTAAACACATTGTGTTCATGATAGTAAACGTTGTTTATCTATAAGCAGTCAGATTAAAAGCACTACCTTTAAAAATAATAGTTAAGATTTGTATATTAATTATTTAAATTTGCCTAAATCATTGCTGTATTGATGATAAAATTTAAATAAAATACCAGTTTTTAAAATTTCAATAACATTTTAACAGTTTAGTGAATCGGTTTTTAATTTATACAGGTAATTTAGAATAGAATAATGAACGTTCTACTAAATTTCCATGCGCCTTGTAGCATTTTTATATACCTCTCAATCATCCATAAGGGATTAACATAAAATTCTGTGGTTTCAAAAATACCAACTGTGACAAAAGTATATATACTCGTAGGTATATTTTTTTTATTAGTAATTATAATCTTATTTTCAAAAAATGAAAAATATTATTACCAGGGTAAGTATGTTTGTTTTGGTAATCTGTATTTACTGTATACAGAATGGTTTTTTAAACTAGACATACGGAGAAGAAAACTCGAAAAATAAGGCGCATTGAAAAATTGGAAAAAATTGTTTCTTTTATTACCCTCTCGAAAGCACTAGGTTTGGAAATTTATAACTCGTAAACATTGTTCCCTACGCTTTTGAGAACGTATATAGAAAATTTAAACCACCTTGGGTTTTAATCTATAAAGTTTTTTATTTTTTTTATTTTTTAAATTCGTAATAATTTTTTTTAGAAGCGCTAATTTTCGTATAAAAACCATTTTTGTAAATAAATGACTGTTAATATTTGATCAGTGCACATAAAAACTATGCATTATACAAGAACTTTTGTAAGCCGAAAGTTACATTTTTTTTCTTTAAAGAATCCAAATCTACAACATTTAGCAAATTTTCAATAAAAATGAGTAGATGTGTAAGAGGCAACTTCTATATATTTATTATGAAAACTAATTTCGAAAATGTGTAGGAAAAAAATGTTTTTTTAAAATATTATTATCTATTGTTATAGGTTTTCTTTGTTTGGTTTTGTAAAAATATCTTATTAAACCAGAAAATGGTTTTTTTTTTATATATTAACAACGAAAATCTCCAATAGCCATTAAAGGATTTTAAATGGAGATTTTTTTATTACGAATAATGTACTAGATTCTAGTTATATTAAAACAATAAGTAATATTATGTATGGAATAATACTGTAAACATTGGAAAAATTACATTACAGCATATGAGAAGAGTATTTAATCGGAAAACTTTAATCCTTTATCTTCGGACTTGATAAGGTTTGAATTATTTATTAATTATAACAGAAAATCACTCTCTATTAAATTTGTTTCAATTTTACATTTCTGTCTTCGATACAAACAAATGTTCGAGACGTTTCGAAAAGAAAGCGTATCCTGTAATTTAATTTGTTTATATATTATAACGGCCGTATGATTGCCTATCTCGGTAGGGCAATTTACCATTGTACCCAGTTTAGGCTTTTAGAGAATATTTTAGGGGGAATTTTATGAACTCCTATCAAAATATTTAAAACGTCTAATCGTATGGTTTTTTTTATTTACACGGCCATTTCATAAATTGGACTTCATTATAATAAGTCACTTTTGTATCTATTTTCCAATTTATATTAAAACAAGTGGTACAGGTGTGAAGGTTCATACAATGAATTTTCCAATTAAGAGAAAAAAAACAATTTGTTTATTATTGCGAATATATTTTGTCTTTTTTATCCTCAATGAAAAAAGCTAATACATCGATTTTGCTGAAAAATCATATAAGTTACCCGTCCGGATTCACAAAATCGGCCTAATTACAACAATCTTTTAGCATATAAACAGCTATCAAAAACTTTTCCACTTTTAATAGTATGAAAAATTTCTAAATGCTTCTAGAACGTCCGAACATTATAACCACAAATCATACAGCACATAATCCAATGTCATTTTCCATTACATTAGCGAATATTTTTATATTTTTTTATACTTGGTTGTTTAGTTTTTCGTCACAGAATTATATACAAGTATAATAGAATTAAATGTAGCTTTAAAAATAAATGAATTTTATTTAAAATATTATACATTAACAGAGGTTGTTTTTTTATATAATTTAATATCAAACAAAGCATTAAATAATATTTATATACATAAAAAATATAATAAATATAAAAGAAAAATTATTATAATACAATAGAAAAAACTGTGGAAAAAATGACAAAAGATAATTCATAGTATAAATAATGTAAAAAAACAAGTGAATATAACAACTAACATAGTTAATTGTTTAGGTACTCGATATAGGTTTCAGCATTAATGTGCTTTTTACCCATATTTGAGCTAAATTGTTGCGAACTAAATGTTTTATGAAAAAATGTTTCAAATTAAAGGGTTTTGAAAGAACAAACATTTTTTGTCCTTAGACGTTTCTTCTATCTTTAATGGTTCAAAAGTTGAATCATGAATCGCTATGGATCTATTAGATTCAGAGCGCCGATTTTGCGCATTAACGAACTGGCTCTTACTTTTCATGCCTTTAGTACGCCACCAAAATTTCAACTCGCTATCTTCTTTCGTTTTTCAGTTATATTGTTCACGGACGGAAGGAATGCGGAAATTGATTAATTAGATGTTTCTATGAACACCTATACTAAAATTTTGTTTGTGCGGTCAATATTTTCTAGCGTTGCAAACTTTAAACTAAAATTAATATACTCTGACATATTATGTATATCGACCATGACCAAGATCCATGCAAAAAACAAAACCATCAAAACGGATCGTTACCAACAACAATTGATACAATCAGTCCAGCTTTGAACATTAAACGCCCTCCCTTTTATTTGCTAAAAGACAGTGATTTTACTGCACGACAACACTCGGTTAAATATTGAATAAAGTCGTGCGAGAAACTTCAGAAACATTTAACTGGGATGTCCTATCCCACCCGCAATATTCTTAACAGATAACATTTCACTTCTTACTAAGAAGCAAAAAATTGGGTCCATTTTTGGATCACCTCAAAAGATGGACATTTCTTTAAACGCGGAATCAGTATGCTGCCTGGAATATGGTTAAACGTAGTAGAAAATGCTGGACAATATTTTGAATAGCGTACATTGTACCAATTATTCGGAATAGTCTTCAAAATTTCTAAAAAAAACCCTCAAATCTTATTTGTACATCCTATAAAATACAGTTATGAAATATTTAAAATTCATGATAAAAACAGAATTTCGTGCATAGGTTGATGCAAATTTTTTGACCACAAGTATATATAAAATAAGTACTATTCAGAATAATTAACAATGAATAGTCAGCCACACCTCGTCCACACCAATGTATGTATGTAGTTTTAAGCTCTTCACTTATACAAATATAAAAGCTTTTACCATTTTAAAGTGTGACACTCATCTTTTAATTGATGTAACAAGATATCTTATTTTAAACACAAACTTTATAACAAAAACTTTTCTACGTAATGCAACACAACACAGACAGATTAACACATCAACTTATACATATATTACGTTCTATTCAAAAATAATCGGAGAGCTCACGGTGATAAATGTGGATTTACTCGCGTGTCCGTGATTACCGATTTGATTTTGATTATAAGTGATAGAAAGATAAAAGGACATATGAAGTATATATATCCTTTCAAGCTTTCAAAAATGTAATTTAAACAGATCACATACAAATACAAAAAATTTACTCGATCGAATCGGGTATTCAAACAATAAAATCATCATATTCAGCTTAAAGCCCTGGCTATTCTGATTCATAATCTGAGGATAATTTGAAAGGATGCTCTTAATCTGAAAACTTGACCTTCCCACCAAGTTTGTAACTCTCTCACTCCATCACATTATACATAAATCTTCAGATTATATTTTTTCTGTTATCCTAGAATTATTTCCGTTAAAATAAAGTAAAAGAATTCAACCTAGAACCTCATGACATTTTTTTTTTCAATTCTCAAATTATCAGACTATATTTTTTACGTTATCTTGCAAGTATTTCCTGCCAGATAAAAAAAAATTGACTACAGTCGATAATTTCAAGGTGCTCAGTATAAAATTTTATATATAATCAATATAATTTAAGGGTTAGAAACGATCCACTCAAAATTAATGTTGTGTGTTGTGTTTGTGTTTATCAACACACAAAAATATATTGAATTTTTAACAGAAATTTTGTGTTAAAATTTTATTTCAAAGAGTGAGCAAAATATCTTACAGTTTTAAATGGTAACACAAAATAAGTTTTAACTCAATTATCAATTGAGTTTCAATGCAGAGGTCAGCTAATTAATTTAAAAAAAAAAGAAATAGTTAATACGCTTATTAGGAAAATTAGTATACTTCATTTATTTAAATGTCAGTCAAGTACCAACCGTTTTAAACTTTAATAAAATCAGATATTTTTTTAACTGAAGATTGGATTTTTATAAATGTATCACGGTTTTCATGAGAGTTTTATTTTGGCATTCCTTTAAGTTATGCTCTGACAATTGGCTGACAATTAAAATGCACTGGTAAATACATTAAGTCCTTTCTCGGGATCCCCTATTAAAATGTAATAATTTTTTTCACATTTTATGCTTTCATATATAAATAATAAATTTTTACATAGACTAATTTTTAAACAATGTCATGAAAAATGTAGACATACATATTTTAGACATTTATTTATCATTATTATCATTTTTCTTTGGGTTTGTTTTGTTTAAGTTAAAAATTTAGAAATGTTTATGTAGAGGACGTGGTGGAGATAATTTATTCGAGGAACCAAAATCAAGTACCACTTTCGGCAATGGATTTGAGTTAAGAGTGCAATGAATTGACAAATATTTCCACAGAAACTGTTACAACTTTTTATTAAAGAGCATTATAAACCAAACTCAAATTGTATTAAAAACTCTCATTCTATTAAAAAAGAAAATGCTCATAGAAATATTTACTTTTAGAATTCAACGACAATTTTCCATACATTTCTATAACTACAATCAAATTCTAAGAAAAAAAAGTTTTTCAAAATTATATTTGATTTTATTGACAAATTTCGTAATGCTTTCAAACAATAGAGACGGGTAAAATGGTGATAATAAAAAAAATTTTCTCATCCAAGGTTTTTTACCAAAGAGGTGTTCAAAGACAAAATAGGACCAAAAATTAATCGAACAATATCCGGGTACAAGTCTTTAGACAGAATGGGGTCATCGATTATTGCATACTCGGTTACTTGCACAACTTCATCTCCAATGAAACTGGATTTCGACTCGAACAACATAAACGCTCAGATTACCTGAATTAATTAATAATCTGTCATGTGTAGACATTTATGAACTATAATAATAATTACGAATTTCAAATCAATTGATTGCATTTCAAAACTGTTATTTATGTTCGTATAATCTGTTTCGTATTTCACGTCTTATAATTTGACATTCTATCATATTATTTACGTTTAATATAGTTTAATGGTAGAATCATGTTTTTATTAAAAATATAATATGGTGTGATCTGTATCAAAATATGTCACTCAAGATTTATATATAAATTTTTATTCTGATATTCACATAGTGAGTCTTTTATTATTTCAAAAAGTTGTTTAATGCACAAATGAAATAAAATATACCTACTATCGGTTTTTTTTTTATTATATAATTTGCATCGTGTTTCAAGTTTGTAAATTCCAAAATATAAAATCATTAAATAAAAACCCTATTTTTGCCAGAACCATTATGGGACAATCGTTCATATCTAAATAGCGAACTCAAATTATAACAATTTATCTTAATTTGTAATCCGAAAAACTTCAAAAACTCGTAACCCTTAATAAAAACAAATTTTTCGCTATCTGTCAGGCATCTAAATAGTTTTCATGGTTAGAAATTCGGATTCGGCTTGTCGTTTTGTAAGAGAAATACGGTCATAAAAATGACGAATATATAGTGTTTTAAATACAAAATTTAAATAAATTATGTGATTAAGATCTAAAAAATGTTTTTTTTTCACCTAATATCTAATCACCTAATATCAGCACAATTCATTTCAAACATACAGCTAAGCCGTTCCAAACTTTGGTCTAAATATATTCGTACATCACGAGGGAGCTCTGTATTAGTTCTTGGCAGTGATTTTAATATAATTTTGACCGTGACCATATTTATTATGCTAAAACCATAGAAGAATCATACTAAGATCTTCTCGCCACAACAGCAAATAATATACACATCGAAAACGATGTCTTTCAACTGATTTTTGATATTTTTTCAAGTTGATATTTTTACAAGCTTCAGAAATTTCTGCACATGTTTTCGACAAACAGAAAAAAATTAATTTTTAATAGTGGATTAATCACAGCAATTAACAGTTTTTAAGATGCAAAAAACGATCAGTATAATACAATTTTGCACACATGATACATGTTATGTATTTGGAGTGTCCAAATACATAATAATGCTATAGATTGGCGAAATGTTTCGCCATGTACATACCTGTTCTTTTCTATCTGTCAGAATTTCCGTTATCATTGCATTGTTTTATTGTCTGGCTATTATTTTAAATTTTTATACAAGTAAATTTTATTAAAATAAATTAACGTGAAAGGTAAAATCATTAATATAAAAAATTTTAATTTCAAAGTCATAAAAATCGTTTTTAATTGCATTATAACAAAAGTGAATTTTGTAGGTTATGTTTTGATTTTCAAATTATGGTAGTGTGGAAACATTATTCTGATACATATCCATGTTAAATAAACCACAAATTTGATTTTTAATATCAAATTATTGCTATTAAAAAAGACTTGTTAACAATTGGAAAACAAAATTCGAAATGATAATAATATTATGATAATAATTTACCTGTATAAAGAGGTAAAAAATTTGCCATGTATTAAAGTAATATGTTAGACAAGGGCAAAGGAAAGTATTTCTTATCATAAAGATCCTATAGTTTGCATACAAATACAATTTCTTATGATTAGAAGATGAACACATGAATATCTGATTAGTGAATTATTTCAATCCTAATTAAACATCCTTTAATTATCCGAAACATAATTGACCCAGTTTTGTGTATAATAATATTACACAACATACCCACATATTATTAATAATATGTTTAAGTACATGTATGTATTTATATGGTAAAGTTAATGTTAGCTGGGTGACTAAAATTGTTATAATAACATTGTGTTTGGTTGATTGTTCTTAAAACTTTTAGTAGACATAGACAGGAGCATAGATAGATAGACAGGAAGGATTCAAGTGCAAACACATTCTTGATCCTATTAAATTCCCTTCATTTCAAAATAATGTTGTGTTCTGCTGTTTTGTGATAAAATAGCATTTAATTATAATAATTAGTGGAGAGTCATTGGAACCAGAGATAATATATAAAAGGCATCCTTAATTTTTTCAATTAATTATATAATTTCCTATGATTAAAGGTTTGAAGCACATATGTCTGAACCCGCTCCGTATCACGGCAAAACTGTACAATTAGGATATTAACATATATTATCTGTTTTGATTTATATATTTTCAATTATATCGATTTTTCAGATAAAAAGCGGAATACGGTTTGTTTTATTTCTTCAAAACGGATACAATTTGTTTATACAACAAAAGTTAAATATAACAAATTAATAGAGTTTGACAATCGCACACAAAAACAATTTGCTTGTGTTCATAATGATAACTGATATACAATCAAGATACATTTTTATGTATGTCACACTATACATGCAAATAAACAAAATAAGTAACATTGAGGACATATCACATGATACGCTACGTACTTAACTCCCAAAAAAACTGTGATGTAGTTGGTAGTTTATTCGACAAGCAATTGAATGGGCCCAGGTTTCAATTCCAGCAGGTGTGTAATGTTGTCAATTCTGCCCATGTTTCGATAGATTAATATGAACAACGCTTAAGAATTCAAAGAAACTATTAATTTAGAGACAGATATTTTGCGAACAACTATACCAAACTCCTTAATACGAGCACAAAAATGTATCAACTCGCAGATACCACCCCCCCCAAAAAAAAAGAAAACCATTTTCTTATTAAAAAAAATTTCCTTAAGAAAAACGAGGTTGACTCCGGAGTTTTAAAAGCATGCTCCAAAATTAAAGAGAAATAAAATAAATTAAGATATTATTTTGAGTGTTTGATATAGAATTAAAATATAGTTATAAATATAATTCTATCGATCCTCCACTAAATAATCTTATAAGATTTTGTAACGTTTGAGTGGTGCACATAAGTTTATGAAAGTTTTTGATTGAGTCTCTCTCTTGAATTCGAAAAAGATTATTTAATAATAATAATAACAATGATGGATTAATAGGTATATAATAGAAATTCAAAGAGAAAATATAAGAAAATTTTTGCAGGCGAAAATAAATTTTTTTCTTATAAGATAACAATAAATAAATAAAAATATAAAGAAAAAAAATCAACAAACTGAAATTAACTTTTTAACAACAAAAAGAAATTAGTTTTCCAATATTAATAGAAGCATTAACTTTTTAATTACTTATATTTTTTACCACTAGATTGCGTAGTTAGTTACTGTCAGTGATTTAACATGAAAAGTAAGTATGTAATAAAACAAAAGTAATCAAATTAAAGTTAAAATAATTATATTCTTACCACCAGACGACGTAGCCGCAATAACCACTTACGAATTATTAGAAATATTTTTGAGTTTAATTGCCGTAAAAGTTTTAGTCTACGAAAATTAATTTTAACAAAAAGAAGATTTTTTTATCTAAACTTTTCTTTATGTGCTTTAAATGGAAGATATATGATATTATAATGGTGTAATCTCAGGAAGATTTTTTTAAGATTGGGTTATTTTCTAATGCTTTTTGCTCACTTATTATATAAAGATAATGTTACGAGTTAAAAGTCTAATTCGGACTGACAATCATTTAAGACTCCCTATATCTTCCAAGTATTTATGATGCTATATTGTATGTCACTTCAAAGGAAATTGTTCGCCCAATTATTGAACAGATTGGTCCAAGTCTAGATTTGCGTTGCGTTCTTCACGATTTTTCCTCTTTGGATTAGTAAACGATATTGTTAAGATTTGTATTCCGCCCTGCTTTAAACATTGATTATCTAGCGGAATAATCTTATTTTTAAGTTATGTCCTGCCAACAGTCAAAAACACTATGCCATTGGGTTATTATAAAAGTCGATAAAAAAGGAAGGGCTATTAACCAGGCTTCTTTTCTATCATTCTGTACTTCTACTATAACTATTTAAAACTTATTATTATTCTTATTATTTTGTTTTTTGTTTTTAATTTATTTATTTTAAGGCACTTTTCAACTTCTAAGGACACACAGTGAGTATAGTGGATATATATTCAATACAAGAACAGCAAACAGCATGCGTAAGCGGTCACTCATCCAAATACTGACTGAGTCTGATTTTGCTAAACTTATCGGTAGAGATTAGTAATTACGTTACGTCAGTGGAGGGTCTAACCATTTGTTTTGAAGCTATCCCACAAAATGTTTCCCATCGTCAATCACTAGGGTTTAATAAAAGGAAATCCAAACTTTAAAATATAAACAATATATTGACTGAAATAAAAGCAAAATTATTCTCTAATTTGAAGTGAATTTAAAACAACCATTTAATTTTGTATTTTTTCAATGATCAAAAACAATTAATTTGATTAATTTTTTTCATTGATAAAAAAAGTTTATTTTTCCCATAGAATACATAATTATTTTCATATAATAAACAAAATAAAATTATAAAAGCACGTAATATTAATTTTGGACACATAATTATATTAAATTATAATAAAATACAAACCAATAATATAGACGACAACAAGAAGAGTATTGTTAATGAGATTAAAATATACAACACAAACACATTTTCACAATACAATAGGATAGTAGATATTATATTCAAAACATTAATTATTAACATTGTAATTGACTTGTGTTTTGTGTGTAAAGCCTATATTGTATGTGTGTATATTGTATAATATTCTCAACAATAATTCTAATTCAAAAAGTGTATTTCCATATGTGATAGGAACAATATCTAATGACTTTTCAGTATGGCAAAAACCGATGAGCAAATTGATAAACTCAACAAAAAAAAACAAGTGAAGATAACAACTAACAGACTTAATTGTTTAGATACTCGAAATATGATTGAATTTCATTGTTTTGACTATTCTTAATTAAAATTCATATAAAAATTCAGTTTATACAATTATATATGTATACATGTATAATACTTCAATTCAATTCAATTCTTCTTTATTCATTCTTTTTTTTAACCAATGCACATTAATGCTTTTGTTCTATAAAAAATTTGTACCTGGGGTATTTGCAATCGTTGATTACGAATTTTGAATTAAATTTAGCATGGAAAATCTATATTGTGATATAAATATTATGTCTTAAAAATACAATGTCTAAAAACTAAATATAAATACTATGTCTAAAAAATAACTGGGTAAATTTGGGAGCTTTTTGTGAATTTGAAAATCTCCTAATATTTATTATCATTTGTTCCATATAATTGATTTGAGAAGATCCCATTTAAAATAATGTATACATCAAATTTTCCAAAGAAAGTTTTAGGTACTGGTGCCAAAGCGGTGTTTGGATTGAATTTGGTCAAAGAGAGCTTTTGGTGATTTTCTAATTTGGTATTTGTAATTCTGAGTAATACGTTAAAAATTGCCAAAAAATTTTTATTGCTGTTTTTTGGCTTTCTAGATTACTTAAGGTCTAAAAAAACAAAACAAAAACACTTATTTTAAGATCAGGTGGATAGTTATCGAGATATTGCTTGATATTTTTCCAGAATATTTAACTCCAGATCGTATTTTAGATGATATCTTAAAAACTACACATCCAATAGTTAAATAGATGTTATTTTTGAAGTCAACAGGACAAAATACCCTTATAAATATAATTTTATCGAAATCGGAGACAAAAAATGTTTTTCGATTTTTCGTAATTTTTTTAAAGGGTATAATGAAATTTTAAAATTTTGAAAAAATCGTGAAAAACGAAAAAAAAATTTTGTCACCGATTTCGATAAAATTATATTCATATGGGTAGTTTGACCTGTAGATTTCAAAAATAACATCTATTTAACGATTGGATATGTAGTTTTTGAGATATCACCTAAAATCTGATACGAATATCAATATTCTGGATCAATTTCAAGCAATATCTCAAAAACTAGCAAACGCATCTCAAAATAAGTGTTATTTTTTGTTTTTTAGAAAAAAAAATAAATTTTTTATGATTTTTGTGGAATCTGAAAAATGACATTAAATTTAAAAACAGAATATCTTAAATTTCAACTTAATAGCTTTCATTTTTTTTTTTTATTCAATTGTCCCCATCGGACACTTTTAAATATTTTTTTTTTGAAATAGGTGTAAAGCAAAAAAAGGCACACTATAAATATGTTGGAGTCTCTTTAATTGGATTTTGAATTTTCCGCGTTATCGACGGAGTACTATGATGTCAACAGGTAGAGACACGCTACACCAGATGGGAATGATGTACCAAAGAAAGAAGTAAACACGTGGTGTGAGAAAATATAATCTGAATTAAAAAAATAAAAAAAACATAATTATTTGAATAAAAAAATATAATTTGACTAAAGTGTCACTAAGGTAATAAATAACCACAATAGGAACAAAGGCTTTAATTGTTGTTATAACGTTATTTCAGGTATGTGTGAAACTTGTAAATATTGTAAATAATCTATACATAATTATAATAAATCTCGTTATTTCAGAGCAAACCCAATTGGTTTTTATATTCGTATTTTCTTACTTCACTCATACGGTCATATAGAAGATAAAAAAAAAACTTATTACGTAGGTATATCGGTTTTTACAAACTCAATAGTAACTAGAGTTCCCACTTACATGCATGAATTTATTGCGTTAAATACAATTGGTGACATGTATTCACATATATTTCTATTTGATAATATTGCATTGATATACAATATAATGCACATAGATACAAATGTGTACACACATAGTGTTAGTAGAATTACATGTTTCATTCAAATGTGAAAATTTTAGCATACATATAGTGTATACATAATATGTAATTCAAATTTGCATTTACAACTACAGATGTTTGACGTTTAATTATACATACAATATCTATAATATGGTCTTTTATATGTATGCATACAGGATGTACTAAAATCAAGACACATAAGAAAAAACAAAAAAAAAAAGCGTGAACATGTTAACACTTTCATTTATAGAAAAAAAATACTGACTCAAATTTATACAATTTACTGCAAGGCTTTGTTCATTTTCCTCAAGTAATTTTATACATTTAATATATAAATATGAGTGTTAACTTCTGGCTAAACTACTTGTCTAGCTTTATTATTATTAATTATAGCCAAAAAAAAGCAAAAGAATCTTAAAATTTTATGCTGTGCTTATCTTTTTTGGCTACATCTCAATTCTAATCTTGGCTCAATATATAAAACTTACCAGAATTATACCTGAACCACACAAAAAATCTTTCTTTTTCGTTGTCATGGTTGCATACTGAAGGAAAATTCTCTTACAAATTTACATTCAACATAATTGAGACTTTATATGACTTTTGGAAGATTTCCTAAAGATTTCAAATTTATTTTGGATTGAACTTCAAAATGAAGTCTTTATGAAGTTATTAAGACGTGGAATGTGCCACTTATTAAACACCTTAAGACTTTATAAATAAGAATGCTTTAAGAATACTTTTTACTTACTACTGAAGTAAATTCATTTCTGAGACCACGAAAAAAAATAAAATATTTATATTTACAAGAATTGATAAATATTCATTTTTTAAATGAATATGAGTAACACTTATCTAGTTGGAACATAATTAAAACAGAATTTCAAAGTAAATATCAACCAAGTGGTTAGAGGAATTTATGGTAAAATAATAAGTACATTGCCTTAATCTTTGATTTATTGTTCTTTATTATAATCCTCTTGTGCTTTATTTAAATTAATAAAAACCAAAAAACACAAAGCCCATGAAACAATAGGTATGATTGAGTGATGAATGAAATTCACATGAGAATAATATATCCAATTGAGTTCTAAAAGAAACCTCTTATTTTTTACTTTTTATAAAACTCGATAGAAACAATTGTTTAACTGTGTACTTCCAACGTAAATCTTGTGAAGTCATAAAAATGAATACTTACTTACAGAGCTCTTAGCTATGACTTATTAAAAAATCACGACCTCACAATTGAAACATCTTAGAGAAGCCATAATAAAGACTTCTGTATGAAGTCTTTCTGATTTAGATGTTTGCTGAGTACTGTAATTCAACTGTTAAGCAGAATAAAAAAAGAATTTTATTTATAATATGTATAGGCAAAGACTTTAGTGTGTACACTAAAACTGCAATTCAATGTCAAACCTTATATTAAGTGAACTGAAAATAGAATAATTCAGTCACCATAACACACTGTATCCTTATATACATATAGCATGTATGTATATCAAGCCACAAATGTTAATATTTGAATATTTATAAATGAAATTAATAGTTAGTTGATATCAAAAGCTCTATATTATTAGCTTGATATGTAATTTAGATGAAATAAAGGGAAATTCATATGGAAGTAGCTACAATATACTACAATTCAACATTCAACTTTAGAGTATGTAACAATTTTACAATCAGTTCTTGTAAGATACTATGATTGTTATTATTACTATGATATCTTAGAACTAAAACTTCGTATTAGACATATGTGATGATTAATTTGCACTCGTTTTTCAGTATACCACAAACTCAAAAAATACTCTGAATCTATCAACTTGTTCAAAAAAAAATCTTTTTAAAAGGCGGGTTGAACAAAAATTAGATTATGTGTGAAAGTTTATTATTTGAAATTAGAAACATGAAACTTTGAATTACAGATAGGTACTGGGCAAAACTAAATAATGCCGCTATTCTGATTTATAAGGATACTCTAATTTTAGACAGCGGGGGAGAAGGGGTTGTTTAAAGTACCAGGGGTCAACGTTGAAAATAACCGTAGTGGGCTTAGATTACTGCTTGCCTCCCGGAAAGTGTTATATATCCTGTTCGTGGTTCAATTCTGCAACAAATCTGGTGATATAAAAAGATGACAGCCTTACCAAAAACGTGGTTTACAAAGAGGTTCCTTATTCGGATAAAAAAGAACATACGAGGGTGGAAAGAAAAGTTTGCGGCTTCAACGTGAAGATCGAAGTAATCGTTCAAAAAAGCTAATGAATGAAGTTGTACAATTTTGACAGTTAAGCACCTAAATTTCAGCGATTTTGGACACAGGGTTGTTATTTGACACCCGTTTGAGAGAATCGATGTGAAGATTGTTGTAAAAGAAGAAAAATTTAAATCGAACTATCATTATATTTTTGCATGGTTTGGATTGCCTCGTTACTCAATTTTTTCCATTTTCATAAAAACATGTACATCGAATCACTCAAAAGAATGCTATCAAAAGATGCACAACTGCATTTACCAGCTTTTTAACGAATACTGAGGCTATCTTTAGATTTTGAAAGATTAAACATGTTTTTTTTAAACGGTATCGTGTAAGCTCGCGGGCAACTGCTTTTATAAGGTTTTAATCTAATTAACAAGGAAAAGTGCTTTTAGAATGATTACGCTATACCATCGAAAACTCCTACATAGAGTTATAAAATTTACAATATACATGTGGAGAAAATCATGTGAATTCGTTTTACGTCTAATAAGAGTTTAAATATTAAATATTTTAAATTAACAATTATCACAACTATAAACTCTTGCCTTTTAATGTTACTACATATACTTAAATAATGAGTTTTCCGAGTTTGTTCCTATTTCTAGTATATAGAATTTTATACATAAATGCACACAAAAAGATTTTTTGTCGATTAAAAAGAATTCTAAAACCACTATTTTCACGAACAAATCACTCCAAAAATAATAATCTGAAGGATGAAAACTCACTCTTGACTAATATTGTAAATGAACTTTTCTTATCCCACAAGTTAATAAGATTAAGTGCATAAAAAGTTTTTAAACAAAAAAAGGAACGCCTTCAAAAATATGAACTAAAAAAATTTTAAAAATTTTTTTTAGTTTTTCCTTTTACCAATTACCTTTCTGAGTCGATGCCAACTAATCAATTTTTTAGCTTAAGAAGGAGAACATTGGTACGGCCTTCGTAAGGTAAATGGTAACAAGTAAAAATTTAAACTTATTTTTTACGTTTTAGTCTCTTTTTTTTTTTTTTGAAGGCGGTTCTTTTTGGTTTAAAAATGTTTTATTTTTTGCTTTTCAGTGTTGTTTTACAATCACGAAACATTTTTCATTTGGATGAAATTAAATAACTAAAAATAAAAAATTTTAAATGGAACTACACGTGAAGTAGCAGCAAAAAATAACAGAAACTATAAATATTAATAAAAATACAGTCGAATAGACAACCTCGTTCCTTTTGAAGTCGGTGAAAAATACATTTAAAATAATGAATTTTGTTAAAATGTTAAACTTATATGTTATTTGTGAATCGCTATTTTTTGATTTTCTAGGGAAATTAATGTCTACGGGAACCAAACAGAGTACTAATAATTTTATAATTGAAAGGCTAGTTTTGAAGATAGATGCAAATCGGTTCAAAATATCAGTATCAGAACAAGAATTTAAGTAATTTCTCCAAAACCTACGAATAAAATTGTAAAATGGATGCTATTCTTGAAATTTTTGGTACAAATTACCCCATAAACAAATTGTGATAGAAATTGAAAAAAAAAACTATCGATTTTTCGCTTCCGACAAAATCGAGGAATGCACAAGTAAAAAATTTATTTAAAAAAATGTTTCAAACAAAACTTCATATTTTGGAAATCTTTTGCCGAAAGAATGACGATAATAAAGGCTTGGTGGGGAAACTCTTTATAGACTATTGTTTCTTAACTAACCTTCTCCAAGGATCTTTCTGTTAAATCAGTAAACCGGTCTATCAAAGCATTATTAATATTTGGGTTTTTATCATAAATTTTATTTGCTTGTTGAATAGTACAAAGTTAATGGTAATCTGACATGCATAGGATATTATAATCAATGTGGTAGATTTTATGATAAACAAACGTCATCAAATACAATAAATACATAAAAATTTAGTTCAAGGCTGCATGCAACAAATTTAAATTAATAATTTTTCAATTTCAATATTTTAGTGGTAAAAAAATTTGACAAACCAGATTCAGCTCAAAAACTGCACCAAGCCACGATTGTCATAAACTAAAGATTTTGTGATAAACGCTTCTTTTAATCAAGATAAAAACGAATCAGCCCAGTACATTCTTTTCTCTTGAAATATGAATTTGAGTCGCTATCAAAACTTTAAGAAATGATCAGCGATAGTTAACAAAACAAAAAAAATGGCGATTGAATCTTACGATCACGATATTCTGAAATATTTTCATTTAAAACACATCATTTAGTTTTCAAATATTTTTTTTATAGTGTCGGTTAAAAGTTATTGCTATATCTCAGGATGTTACAGATAGACTCATTTAACAAACGTTTATCGTGACCATAAGCCAAAGTGTAAAGGTTGGAGACATTTAAAGCGACGGACAATATACAATTCATTGTATTATTCTAAAATAACATTTTCGTTTTCTTAATTTTCTTTGTTATATTCATACACTACAAATTTCCCATATCCCTTCCAAAGTACTATAGTTATCCAGAAAAAACAAAACAGTGAAAATATTATATTTTGCTCAAAAAAGTAGTTACAAATTCGTTCATCTAAGAGAAATTTTCTACGTTCAGGTTTAGCACAAATCATAAATTCATACATTTCTTTGATGCTTCAATTTTTTCTCCTCTCGAAAACACGATATAATATTAAAGAAGTGTAAGGTTTAACATTTTTAGACTCGACATACATAATATGCCAGAGTATATTAATTTTAGACTACAGTTTGAAATGCTACCTAATATTGGTCGTATAAACAAAATTTTGGTGTTCATAGGAATACCTAATTAGTCCATTTCATCAAGATAACATAAAAACAAAAAGAGATAACGAGCTGAAATTTTGGTAACATATTCTTCTCGAACTTAAACTTATAAAAAGAGAGTTTAATTTCGCGAATGAGCAAAATCGGTCCATTGCGTCCAATGGATCCTTGACCCAACTTTTAATCTATAAAGAATGGAAGAAAAATTTAAATACAAAAATGATAATATTTTTAAAACAAACAACTTTTGCTTGAAAAATTTTTTCGTAAAATATTATAATTCACCACAATTTAAGCTCAAAATTATCTAATTATCACATATTGGTAATTACAATACATATTATTATACAAGTATATATAATTGTTTAGAATAGATATTTATAGTATTTTATGAATGCTAATTAAAAATAGTCCAAAAAATGAAATTCAATCACATGTCGAGTATCTTAACAATTTACTCTATTAGTTGTTTTCTTCATTTGTTTTTATTAATAATAACCCCATAGTAAAAAAGATCGTGCTGTGATTTTATAAAAAATTATAATGTGCAGCCGAATAGAAAATTCATTGATAAAAAAAAATGACTCTCATTGTTATTCCAAACACTTTCAAAAATAAATTATATGAAACAAAAAATATTAGTTTATTATTCCAATTTTTCAAAACAAATATTACTCAAAACAAGTCAAAACAATATAAACCGAATTCAAATACAAACAATGTGCATGAAAGAAAATTTACATGTAAAATATGTAATAATTTATTGAATAAATAAATATAAAAAAAAATGTCACAAAAATTTCATGCATAAGATAATACCAAAAACATAAAAGAGAAAAAACACAAACAATATAGAATCATTTATATTCAAATAGTGGTCGTTTTCTAGTTCACATCACGAAAACTCGTAAAGAAAACAAATTGATACATACATTCATACACATGTAGCGAGACGTGTAAAATAACTCTTGGTAAAAATAAAAAATAAAATATCACATTTATTACAAACAATCATAAATCAAATTGTTTTTTGATTTCACATTGATTTTCTGGAGACAAATGGAATGTTTTAACATATTATAAAATATTTGAATGTCTGTCTGTCTATCGATTAATGACTTACTTCGAATAAAACATCGAAATAAATGCAATATTGAATTGATTTTCTATCAAAAAAGTGATATTACTAAATATGGTGGAAGCGCAAGTAAATGAATATAACATAGTAAGAATGCATATATTATATTATTTATCTGCGCTTCCTCCATTAATAAAAAGCACTATATACATGGTTTTTACAAGCTGAAGAATATCTTTTTAACCGATAACGTAATGATAAAAAGAAAAAATACGTATTTATTATTTTTCAGTCTAGTTTACATTGATGACTGTTTTATTAAAAATAAAAACTATAAGATGTCCCAGTTTTTTTTACTGAATTTAATAGTGCAAAATTTGAAATTGGGAAAAAAATAAATAAGTTATGGTACAAGGTTTAAAAAAATTATTTAATAAGCTTTCATATTAATTCAAATTTATAACTACATAATTTTATTTACAATGTTAATTTTCTGTGTCACTTTGGGAGCCATGTATACTTGGTTCAATAAGATCTTATTTAAAATAATGTATACATTTCAAATTCTTGGTGCCAAACTGACGTTTTGGTGTTTGAGTGTCGAAAATGGTAGATATATTTTTGTGATTTTTTAAACTTTATGTGATTCATATGATCCTGACTAAAACGTTGAAAATCGCCAATAAATCCCAAAACAATTTTTATTGCATTTTTAGATGTTCTAGGTTAAATAATCTAGTTTTCGATATATTGCTTGAAATTTTTCTGGAGTATTGACATGGTAATATCCGAAAAACTACTCATTCAATTGTTAAATGGCTGTTATTTCAACTACCCCTAAGAACTAAATTAATGTTTTCGAAATCAGGGACCAAAAATGATTTTTGATTTTTTGTAATTATTATTTTTTAAATCGGAAACAACTTTTTGAATCATATCTCAATAAAAAATGTTTACAGATGTTTGATTTAAAAATAACTTCTTTTATTAAAATATTGGATACGTAGTTCTTGAGATATTACCAAAAATCCGATCCAGGGATCAATATTCGGAAGAAATTCCAAAGAATATCTCAAAAACTAACCATTCAATCGTAAAATAAGCATTATTTGTGTTGTATAATTTGAAAACACATAAATAAAGTGATAATACACTGTTATTATTATTAATAAAAGACTAACTACAAAATATTTATATAAAGTTAATTATTTATTAGAAAAGTTTAAAATAAAATTTATAGTACAATATTAATTATCCGACCAACCAAACGTATATAGAAAAAAGGCATGATTTAAAATCCTTCTGGTATAATAAATAATCATAATATTTGCTTTAAAATATATATAAACAATATTATCCAGTGCTTAATACCAATCTTCAATATATAAATACAAATCTATTATATCAAAAACTATTGTATTGTATATATACTATTATACCAACAAAATCATTGTACATACAAGACTTTCTTAACAGTGAACTCCATTTCTTAAGTGGTTGTTTTTAACAAAACTTATATTTTCAGAATATTTTCAAACATTATTCTAAAAATGATCCCGAATTTATCCGAGAATCTCAAATTCTACCATCATCAAATGTTTCTTCCGGAAAGTTGTCATCAATACCCTGTCATTACCAGATGAGTTTAAATTGTAAATTGGAATTACATATTATTCAAAATTAGCAACACATGAAAATTTTGATTATTTTATCACAATAGCTCTTCCTATGACCTCACATTGTTATTTAGTAAATAAACAAAATATAGTTACATTTAGTTCTTGTTTTAAATAATAACAATTTTTTATTTATTTTGGGGATAAAATCGGGCCATAAAAAGTATTTGATTATTATTTAGAAACCATTTAAAAATGATAACATTTTTATTGATTTCCAAATAAAGTTTCTTCTGATATATAACATATATCATTTAAGAAACTATGTGAGAAAAAAAATTTATACAGAAAAGATATACATAACTAGCTAGAAAGTTCTACCTATGACGTAATATACATTGTAAGGAAATATATAGAAAAAGTTTTCTCTCAATATATGCGTTAGATATAATCTACCACGATTTCTATTTATATCTTGAGCCCATCTCTTCACGTAAATAAATGGAATTCAAGTTTGTACGAAATTACATTTAATAATTTATGATGATTTAACGGAAATCATTATCGTAAATACTTAAACAGTTATTATATTATTTAAGTTAAATACCAAACTAAAGATTAACTTTAACTTTTATAATGTATCGTTCAATATTAAATATGTTAAAGTTATTTATGGTGTAATAATATTGATTAATATTTTCACCATTATTTCACCAGTTTAACCTAACTAAAAAAAAACATTCTTTTAGAAATTCGACTTTTTTCATCAACATATACTCCTTCAAGAGTGAGACATTTATTTCAAATCTCGTTTAAGTTTACCATGTATAATTATTTGTAGAAGGATTTATCTGTCTTGGAAAAATAGCCTCAGTTTTAGCTATCATTTTTTTGTCTCCCTATAATAACCTTTTTACATATGAGTATCCTTCCTCTATAATGGTTGTTCCAGCGTAAAACCACTTTCCAACAGATTTTGCCTCTTTTTGTTCACAGCCTTAGAATAGCGGAATCTATGCGATCTCGAACATTTTTGAGTGTTTAGATCGCGGAATAATCAAGCACAAAGTCCGCTATTTCAAGGGTCACTTACTATTGACAGCATGAAATACTGTGTTCCCAAATATTTTCATTTATATGATCAAAAACTCTTGACAGAATTGCAAAAAGAGAGGAAATAAAAAATAATTGTTGTCAAGATATTAATATTAAAAATATTAATTTCATAATTTTATAAGCAAAATGTATTAAAATATAGGTAAAATAAAGAGCAACACTTATGTTTTTATCTATAATAAGTAACTTTATACGTCTGTGTACCTAATGGTGTATGTATGTGTATATTTTTGCTATACTATACCAAGCTGGAACAACCATAATATGATTCTCCTATAAATGTAAATATTTTATATGAACTATAATAGACAATATTTTATAGACCGTAAATCATCTGCATATGATATAAACAACATTATTATATTTAGATAAACATGAAATAGGATTATTATTATATTCACTTGTTTACTACTAAATATATTCCACTACTTACTATCAATAATAGTATATGGTAATCATATTACCATATATAATAGGTAGCATAAGCATACCCGTTTCTCCTTAATAATTATCAGTAGTGATGGTTCTAGATTGAACTGGAACTAATTGTTAAACATATTATTATTGTGTGATTTCAAGTTAACATTAATCTGTTTAATCGAATTATAGCATCAAATCACAAATATAATTGTTATGCGATTATACTTGTATTTATTTATAATTAAGGATGTTAGTTATAAATTCGACTGGAATGAACATTTTACTTATTAATGTTTTTGTAGATTTCAATCCCAATTGTATACAAATTATTTCACAAAAACGATTTAACAGAACCGTGGTTTATAATAGTTTGAGAGACAAAGTAATATTCGTACCTGCGGATAGCAAATGGTCCAAGATCCCACCTAATAATGTGGTAATTTAAACTAATCGGTTGTCTAGTCAAGACCATTTAGACGCAGTCTTGATCGAGGTTTAATTCATATTTTTTAAATCGTTACTTAAACCTAAAATCTTCTAATAAGATATATATTTCGATTCTAGATAAAAAGTTTTAAACTTAAAGTAACATAAACCATACAGAATTTTGTATATTTGTATAAAAAACGATCTGTGTTAAACATTTGAGTGTAAATTTTTGTCGGTTAAATTGACAGTTTTCTTTTGTAACTTGATTTTTAACATGACGTCTTATAAAAATTATGTAAAATGCTTAACTAAACCCACTTTTTCATATAATAAGTTTGTAGCATACTATAATTATGCTTTTAGTGAAGTTTAATAATGAGCGTTAAATATTGCTTTATGTTGAATTAATTCCATAACCTATTGAAACTTAAATAATAATTGAGTTAACAAGTTTTTTGTGTAACCATTTAAAAGTGTACGACTTTTAGCTTCGTGTTTGAGTTTACATTAAAAATTCAACAAGTTTTTGTGTATTGATAATCAACATTAATTTTTGGTAGAAAACTTTCATGGACAATAATTAAAAACTAAAATTATTTTTGATTCAAGTTTAAATGTGAGAATATGAAGAATGTCAAAAAGTAACGAAAATAAAGACAAACGCACAGATTGAATAAAATCGATTTCCATACATAAATAATTTAAAATATATATATAATATTATTTAGTTATATTGTATATAAATGTGTGTTTTATGTGTTATTCTCTCAAAATATTATAAAAGTTTTACGCATTTATTATGGATAATTGACCTTGACTTTTAACGATATGTTTTTAAAAAGCTTACCAAACCAAAATATTTGTAGGTAGGTAAGGTACCACACAACGTGGGTAGATAGATAGATACATTTATCTATAACAACAAATATCAACGTACTTTCTAACTTCTATATACAAATCTAAGTATTGAGAAGTTAGAAATTCTCGATTATTTCAAAGGGGTATTCGTTAACCCGTGACAATCACGGGGGATCTAGTAGAACTCAACAAAATATTGAGGCATTATTTCAAAATTAATGAACTTTTTTTCAAAATTCATTACATTCTTTTCTTGAAAACATAATGTTTTCAAAGTTCAAAATTGCTTTGACTAAATTATGCAGTCGATATGTGGAATAATTAGAATATTCCGTATTGTATTGTCATTTTTATCACCGAAAAGCAAAATTTCCACCCTTCGGGATATTGCGAAAATTTTAAATACACATGTACCTAAACAATATTATTTTCGAGGTTCAATATGGAAAATAAAGTGGAATTAATTGAATTAATACACTAGACTTCAAGTTTTATACTCGATATATACATAATCAGCGAGAGTATATTTTTTTTTACTCGACATATACATTATATGTCAGAGTATATTATTTCCAGTCTATAGTTTATATCGATAGAAAATATTGATCGCACAAGCAAATTTTGGTGCAGCATCAATAAATAAGTCCATTTCAGCATATTCTGCCTAAGTAACTAAGATAACTCAAAAACGAAAAAAGTTTGCGAGTTTAATAAAACTTTTGAACCATGAAAGATACAAGAAAATTTTTACAACTTTTGTTTGCAAAATACTTCACCAAAATGTTCAAATTTTATCTATTAAATACATATATAAATACAATACATAATACTATTTATATATATTTATAGCTATATAGACTACATATTTAGATTATTTAATGAATTCTAAAGCCTAAAAATAGTTCAAACATTGATATTAAATCATGTATCGAGTAATTAACTTTATTACTTGTTTTATATTGATTTTTTGTGACGTATTGTAAATTCTATATAGAGGTCGTAGTGATGTTTACTTTCGAATTATTTTTTAATATCAAAAATTCTATTTCATGTGTAACAGTTGCGTGAAACATAGAAATCTTGCGTGTAATAAATAGATTTATTTTCGTATGAGTGTGATGAAAATAATTATATACATTTCCTAAATGTTGTTATTTTAATAATATGAATTTGTACTTTATGTTTTCAAATTCATGTTCAAAAATCAATTGATGCTAATTTAATTTGAAATTTTCTACTAAAAAGTCATGTAGACACGTACTGATACCACTACAATGCTTTATAATATAAATAGACCCTTTTCAAAATCATTTCCCAAAAATCGTGCTTTTGGGAGTTTTTTGTTGTAACATTTTTCGGGTATTTTACAATATAACATCGAGATTTTGGACAGATAAGGGTAGGAATGAAGGGGAGGCAATCTGACCACTTGATATTTCTTAGGATTTTAACGTTATTTTTACTAACATCTCTAATAACCTCTGATTCCTGATTCCTAACATTCAAAGTAACTGCACAGCGTAACAGATCTGTTCGATCCTTGGCATACTAAATTTTTGCCTCTACTCGAAATCTTGCTCAGGTTTCTTCCAGTTTATTCTAGTTCCTTTGGGGACCACCAAAAAAGCATTAAAATAATCGATTTTAATTATAATTTAAATTGAAATTTTAAATAATTATAATTTATAATTTAAATGTCTTATTTTTGTATACATGGTTTGAATAATTCTAATAATGCATTCAAATTTTTGGCCTTCTTTACAATAAAGGTACCAATCAATCAATCTATCAATTATTCTATTGAAATATTTCCAATATATTGAAAACGTTATAAAATGTTATGTATTTGATGGTTTTATTTTATATATTATATATAGGTATAATTTTCTTAACTGGACATAATATTCTGTTATGAGTTCAAGGGTATGACATGCTTGATAATAACAGTCATAATAAATTATTTCAAATGTAATAATTATTTATTCATTCACGGAAAATCAATAAACCGATATAAAAAATGAAAAAGTATTTTTATTTACACCATAAAAAAAAGAAACAATTATGAAAATTTCAGTTCGAAATTGAATATATAATTAATGATTTTAAGCTTTAATATCACTGAACATGATTTTTTTCGATGTCTAAATATCCATCGAAAATATCTATTTTGATTATTTCTGATATCATTTAGACGCAATATGTGAAATTATCACTGTATGGGCGATTGTGTTAGCATTATTAATGCAATTATATTTTCCACAATTTTTCTTATCGACATGAAAATTCATATTAGAGCAGGCGATGGGGGAAACTTGGATATGGGAAAATAGATTCGAGTTAAGAATAACTCAAGTATTCAGGAACCTGATGTTGCACCAACATTTTTAGGTCCAATTGTGTATAGGACCAAACCGTCTACGTCTCTTTTCAAGGCAACCACATTCTTTTATGATGTACTTTGAACAAAAATAAACACTTTTGATCTCGTGATTTTTTCGAAAAATACTCCTTTGTGAAATTTAAGTTCGCAAGAACAATCACAAAAAAGAAATATATTGGGGAAATTATTTAGCCAAGATAAAATGTATATAGTATGAAAGTATTATTATTATTTTTTTTTTTCACAAAAAGAAAAATAGATAATCTCCAGTAGATACAAAAGAAGCCATAAATCAAATTTTTAAAATAACGTGTTTTGACAATACTTCAATATACTTCATTGAAATGGAATGATGGATCAAAAAGGGATTCCATCCTTAGTATTAATGACAGGCACTTAATTGTTGCATACTCAAGAACCTCCAGAAACCCATAACAAAGAAACCCTGAAGAGAAGTTCATACTGTGAGCTGTAAGGGTCTAACCATGTAAATTACACTTCTTGCACCTTGTTAACAATATTAAAGAAAAAAATTATTAGACTACATTATAAGGAAAATATAACTAGAATTTTCCCCAGAAATTTCTCAAATACGAATATTTATACGTAAAACATAACATAATTTTAAATATGCTATTTTGCCCGTGCTATTTTTTTTATATATTTTTAAAGAATAAATTTAACAAAACGGGAAATATTTTTTTTTTTTTTTGCAAGAATAAAGTCTAATAAACACCCACATAATTAATTATTACGTCAATCAAAATGATTATTTTATTGACAAAATTTGTAGAAAGGAAAAAAAAATTAAATATAATGAGAGAAAGAACAAAATTAGGGAAAATATAATTTGCATAAAAATTACCTTTCCACAATAATAATAATTTTATAATTACACACAAATTCATAATTATCTGTATAATTTTGTTGTAATTATCCTTTAAAAAGTGAGTGTGTATAATTCCTCTTTTACATTTCATCTTTTTCATTTATTTACAGTGCAAATTATGTACATTGTCAAAGGATGTGTTTAATATAAAAACGACAGGACCTTGAACTTTCTTTAAAATTCCCAGTTCATTCTGGCTTATTGTATCTAAAAATTGTTGAATAGATAAGTACGTACTAAGATTACGAGATGTACCTTTATATTTTTATTATTTTATTAATATAGTGGAATCGTTTTTGTTCGTCCATTGTTTGTAAACAAAAGTTTCACGTGAACATTTGAATTATACAATTTGATTGGTTGTTTGAAGGCTATTTTATTCATTTATAAATAATAGCTGACTATTGTATTATATATATATATATATATATATATATATATATAATACATATTATAAATTTATAATGTATGTATAAACAAAATAAGGATAATCGATTAAACAAGCCTTAATGTGATCATAAGACTAACGAAAACGATTCAACTTTAGACGAATCTCGTTAACATGTGCATTCATGACTGTACTTATTAAGGAATAGCCAACATTGGTAATTATTAGTTTGTCATTGAATATTTGGATGCAAACATAAAAAATATACAATAAGTAATTTTTAAAATATAATACCAAATTTTTCATAATTTTACCGCAATCTTACTTATTTCCCTTATTTTTCATTAATTTACTCTTTGACTTTTCTTCTTGTGCTTCTAGCCATTGACTTGCTTTTATAACATACATGACTTTCATAAATATACAATAATGAAAACACTACATTTCTATTCCACTTTGAACCGTTGAATAAACTAACCAGAGGCATTTTTTTTCACGATAAACTATCGTAAAAATGATCCAATTTTTTACTTAATATAATAGAAAAATACTTGCATAAAAAAGCCAAAACAAATTAATTTCACGAAAAAACGAGATATTATGCGACGCTTCGAAAAGTCTAATCACGATAATTTTTCCGTTTGTTATTTGTTATTTTAAGGGTTAAGAACATTTAAGGTAAACAGGCAACACGTTATTAAGATAAGGGCAATTATGGTACACAGCAATTTGTAGAAGTGTATTTATCAATGAGGATATTTAAAATTCTGAGATTGCACCGAAATCAATTTCACGGAGAAGTGGAAAATGTATCTCTTCAGAAATTAGTAAAGTCAAACTCCAAATACTCGATCAAATCGAACCATTTTTCAAATTTTAGGATTTAAACGTACATATTTTTTAACCAATTGTTTGATTTACTCTAGGTAAAAAACTCAAATTTTATATCGTTAAAATAGTTTTTACTGTATTTAATCCATTCTCTTCCATATCTTCCACATGTTCTACTTTTAACGTAACTTTAACATTATATTATAAAGCTTATACGGTAATGATGTTGGTTGCTGTTACACACAAGCAACCCATAAATTAAAAGTTTGATTAATTTGAATAAAACGATTCATGAATAATATGTGTTATATATAACATAGATAATAAATGGGTGTTAGTTATTGGGCTAATGATGTTGAAAGCCGAACAATAATTAATTTTAATTTTTTTTTTATATATTAAATGTTCATATATATTATTCTCTGCCTTGAAAATAATTTCTTTGAATAGAGTTGATAAATGTATTACGGAAGCTAACAAATGTTTGAATATTTTATAATAAGATTTTGTTTTTTGCAAAAAATAAAGAATCGATAATTATATTAGATAAAATATATGCTTTAAAATAATGAAAGGTATTGTTTAAAATGTTAAAGTTATTTCATTACAGTTAATTTTTGCGAGGGATGTGACAACCTGAGTATTTGCTTTACGAAGTTCAACTGATCCCAATGTTATATAAATACTGGAATCTTCACCAGTTGAAGAAATAAAATAATAAATTTAAAAATAACGAAAAACTAAGAGGTCATTTCGTAGTCTCCAGGACTTCTAATCTGTAACCATTTTCATATTCATTAAAATGATTTTATAAAGTTCTCTAATATCGTAAATACATCCCAAAACTTTGCTCTCAAACAGTTTGAGCCATAAAATGTGTTAATAATTGAATCTCTTTTGTGCTGTCTGCAAGTAACTTAGAAATAGGTTTATGAACATCTCAACGCCAGTACTTATTTATTGAGACCAAAAGTTTGGGATCTTTGTTTAATTGACTATTTCCGCCTCAAAAGCTATTTTTTTACACACTTTTTTCTTGTTAAATCATAAAATATAATGATTCCTTATAATTTTGCAGCTTATTTTCCCCACAACTTTATTAAGCTGGAGACCGGTTACCATGTGTTCAGGAGTATGTAAAGTAGCGGTTCAGTGTGTACTTCTTGCTCGCGGTTCACTGTTGGACAGAAGGCATTGATTATTTTATGGTTCAAATCAGAGCCATTATTTATCTGGATTAAATGTTTTTTTATTTAACTTGATTAATTTTTTGAAATTATTTTTTAGCTTTATATCCAAATAATTATGATTGGAAATACACACCATATGCCTTCCCTTTGGATAGTTTAATGGTAATTACTTAAGGTTTATAGTGCCGAGGTTCACTGTTGGACAGTTTAACCTACTACATATCTACCTTTATGTGTGTTTTAGATCTAAAAAAAAAAACAAAACAAAACAAAACCTCCAGAAACATAAATAGAAAAAGAATGTGAATCTTCTTTATTTTCCGTTTGGTGTAACAAGTTACAAAATACATAAAAAACAGAAACAAAGAGAACACAATCTCTACTTATACTAAAATTTTTGGGATAAAACACTTGTAATATGGACATGTAATATACATCCTTCATGATATATTAAGGATCATATAAAACATATATCCTTTCTATATCACCAAACACATTATTATTGTATGATAAACCTACAGTCACACCATTGCTATCTCCCTTTTCATAATTTTGAGTAAATATAATCCATCTTTCATTATCAAAACACAGCAAGTAAGAAAGGAAACAAGCGTACATAAGCATTGGTAGTACCCTGATAGTCAGCCATAATATTTTAGCTATATATTTTGTATAACGTAACACTAATACACTATTCATAATTCATAATAAAGTATATTTTATATGTTGTTATCATATCGGTGTGGCTGGCATATAATATGCTACTTACTAGATTTGTCTAACCTATTATTTACCCACTCATCGTATGTATCCTTTATTAAAATAACCATGGACAACTAGCCGTCCGTCAATTAAAGAAGTGGCTAAAAACAATTATTGAATTATTGAACTGAGAAAAATATTGATTTGATGGTAAAAAATTTTGTGTAAAATCAACACAATAGAGAGGTGTTAGAAATTGTGTCTACATAATATTTAATAGTTATTGGCAAAATTATTAAATTTAAGACTAGAGTAACGGTCGTTAATCTCTTGAGCCATGGACAACTAGCCGTCCGTCAATTAAAGAAGTGGCTAAAAACAATTATTGAATTATTGAACTGAGAAAAATATTGATTTGATGGTAAAAAATTTTGTGTAAAATCAACACAATAGAGAGGTGTTAGAAATTGTGTCTACATAATATTTAATAGTTATTGGCAAAATTATTAAATTTAAGACTAGAGTAACGGTCGTTAATCTCTTGAGCCGCTGATTATTTCAGCTCATCAATTATTTCCTCAAGCTGCGTGCAGCATACTCGGGGATTACCAACTGAGCTATCAAAGCAGGCTAAACTGTAAGACTTTAAACTTTTTTTTGTTTGTTGTTAATTTTCGAACATATTATTATTATTTTTATTTTTTTTTATTTTAAAGTAAATTTTGAAACTATAGAGTTTATAAAAAACCGTTTCAAATCCATAAACACAAAACTATTAATTTACGGAATTCATAGGTGTAAGGAATAGTGTAGTAAATGAATTGCAACTACCCTTTTACACAAAAAAATAAATCATTGAAAATATCATTGAGTTTAAAAAGAAAATGGAGAAAATGTATCCTCTATAAATTTAAAGAGACAATTGATATTTATCAGCAGTATTTGTTCCCCTTTCTATCTCCATAAAAAAGAGTACATTGATTTACAATTTAAACATATTTGCCAGAAAGTAAATTGAGGGTTAAACAGAATGTAAATAACTGATGAAACAAGCAACTATAAATGAAGAACCCATCTCATTCGAAGGGTATAGGATTTATGTTTGTAGTAAATGTTTAAGAAGATGTATACATACATGTATCTTACATAAGTATATAAATTTTGGAAAATGGATCAAAGTTCTCGACATGCCTCAAATGTTCTATCAGATCTACTGAAAATGTTATATTTATATATAATAGGTCTATGAGGAAAACACTTAATTTTTGTTTAAAGATTTTTCTTTGGCCACACAATACCTCTGCGACTATAAAATATTAGTAGGAGCTGGGGACACATATGGAGTGTACTGTGGGTGGGGAAACAATTATCAACAAGTACTTACTAGTACCTCAATGGACTACACATCTTATGGCGCTATTAAGTATGTTATGCCTTGAAAACTTTAAAGAATTGAAAACTTTAAGGAACTGAAAACATTGCATCTGGTGGAATCGAGCCCGAACCTTCCAGTTAAAAAATCAGAGTTACATACACTGTAGCGATGTTATCACTTTCGACCTGCCACCTCGTTTTTTCCCTATCAAAGATCAGGCGCTACCACTGAAATACTGTGCTCGCCTAAGAAACTTGCAATTACAACTCGGTAGTGCTACCAGCTAAACCGTCGTTACTTCAGATGAGTCAACTATGAATATTTTATGTGTAATACATTTACCTTAACTATTTTGTATGTTTATTGAAATCATTACACATAAATATCCGTAATTTATTACCAAACATTTACGGATTGGAATTCCGGCAGATGTGTACTGTTTTGAATTACATGTCTCATCTATTGAAGTACAAATGTCATTTTTACGTTTAAACGGAAATAATGTATTGATAAAATTAAAGTTGTTTAAAACATTCAAGTTTTAGAATCCAATAATCGCACACAAAAATGAAAAAAAAAACTTGTATTCTAAATAATATATTTGGAAAATAAATCATTATTTCATTTTATACGTGATGTTAAATAAACACAGCATGAACTTAGTGAAACGCAACTCTTCTACAAATATATTGTTTTTATGTTAAGAAGTAGATATTCGTAGTATATAAATAATTCGTAGCTATTGTATACACAACACTATTTTATATTAATTCCATTTTCATAATAATCTGTAATCTTCATTTATATTATGTTTAACTTTTCTTCAATAGTTCATACATTTATCAAAATATGTCATTTCAATTCATTTATATTTATTTGGTATTATTACTGTATACAAATATAAATAATTATTTGTTGTTGTTCAATTAAATGTATAAAACAAAAACATTATCATTTATAAATTATAAATAAATAATATATATAATGAAGGGGGTAAATAATGGATTTGATAGATTTACTGAATTTAAGATAAGTGTTTTTGACATATGTAGGTGTACAAAAACACAATTCATTTCACAAATGTGTAAGTTCATAAATCTTAATTAAACTCAAAATATAACAATTATGTTGGTAGGGGAGTCTAAGCGGGGATTTTAGATTCGAGCGTGTTAGATTTAGATATGCGAGATACCTTACTCATTGTTGAATACGTCAACCAAATATTAGCTCTCTATATAGTACCACGCGTATAGGGTAGCTAGTTAGAATTTTATTACAAAAAAATCGATAGTTGGATTGAATTGAGCGCGTCAGATTAAAATATGGTAGATTGATTACGTGCTGAAAAGTGTACATTTGACTAATCTGACCATTTGAAAGTGACACAAGAGAATGAGAGGGTCACAAACTTGCAATAAAGACACGTCACCTGCGTCACGCTCAAGTCGTCAGATTAATAAACCGTACACTTTTCATCAACCTATCGTAACTTAATCTGATCATTTCTTACACGCGCGGCACTATATAAAGAGCTTAGATTTGGTGGAGATACTCAACAAAAGGTAAGGTATCTTCCATATCTTATTTTGACGCGCTCGAGTAAATCCAAAAATGCTCACTTGGGCTCCTCTACCATATAAAAAAGGATAAAAAAATTTCTATTGAATTGAAAAGTTGTATTTCAGATAAGAAATATTTTAAATTCGTTAAAAATATTTGATAGTTTTATTAAATAGTCCATACGAACAAGTGAAGATACCAACTAACAGAGTCAAATGTTTCTACTCCTTATTTATGGAATATCACTATTTGATCAAGTGTCTATAATGATTAATATTAATAAAATACGTTAAAATTAGATCTGATATATGGAATGGATATGTATGAAGTATACTGCAGACATGATGGAATTGTGTACAGCATTAAATGTTTAAAAAGCGAGTCATCGGTCTTTGGGACTCAGTATTCGATTTTGCTCATTCATGAACTGGAAGTAACATTTAACAGCTCACATTTTCTAGTTTTTAAAGACAGGCTGGCGAAAATGGAGCATTTAGATGAAGCTTTGAACAATTGTACTAAAATAAGATTACTTCTTTCAATATTTTTAAAATAGATTCTTTCTATAAACGATTCACAATAATCAAAATTTGTTTGATATTTCATATAGTTTTCAAAATTCATTACTTAAATAAACTGTATTTATCTTTTAAAATATGACATCACATTAAAACGTTGGTGAATAGCGTTCTAAGAAACGTAACGCATCTAATCTATCTTTGAATGAAACGAGAAATATTATGAGTGTTTCACAGCTCAGAAAGAATGAATCATAATAAAGCAGATATGTTTTTTTTACATTTATAACATAAATGTGATTCATTCAAGAAAATTCGGTAAAACAAAATCGTGAAAATTTTCTTGTGTTATTATTTTAGAACAAACAATTCTCAACAAACTAAGCCTAGTATTAAATTTGAAATGTCGTATTAGAATTTTTCATTCATTCGTTTCATCGTTCTAATGTATAATAAAATCGTATTATAAATCATTCTTGACAGTTTTCTTTACATCTCTATTGATATCAACAAATAAAAGACACAAAAATAAATTTGTATTATTTATTAACTTTTTTTTTACCGTAGTAATTGATAATAAATTTTTCAGGGACTTGACTATTTAAAAGTATACACCAAAAACTGAATCATTTATGATTACAAAACATAAACTATAGATTTTCCCCCATCCGTCCGAAATATAAGTTTCAATTTTATCAAATTTATATCAAAATAAATAGAATTGTTCCTAATAGCCATCACACAAACAAAATCAAAAAAATTCCGAGATTGAGAATGGTTATACAGGGTTCAAAATCTTTAGTTGGATGCTTCGTTGCTCCTGTATGTTTAAAATATATGTATAGATAATGAGAATGGGGAAGGCATCCAGCGGCCTAGTAATGATAATCGTTATTACTAGACCGTTGGATCCTGGTCTACTTTTTTAATAAGATCATCATTTTTGTGGTTCTGATCTAGTCCCAAAACGCAACAGAATTGATAGCTTGATCTTATCATCAGGTATCATAATGGCCCGCATAATTAAAGAACATCCAATGCGGGCAGACTGTGAGTTTCGAACGTATTGTCCGGTTTTAAAGAAATTTGATTGGTACGTTTGACAAATTTACTTAAGCTCGCACTTGCTGTATATTGAAGTTTGAAAGATAAGTATTGAAACAAATATGAAGTGTAGCTTATATTATAAAGTGTAAGCCATATTTTGTTCCTTATGAGAAGAAGGTATTCCACGAATAAAGTCTGACACTCACGGAGCTAGTTAAATTACTTTGTAAGTTTAAACCAAGTTAGTTTAAACAATATGTATACACATACGAAAATCAGAAAATGTGTAACACAGTGTTACTTTTTCGACAGGGTTTTTATTCCTTTACGTATACAAATAATCTTTTAAATAAGCATTTCATTTAAAACTTTGTTGGTTGGGTATATCGTTGAAGATTAACTGAGATTATTTGTGTTGAAAATAAATTTAACAAAGAAAAACACATACATACAAAAACACAAATATACGCAAACAGCACAAACAACACAGAATTCGACAATGACTGCTGTGTTTAATTTAATGTTAAATAAGGTATATAAGAGCTCTAGCTCATTTATTTTATTCTTTATTTATTCGTATTTTGTATGTTTTTATTATACCAGAAGATGAAACTAAGTAGATATTACTACGACACTTTTGGTGGTTACTATTATCATATAGTATGTAGACGATCTAGAAGTTATTATGTCAGAGCAATCTTTTTGCTATACGTTTATTGGTACTGCAAAGAAATCTAATTTCAATAATAGTGATTTCTATAATACAAAAAAACTGTTATGAAAAAAAATATCTATTCTACACTCCCAAAAAACATCCAAATCAGAAAGACTTCAAAAAGTTTCTTTATTAAGACTTCTTTACGATATCTCAACTATGACGTCGTGATGAATTCTATTTTAATAAGTCATAAATAAGAACTCTTTAAGTAGTCAATTTTCGAAAGAAGTCAGAATTGTGAATTCGTTATGAAATCTTTTGACTGATTTTCGAAGGAAGTCAGAGTTATGAGCTCTATAGTCTTTTTCCTCAGTTCGGTAAATCGGAAAAATGAACACTTAAAGAAGTTATTTATCGAGTTTTTAAGATCTCTTTAAGAACTCGATTTCATTTAAAAGTCTTCTTAAAAGGTTCTTTTTGTAAATAAATCTGACATCCAAATCATAAATAAGAATTCTTTAGGAATTCTTCCAAAAGTCATATTTCTTTATGCACATATCAAGGAAATTCTTCACAGAAGCACACGTATTACATCAGATTCGGACTTATTAAGCAAAGATGCTTCTAAATAGACTCTATTTTCGAAATAGGGAAATATAATAGACTTAAAAGGGAAAGATGTTTCGTTTCTTTTGTTACATGTTACAGTATTCCCAAAATTCAGTTTTTAAACATCCTTAAAATCATCTGAATAATACGGATATTTTTTATCTATGTGCAATACAGAACGCAGACAACTAGTCATAAATTGTCTATGTCACATCAGTCGTACACTTAATATCTCAGTAGCTACACAGATTTCACGCTAATGGATTCACGGATCTATCATCTATCATGAATTTTTGGAGGTTACAATACTTAAATTACTTTGTAAAAATAAGTAAGGAAAAAGTGTCGTGGAAAGTTCTATAAGTGACTTCTAGAAAATTTTTTGTTTTTACTTGCTTTGTTAACGAAAGAGAAACTACTTTTTCTTACATTCGATTTAAAATTCTTGAAACCTAAACCAAATTTTTTAGTGAACAATACTCTCGGAATTATTTTCCTCTTATTATTGCACTTTAAAAAAAAATCGTAGTTTGTAGGTCTGTTTCAAACAATAAACACGAACAAATTAGTAAATAATAATTATACAATTACACTTTTAATCCTTGATTTTTTTTCTTTGTATTCAAATTTGTATTAGACTGAACAAAGAACATTTCATAAATGTTTCTTATCTATGTATTTACTTACTCTATGAGATTATTATTTAAAGAATCGTATATACTACACGAACATTATACGATTATTGTGAATGATTTTTCAAATTAGATTTGTATGCATTAACAAAAAGCAAAATAAAGAAATACCTCATAAGAATTTACATTTTTATGGTGGATGAATTTTCTTAATACCAGTTTTATTTGAGATTTCTTATTTAATTTTATTTAAAGCTCAATATACATTTGGATTTCGTTTATATACTATATTTTCTTTATAAAATCGTACCATTATGTAACAATGGTTGTATAAAAGAATATACGGTCAATGACGTCAAAGTATTCACATTAGTAAAACAAAATATTCTTTTTTAAAATGATTTCTAAAATATACGTTTAAGGAAAAAATTTTCTTCAAAATTTCTACCCAAGTAAAAATTCTAATATGGATAAATGTATATAAGTAAATGACATCAAATTTAATAAAAACAAAAATAATAGAGAAAACGGTCTTAAGACGTCCTTCATTCGTTTGCTGGTCGAATGAAAAACTATTTTTATTGAATAATATAAATTTAAAAAAAAGTTTTACAAATGCGTTGCCTAGAAAAAAAATGTTCAAATCTATTTTTAATACACAATAAAACAATTGATTTTTTAAAGTAAAATTGCATCGTTACGATTTCAAATACGATTAATCGAAAAAGCGACAGTCAGAAGAAACAACCACATAAATCTATAGAATATAACATGCGAAATAATGCGATTGAAGGCATATACAGTGTTTATTACAGGGTTAATATGTGATGCTGCACGCATGAGTAAAGGTATAGGAAAACAACAGTGGTGAATTGTACACATACATTTGTAAAGGCATCATAACAACTGTGGGGAATTGTACACGTGTATTGTTATAAAAACATATTTAATAAAAATATTTATCTAAAAAATAATAATAATAATTTCTAAACTTGGTATCAATATCATAAGAAATAAACTCTATAATTAACTTTTAAATTATATCTCGAGTGAAACGCTCTCATGATTTTTTTTATAATAACGTTCACATGTCGTTTTTAATAATATCCAAAAAAAGATGAATGAAACTTTACAATTTGTATTTGAAAGTTTTTTCTAGCTCCTACCCTTTTTCACTCAACTATTAACCCTATTAAATATATGAAAAGACCTCTTAATATGATATGGTGATGATAACCGTATCATGACACAATATGTTTACATTTTATTCATTATATCACTATAAATGAATATATAATAATAATGAAATCAATTAAAATTCCAAAAACTATTTTAATTTAAAATAAAATACAAATGATGCTGCTGTTAAATCAAATAATAATAATAATAATAATATATTCATTAATCATCTCAATCAACAATATACACAATATATCAAATATTAAATATTATGAATACACAAAATCATTATAAATGCATATTTTAAATAGTTTTGATAAGCATATTTATGTTATAATTATTTTAATTTTTGTACTCATATTACTTTATAAAATAAATATTTTAATTATATGGTTTCAATGTTTTAAATTTAATTATTATTACCAATAAAATTGTTTGTTATACATTCATTATTTGTATTGGGATTTTATTATTGAATGTGTTGGAAATTTTAACAATTTAATTTTGTCGATAATCAAATTTTTATCAAACTTTTGTTTTTTTTATTTTCAAATACAAATTATTTAAATACAATATGTTAATATTAACTGAAATTTAGGCAAATCTAAACAGTTTATAAAAAAATGTTTCTAACAAAAGTTCTTTGTTTTTAATAAATTACATGATTTTGTATTTGAATTGAATATCACTTAGAGTTAAATGAAATAGATACATGGGACTAATTTTGTTTTTGTAGTACCATCAATATGTTTACGCGTTACAAACTTTAATATATCCTCTTACACATTCACATTTAGAACGTTTTTTTTTCTTTTCGTAAAAGGAATACAATGTTAAAATAAAATATTCAATATTTAAATATAAACATTGAGAGTGTATGATATAGTTACAAACAAAATATAATTTTTTTACTTTTTTTGGTGGGAGTGTTTTGGAATGCATTTACACAAATAAAAATGCAAACAATAACAAACACCCCGAACATCAATAGTTAAAAACATTCTGTGTGTACACTCTCGATGTTTGTATGTAAGTAAACATTGTATATTTTATGTTAATATTACCTTCGATATATCAAAAAAGCAACATTTTTTGTGTACACTCGCGATGTTTGTACGTACATATTGTATCTTTTATTTTAATATTGTCTTTCATATATCAAAAAAGATACCAACAATCTTTGTATATGTCGAATATAAAAAGTTCTTTAATAATTACAAATTATGTGTTTAAAATACACTAATCTATAATTACCTTCAAAAATTTGTTAAAAAATGTTCACAGATTTAAGAATCATGGAAAATTTTTTTATTCATTTTTAGCAATCAGTTTTGAAACAATCGAGACAGGATAAGTGTTAGTTCAAGCGATCTGCTACGTTTTTTCACTTATGTAGGTTTTTCACCAAACCAAATTTTTCGGTTGAACAAGAACAGGAAAAATCATCGAGATATAAAATCAAAAATGAAAACAAAAATTATTTTCGGTGAATAATTTATTTCCATGTTGTTGAAAGTACATGACTATCGCTAGAGGTCTAGATAGAGGTATGCGGGTAATAAACCACTTTCTTTTACAAAGATTTTAGATCATGGTACTCACTTTTTACTGTATTTTACTTACAAAAAGCAAAAAATTTTATAGTTCGTATCATTCTATCCACATTAAATAATAAATCTTGAAATAACGAATACACAATGCATGGTATCTATTGTAAAAATTTATACTTTATGTGATAAATCTTCAATGACATTCTTCTTCAACACATACATAAGTGTTGAAAAGTTTTAGAACAAACTCAATTTTCATTTTAAAATAAGTTCCTTACCAAGAAGCTCTCTCAATTTTCTTGTTAGTACTTATATACAAAAAAAAAAACGAAACTCAAACCAATTGTATAATGTAAGTTGAAGGTATATTTATTCTAAGAAGAATAAAATGTCTTCTACTTTTAAATGTACATGTGGAAATGTTCTATATACAAACATCTTTATTTCTAAGAAAAGCACAAATAAAAGCAATACAGAATGCTTTAAAAGTCAATAAACTTTTAAAAACCGTAATATTTACGTTAATATTAGTATATTTCTGTTTCTATATAAATTTCAATAGGCTAGTTGCCACCATATAAACAAATTACAAACAAACGATAGCTTATAAAATGAAACGACTTTTATTTTTCAAAAAAAAAAAAATAAAAATTGATTAATTTAATATTTTTATTTATTGTTAAATATATTAATTTTAAGTCAGTATTTTTATAAGTTCAGGTAATTAAATATGCTAAACTTACACAAACAATGAATGATAAAAGATGTGTAACAAAACAAAATTTAGATTTGTTTCTTAATTCATCCATGGCTTGCTTTTTTAAATATAAGTAAAAGCAAAGTGCAATTTTGATGTTAAGTAAATTTGAAACAATCGGAGTTTTAAAAGCATTTAAATACTTATCCACAACTTAATTTCAAATCACTTAAGAGATTTAAAATCTCCAAAAGATAATAAATCAAAGATTATAAAGAGCGGTTGTCACAGACAAGCACTTGACTGCGGCTATTAATGAAGGATAGCATCATAACAGAAAACGAATTAAAGACAAAGATGTTAGCAAAAGAATACTTAAAGGGAGCATATTTGCAGCTGAACTCGATGTGGAAATCATTGAGATGAAAACCCCGAACATTTTCAACAAAATTTTCAACGAACAGAAATTGTGGAAGCTTATCTTAATCTACAATAGGTTAGTAATTTTAGATCATTCAGTACTGAAGTAGGTAATATTTGTTTTTCATCAAGATGTTGTGTTGTTAGTCCACACGTTCGTTATTCTTACTTTTAAAAGTTAAACTAAATTTTCTATACATATATGTAAAAAAGAAGGACATACTTCATCAGGAATCTTCATCACATCAAGTTTTTTTTTTTTTTTTTTTGTATAAAAGTTAACAAATAAATGTTATTTTAGAAATTAACACTCTGAATGAATAGAAAAAAAAACATACCATAGTAGACATGAGCCTTTGAACCAAACCAATAACTTTTTGAGTAAGTACGATATTGTGTAAGGATAAATTTTATCAAAATTCACGTGAGCAACTTCCAATGACAGCCGCACAGTAAAAATGAAATAATATGTTCATAATATCTTCATCAACATCGCTTTACAGATCTTGTTTTCAGTGCATTCTTTATAAAATATGGAGCAGCGGGCTCACTTTTTTGGATAACTTCTTATGCATCTATAAGCATTTTGAACAAGGACTAAGGCGTATAATGTTTGGGTATTGTTGGATTTAGTGATATGCTCGAGAGCCTTGTTGATTAATAGCATCAGAAAATAGTGATTACAGAAAATTTTCCAGATTTTGGATAATCTTGAAAAAAGGAAATATTAATGGCATACCGAAAAATCAATTCCAAACTTACATTATGATTTAAAATACCACCGAATGATTAACTTCTTCGGTATTAGAAAAGACATATCCCTACTTTCGAAACGTATAATACATAATTAAACATATTAAATTTTATATAGCAACAGTATCAAATGAACTTTGATTTTCGAGGCAAATAGAATGATTTTCTATTAGGAACTTTATAATATTAACTGTGATCACTTGTAACTACAAACTAAGTTTGTTCGTTTCAAGGAGGACGGTACAAAAAAATGTTCGTCACCTCCTGTTTCCGATCGCTAATATATTTATTAGAAAAAACACACCTTATATTTTTAGTAAGAAAACTATATTAGATAAAAGCAGACAAAGCTTATTTAGATTAGTTAAAAATAATACAACTGATAGTAAGAAATTGAGATGCTTTCTTTCACTAAAAAAAAATATTTGATCGTGCGGGTGGGTAAGTTAAGAGTATTTTGTTTTGGGTAAAATAATTATTGTATTTTTAATTCAATGATCTCTCCCTTTAAGAATAATCAATTCTAAGCTTGCAATAAAAAATTTTAAAGTCACGTAAAATAGAACTTCAAGCTTACTTCAATTTATTTACAGGAAGAAGTTATAAATGCTGGAAAACATTTTAATGCACCTTGCGAATACAAACCACAATATTGAAGACATTTAACCAGAAAGCATATTGCCACGCTTAAAGGCTGCGTATCTCAATTGTATTAATACAAACTAAATTCATGAATATTATATTTACCAGACTAGAATATTTATTCTCAAGCGTGCATTTATTTTCAATTCTTAATACAAAATAATAATGTTTGAAACTATATAGTTTTGTATAATAAGAAAAGTTTCTGAAATATTGAGAGGGGCGGAAATATAATACAATCTAACTGTTATAAGTTAAACTGATTTTAAGAGCAACTAACGAAAAAAATACTAAGTAATAATCAATTTCATAATTAATCGGTCATTTGTACATATCAACCAAAGCTTTTTTTGTATATTTTGATACCATTTAAATTTGAAATACCAATACACACTTTTGAAAACAATCCCCTTGTGAGAATTTTTGTAACTTCTTTAGGTGCGTTATAAAAAAATGAGGAGAGTAAAATTAAAAGATGTGCGCGCATCACCGCCAAACAAAATTCACAGGTTGAAGCTGTTATGATTTATGTTACACTTAATACAATATATATTATTTTATTTAATTTTTCAAATTTAAACTGAGCTTTATTGACTGTGTTGACTATCCTTCTCCAGTCTTTTTATTATTTTATTGTAATTATTTGCATGCAATTAAAAATTGTTTTTTAATGATGCCAAAGAAGTATAACTTCTGACGCGCGTAAATAAGTACACGCACCCATTTTTTTTTGTTGAAATCGACGGTAATTACATCCTGAATTAAAAATTTATTTAGTATTAAATGATTTCACAAGGTAATCGGGGTAGATATTTTTCGATTTTTTTATAGATTATTTCAACTTTGATTTTTTAAATACTCAGATAATATAGACGTAACTCCATAATTATAAAAATACATAAAACTATTATATGCTAAAATATTCTGAGACACTATATTCTTCAATAATCTTTTGTACTTCAGAATCGATAATAATACAGTAGAAACGAACTATATTTTAAACCAATTCGACATCCCAATTTCTTAAAATCTGATAGCTCCTAGCACATTTATGTAACTTTCTGTATTGACATAAGATATTTGTTGTATAAATTGTACGTACATTATTTTAAATTATTTATTAACTGAGGAGATTTGGTGTGGACATGGTTAGTGTAGAACATAGTGTAATCGTAGTGTTCGTAGTACCTACTTTACTCGATATAGCACTATAGTCAAAGAGCTCGTGAAAGATTTGCTGAGGTTCTTTCTGTAAGGCTGAAATTTTTTTCAGTGATGACAAACCAGTCCTGCACGTCATCTGCTTTTACGCGCTTGAAAGGGGTAAGAATTGTGTTGGGGCAAAACGGTAAGAAAAAAAAAATTAATACAATTATGAAAAATTGCGAAACCAGAACGTCTGAAAGTTTTCGCACATACATGTAGACATTTCACATACACTTGATGTATATGTAAGTTGTATGAGTAAACACGTATAGATGTCTGGCTCCCCTGATTTTTTATAAAAGTTAAAAAGGCAAAAAACCTATTGAATATAAAGCTTTATGCTCTACAACTTTTATTTGTAACTCTTACCGTTTTGTCCTAACTAAATTCTCATCCCTTTTATTTACAGGATGACGTACGGGGTTGATTCGTACCAGAACGTGGTTTCTTACTTCCCGTACTACGATTCGTCTCAAATCTCTCTTCGATTCGTCGCCCGTGAAAAATCAAATCTCCCACAAGCTCATAGTTTACTAACATTATTATAAATATATACATAGTTTAACAAAACTTTGTACCTTATTGAATTATTTAAATAACCGCAACATTTATAGTATTTCTGGGTAAATACGTACTACTTCAACATAAGCAACGGATTTCTATTTACATAAATGATTCCATTTATTTTCATTTCAATTATGTAATTTGAAAAAAGTCATGATTTTATATAATTTTGTTTACATGTGTAACTGATTGTAAGTTTGCATGCACTCTTGTGTGAAAAATTAATCAAATTCAAGCATATATGTTCTTGAAAAACATCAAATATACTTCAAGTTGTCTTTTAATTTTTAAATTATTCGAATGCCGGATAAGTTGCTGGTAACTTTAAAGAGCATTACTATTTTGAGGCAAGTTAAATTAAAAAGTTCTTCACATTGATCAAGTAACTTAGTCATGAAGCTAGTGGTTTAGTTATAAACACTTAACATTTAATAAAAAAAATGCTCACATATTATAATTTGATAATTAAGTGAAGTGACAAGTAATATATTAAAACTATGTAAACAGTTATAGTTTCGTAATATAACTTTATATCACTAAAGTGTTTATGTTATATGACTAAGACTGAAAACACAATTAAATATCAAAGATATTCCTTCATTTGTTATGTTATATGTTTGTGATACAAGAGTGGTGGTGGTACTACTTCCACACAAAAAAACTAGATTTTAACTAAACTACTTGACTAAACAACTTTGCTAAACATTTGACTAGAATGCTGCTATTGACACACGTCAAATAACTTAGCTACTTGCTACTGGATGAATGTGAACAAGGATATATAAAGAGTAATTATTAATATTTGAAATCATTTTCAAGCGATATCTCGGAAACTAACTTTCAAATATATAAATACCTGTTATTTTTGTCTTTCTTAGACCTTAAGTATACTAGAAGACTGAATTTCCAAATTTTTTTAGTTATAGAATTATAGTAGTTTAGTATTTTAAAATCAGAAAAAAACTCACAAAGTTTACAAAATCAAAGTTCATTATTTAAGATACAATTAGTTAAAAACTGTATGTAAATCTGGTAGTTTCCCAACATAAATATTCATCGTGAATTATTTATAAAAAGATGGCTGGATAAAAATCTTGTCTTTCACAAATGAAAAAAAAGCGAACATTGGTTACATTTTCGGTTAAAATCTGTAATATTCTACTAGTCCAATTTTTGTGTATTAAAAAAACTAACTTCTATTTTGGTATTTATTGGGATTACCAGTCGCGGCCAACGCATGGACATTGCTGTTGAATGTCGGCAAATAAAGGGCATCTGCAATTTATGATAAATCGATTTAGAAAACTGAATGCAAGTTGTGTTATATGTAAATATCGATACATGTGTTTTTTCATCTACGATGGAATTCACACACATTTATGGATTTTAAAAATCCATTATAAAACACGTAATTCTAATTCATTATTGCATACGTTTTATCAATATTTATAGATGTCAATTATTTGCCGACATTCCACAACTACAGCCATCACTTTGTCACAACTGGTAATCAGATTAAATATAAATATTGAAAAGCTATCAGGTGATCAATGTAAATTTTTTTGACTACACAAAAATCCAACACATGAGCTTTTATGATCATTCATATTCTTTGATATAAAGCAACATTTAGTACCGTATTTTCTCACACATATTAATATATAACTTTCAAATTGAAAGGATATTATAGTTTGACATTAAAACCTCGAACCTCGAAAATGTTCGAATTAGTTTCTATATAACAATATGCAATATATATATATAAGTACATCTTTATATACATACATACATATGTATATAAATGTATGTTTTGAATAATTAACAAGTATTACACAACTAAAATTAAATTTGTTTAGGATTATTTTATACCATAAGGTATTAATAAATTTATGTTTAAGTTAGTTATACTTATGAATAGAATAGAAAGTTTATATTTATTATTATTATCATTATTATTACATGAAGTTTAATGCAAAACCAAGTATCGTTACTATAGATAAATATATTGTTTAATAGCTTTGTTAAAATGATTCGATTGAAAATGTTTACATTATTATTTATGAATTAAGTTTTCAATTGTATAAAATATACTCGACAACAACAAAAATGTGACTTTTTAAAACTGTCCCCCTGTCTATTGAAAATTATAAAATATAGTTTTTATGCTGTATTTTATTATTTATTCAGATTAAAATAAACGTTTTACTTCAAATCAAAATTTAATGTGACTACGAAAATTGTCTACTTTAAAAATGAAACACGGTCAGATATGAAGTTATCGACATATCATTGTAGCAATAATATGAGTGATTCAAAATTTTACAAAAACAAAACAAAATTTTATTTCAATTACAATGTAAAATTTTCTTATTGATTACAATTATTTTACTATACATGATTTTACAACGTACCATAATGTAGTTTGATTTATTTAAAGTTAATTTTATAGTTAAATTTATTTTAAACAGATACCCAAAGTTGGGTAAGAATTTCTCTTGCCCAACTACAAAAATGGCTATTTTTCACAATTTTTAAATTATCGGTCAATAAATATCTGGTTTTATTGTGTGGCGGGAAAAATGGTTTTTACATTAAATGATCTTCCTACTACAATAACAAAATAAATAAATTTCTGTCAATTTGAATCTTGTGTTATAAAAATTCCAGTTCTTGTTTCGTTTTTGAGTTGACGTAATAAACGGAATTGTTTCTTTCGTTACAAACTGTTTCTTTCGTTACTGTACCTACGACATACTGTTTTGTTAAATGATATATAAGTTTATGAATAGTGTATGATTTAGCATAGCATATTTCTTAAAATTTCTGTACAAATTTAAATGAAAAATTATTTATTTGCATTTAAAAATAATTATTAATAGAAAATCACTCTTAAGATTTTCAGCCCAATAGAACTACAATTAAATGTACTTTTTTGTAATTATTCAATAATTTTTCTTTGAAATTTGCTATAAAATTTACAATTAATAATATTTTTTGCGAATATTTTATTACAAATTTTAGCTACTCGTGGCGCATTAAACGTTTAAAAAGTCCCCACCATGTACTATGCACGGTATGGATAAAAAATAACAAAGTTTAGGGACCTTTGTAATACCTTTTTTAAAGATAATATATTAATTTTTTATTTAATTAGTCAATTAATCAATTTTGCACATATTTTTTTTTTTAAATCCGCATACCAACACTCACTTTTCATTTGTAATGAAACTAATACATAAATAAATCCTAATAACCTAAATTTTTCAATAATTTTTTTTTTTAGTAGTTTCCTATTTTGACCTAAATATTTAAATACCATATAAATATTGCCTCTATATACAGTCTAGTATTTAGTTTAATTTTATTTTTTTGTATTTTGTAAAAACTCCGGATATTAATCACATTTTTTTATGTGTAATATTTGTTATAGTCCATATCATACACATACTAAAACTACTAAAACAAAAAGCTCATCTATATATATATATATATTATATATATATATATATTTGTACATTATATAATAATTTTATATCTTTTTATTTAAATTTGGAATCATTCCAAATATTATTTAACTCATTTTAATTTGTGAGCTATGCTGCTCATATTTGTGTTATCTTTCTAGGAGAAGAAATTTGATCTTTTCATGTCGAAAATAGAAATTTTATGACATTGTGTGGCACATACAAAGAATTTATATTTGCGAGAAACATTTCATTCATGATTGTACTCATATGGAATCTTTTATAATGAAACATCTTTAGTAACGAATTTTTGATGAAACGAAAATGAGGCTACCACATACAGCTAAATGATGTAACGTGCTAAAAAATGAGATAGAAGTATGTATAGGATTTGACATGACAGAGAATAAGATAAATGTATCTATAGAATTAAACGTGCGAGAGAATTTATAACAGGATTAGTATGTGTATGTGCACATCTGCGTAAAGTCAACATAACAATTTTTATAAAAATATTTATCGAAAATTCAAAGACTGGATAAGTGTAATGTGAATATTATTTCTTATTATATCTAACTCTTGAAATTCTTTATTTGTCTCCTTATCTTTAATGTTTATCCTGTCTCAAATTTCTATTCAAAATTGTCTACTTTCAACTATTTATTTTCTAAGAAAACAGAATATAGAAAAAAGAAATTTTGTTTATACAAACATTTGCTTGTGCAAAGAATTTATTTGTGCAAATTAATTTGTACAAGCAAATTGGCATTAGTCCATTTGAAACTTATATAATTTATAAATGAATATAATAATATTAATCAGGAAATTGTTGCTCTGACCTCTAACGGTAAGAGTTTTTTATATGCTATTGCCTATATATGTTTGTTATACGATGTTCAGTTCAGTCATAAAATACAATTGGATTTACAATTAAAACATGAAAATTAAATTAATATTCAAACACAATTTTTTCATTTTTGAAACAAAAACAATAAAATCATTTTTTTAATAAAAAATTCTAATTTATTTTTTTCTTTTTTTTTTTGGCAATTTAAATTATAATTTATGGGGAAATTTAAATGCAAATTTTATTATAATTCGTCGCATTCGTCCCATTATTCAAAATTTTGTACTATCAAAAAAATTTGGATTAAAGAGAAAAATGACATTTGGATTAAATAAAAATTATATTTTATCTGCTTCAATTATTAAGTTTGGTTCAGCGTGAAACCACTTTTCATCAGACGTTGAATATTTTTTTCACGGGCTCAGAATAATCTTATCCATACGATCCAGAATTTTTGTCCGTGTAGATCGCGAGATAATTTAGCTCAAATTTTGCGATTTCAGTTATGACATCACTTCCCATTCAAAACTTGTACAACTTATGGTCCCCGTCCAAGCGGGGATTTTTGGATTTACTCGAGCGCGCCAGGTTAAGATATGGAAGATGCTTTACCCCTTGTGGAGTACCTCAACCAAATCTTAGCTCTTTATATGAAGCCATGTGAAGCCTATTGTTAGATTTATTCGAGTGCGTCAGATTGGTTGATGACGTGCTGAAAAGTGTACTTTTTACGATTAAATTCACGTTACGATTTAAAAAATGTATATTTAAAACAGCTCACTTGTTTTAAATAAACAGTCAGTTTAAAATCTATTAAGGTTATTGGCTATTTTAAGCTTTAATTTGTGGAACTGCATAATTTTTGTTTTATTTAATTTGAGGTTTTACTGGTTTTTGTTTGGAGTATAAAATGTTTACCATAGAAACAGTTTAAAAAGTTATTAATATATTTTTATTACTAGTAAATATAGTGTAATATTAACTCATATTCTAGTCAGAACCGACGGGAAATTGGTGTGAAAAGCGAACATTTAGAAAACAACAATTTCTAATAAATGAGATTTTTAAAGATATTTAAATCATTTAGCAGAAAACACTATATTCTCAATTAATTTTATTTCATTTTTTCTATTGAGTTACGAAGTATTTTCATAATGGCGGGAATATGAGATTTTAAACATCATCTTAATAATTTAATCAAAATTACATAGAAATTATCATAACAAAAAAACCGTAAATAAAAAGCGATTTTAAATTAGATAACAAGAATAAAAGTCGTTATAATAAAAACGTGGTACAACAGAATTTCTATGGTTCAATAAATACAATAATGTTTTGCTTTATAAACTTAAAATATTACTGCATCACTTGAAAGTATGACCTAAATAAAAGCACAGTTCAAATAATCGTTTAACAAAAATTTAAAAAATAAAACCGTTTTATAGAATATCAACAATATTCAAAAATTTATAAAGGGTTCTTCTACGCATGCATAAATCTACTAACTAGATAAAAAAGATTTTAAAAAAATAAACAGCAAAAAAGGTCGCTTACCAGATGAGGCACTGGACGACGGTTGCATGGTCATTCCAATTGAGCAAATTTCAGATTCATCCGAACACCACATGATAGTTGAGATTACAGTAAAATTTTTATAACCAAACAAAAATTAACAAATCAAAAATTAATTAAAAAAATACATCAAAAAAATTTATAAAAGAAAAAAACTAACATCCAAAAAACACTTATTTAAATAATGCATATAAAAACGAAAATTAGTTGGAAAAAAAAACATTAAAAAAATACTTTTAAAAATAAAAACACAAAACTGCTAAATAAAATGAAACAATAATTGTTGATGCATAAATGATTGTACGTTAATTGTTATTAAACAATAATGCCAACATAATAGTACGACAACAATTGACGAAGTGTACAGTTGAAGTTTAATAATTGTTGTGTTATGTTCAAATAAGTTTAATAATGATTGGTTTGCTGACAAAGGTAATGATGCTATCATTCTAAAACTATGTTTGACAAATATTTTACAAACTTAACCGAAAAAAAAACAATCACTTGATTTATTGTCAAAAAATTTTTTTTTCGGAAACTACAAAAGAAAAACTAAAGGGTATGAAGAAAACGAGAAAAAAAAAGAAATTTAGGACACGTTTGTTTTGGTGGAAAATTTTTTATTGGGGGTAAATTGGATTGGGATAATAATAATAATAACAAATACTATGGTGCTGCTTGGCTTGCCGGCCCGCACAGCTCTGCGCCATATATTATATTTTGACCTCTTATGTTGGTTTCTATCTATGTTCGTCGTCGCGTTTGTACACTTCTCTCAATTCGCATAATATGTTAGCGTGTATGCGCTACTATTATATTATGTACAAAATATAACCATTTTCCTCCACCAGAATACGACGACGGTTATACTACCCCCTTTCGATGACGTCATATTATCATAATAACCATCATCGTATTATTTTGCGTCTGGTTGTAGCATTGTAGAATAGTCGAATTCACACGGTGAAATATTCTGAGATATAAACATTTTGAAATAGAGAATACCTTTAAAAGATTTTTCAAGAGTTTTTTGTTCGAGAATAATTGTTTTGGCGAAAATCAAAATACCACACTAAAACTTTGTCCACTATTTTGACGTTTTAGTTATACAAGTTTATCTTCACGACTTCATCCGCGTATAACTTTAACTGAACTTTAATTGAAATTATTCGGCGAAACATTTCACACATGGTTTTGCTCCTCACATTTAACCTATTTTACACCTTCAACAACCTGCGAAGTTCATTGAAATATTTCATTCAAATTTGAGGTGCTCCCATCCCCTAATTTAGGCAATCTTTTCTATATGTTTTCGAAAATTCATTGAAAATCGTTTTAGCTTTTTCGGAGATCATATTGTGAGTACCATACAATGTGTAAAATCTCAGCCAGTTTTAAACGTGCTGTCGTAAGTAAGTAGAAATCGAGCTTATTTTGAAAATTTATCACTCCTATAAAATAAACAACTTTCTAAAACCCATAATCAAATATTTGAACAGAAAATAACACGAATATACTGAGCTGGGCGAGTGAATAAAAAACACTGGCGAACCCAGACACGGAATCCGACTAAGAGAGAAATTTGGAAAGCCAACAAGTAGATCAAATAGCGAAATTTATTAAATTATACCGACAACAGTGGTTCAGGCACTTATAAAGGCAGAAAAGAACTTGGGTTCCTAAAAAGATCACGAAGAGAAAAATATAGGCAACCTGTAAAAAACGAAATATTTTGTCTCTTTCGAAGTCTGTATCGAAAAATACTGTACTTGCTGATTATGCGAGTTACGCGACGGTGAACGATGTAATAAAAAAGCATGTCGTCTGAAAGCATATTGAGAAAGAAAACAACACCCACCGCGGATTGTGGCGTTAATTGCGCTTCAGTTCGTTTAAAGTTCAAAAATGTCTCTAAGTCAAGTTCATCACCAAATGAGTGATTTTAATATCACCAATTTTATTTCAAACTGAAATATACTCACATTTTGTATTTAAAATTTTTGAATATATATACCAGGGTTGATAATTTTTGAAAACAAAAAAAATTATATTAGAATGAAACCAATTGGAAACGGAAGATACTATGATAAAAATGAAAAGATAAATAAATTACGGGCGATCTGACTTCGGGAAGTAGGGGGGGGTGAGTGTTTTAGGGTAAAATTCGGTTTATATGATGAATTTCCAGCAAAACTACAAGTCTTATGGAAAAAAGTTAAATGGTTAAATTGTAGGTAATAAAAAGATTTACAGCTTTTGTGTTTACACTTTTTTCACATTACCTCAAAATTTATGTGAAAATTTGAAATAACCATGTTTTTGGTTTTTTATTTTTTTTCTCCAAAATTTGGTGAAAACTTACCCTTTTATGTTTCAAATACACTGTAATTTTTTTGATTTAAAATATTTATGTTATCATCTTACTTTGAATAAATATCGAAAAAGTACCCTAATTTTCAATCGAAAAATTTTGAGGTTATATGTAAAAAGTGTGAATACAAAATTTGTAGATCCTTTTATTACCTACAACTTTGCCATTAAATTTTTCCATAGAACTTATAGTTTTGCCAGAGATCGAAATAAACCGTGTTTTACCCTTAAAAACTCACCCCCTCCTACTTCCCGACCTCAGATCGCCCGTAATTTATTTTTTCTTTCATTTGTATCATATAATCTTGCGTTTCCAATGGGTTTCATCTTACTGTAATTTTCTTCCACTTTTTATCATTTTTTAAGGCTTCTACTCTGGTCTAATAATACACCGTGTATATATACATACTTACATACACAAACCATTTTCAATTTTTACTATGCATGGATAAAACGCATGCGCATTGTGAAAACAAATAATACATAAGAGATTACCATGTGCATTTTATTATTGAAAAAAAAAACCGTTGAGCATGAATCTCTAACAATTATAGCAATAACATATTGGTCCTTAATTCTCTACTGGGTCGTTTAACTAATAAAAATGCAGCATTCGGTGCTTTCGTGCATTATTTTAATGATATTGCATTCATATTTGAAGTTTCTTAAATATTTTGGGTTTTTCGAAATATCGAATTCATACCTTGAATTTAAAATCATAAAATAATTTACATCCTAACCGAAGTTTTCTTTAATTTTAGGAAAATATGTGTATCTTCATTTTTTCGATAAATTTGTTTTAGAATAATTTTAAAAAGTAGTAAAAACGATTGTCTTATTTGAATTTTAACGAACAATTTTTATCCAACTTATCTACAATATTATGAATTTCAAGATAGTAGGTGTCTAGTCATGGTATTTCACATAAGCGCTAAGGAAACAGAAACAACAACAACAAAAATGAAAAGAATGACTCAAAATTAGTGGGTTTCAAAAAAAAGTTCACCCAAATCGGTCAAAATTTGCCCAAGATAGCAAAAAATTAATTTTTGAATCTTATTACGTCATAAAAACCAAAAATATCAGTTAACTCTATTACGTTCAATTTTTATCTAATTTTGGCGAACAAAGTATGTTATCCTACTAAATTTGGGTCATAGTTTTCAAATTTTTTGTTAAATTTAACATATGTATTTTAAATTCCAAGATAGAAGGTACTAAGTCATGGTATTTCACATAAGCGTTAAGGAAACAGAAACAACAATAACAAAAATGAAAAGAATGACCCAAAATTAGTGGGTTTCAAAAAAAATTTCACCCAAATCGGTTAAAATTTGCCCAAGATAGCAAAAAATTAATTTTTTGAATCTGATTACGTCATAAAAACCAAAAATATCAGTTTTTCTCTATAACGTTCAATATTTATCCAATTTTGGCGAACAAGGTATGTAATCCTACTAAATTTGGGTCATAGTTTTCAAAATTTGTGGTTAAATTTAATATATCTATTATAAATTCCAAGATACTAGGCACCAAGTAATAGTATTTCATATAAGCGCTAAGGAAACAGAAACAACAATAACAAAAATGAAAAGAATGACCCAAAATTAGTGGGTTTCAAAAAAAAGTTCACCCAAATCGGTTAAAATTTGCCCAAGATAGCAAAAAATTAATTTTTTGAATCTGATTACGTCATAAAAACCAAAAATATCAGTTTTTCTCTATTACGTTCAATATTTATCCAATTTTGGCGAACAAGGTATGTAATCCTACTAAATTTGGGTCATAGTTTTCAAAATTTGTGGTTAAATTTAACATATCTATTATAAATTCCAAGATACTAGGCACCAAGTAATAGTATTTCATATAAGCGTTAAGGAAACAGAAACAACAATAACAAAAATGAAAAGAATGACCCAAAATTAGTGGGTTTCAAAAAAAAGTTCACCCAAATCGGTTAAAATTTGCCCAAGATAGCAAAAAATTAATTTTTTGAATCTGATTACGTCATAAAAACCAAAAATATCAGTTTTTCTCTATTACGTTCAATATTTATCCAATTTTGGCGAACAAGGTATGTAATCCTACTAAATTTGGGTCAAAGTTTTCAAATTTTTTGTTAAATTTAACATATCTATTTTAAATTCCAAGATAGAAGGTACTAAGTCATGGTATTTCACATAAGCGTTAAGGAAACAGAAACAACAATAACAAAAATGAAAAGAATGACCCAAAATTAGTGGGTTTCAAAAAAAAGTTCACCCAAATCGGTTAAAATTTGCCCAAGATAGCAAAAAATTAATTTTTTGAATCTGATTACGTCATAAAAACCAAAAATATCAGTTTTTCTCTATTACGTTCAATATTTATCCAATTTTGGCGAACAAGGTATGTAATCCTACTAAATTTGGGTCAAAGTTTTCAAATTTTTTGTTAAATTTAACATATCTATTTTAAATTCCAAGATAGAAGGTACTAAGTCATGGTATTTCACATAAGCGTTAAGGAAACAGAAACAACAATAACAAAAATGAAAAGAATGACCCAAAATTAGTGGGTTTCAAAAAAAAGTTCACCCAAATCGGTTAAAATTTGCCCAAGATAGCAAAAAATTAATTTTTTGAATCTGATTACGTCATAAAAACCAAAAATATCAGTTTTTCTCTATTACGTTCAATATTTATCCAATTTTGGCGAACAAGGTATGTAATCCTACTAAATTTGGGTCAAAGTTTTCAAATTTGTGGTTAAATTTAACATATCTATTTTAAATTATAAGATAGAAGGTACTAAGTCATGGTATTTCACATAAGCGTTAAGGAAACAGAAACAACAATAACAAAAATGAAAAGAATGACCCAAAATTAGTGGGTTTCAAAAAAAAGTTCACCCAAATCGGTTAAAATTTGCCCAAGATAGCAAAAAATTAATTTTTTGAATCTGATTACGTCATAAAAACCAAAAATATCAGTTTTTCTCTATTACGTTCAATATTTATCCAATTTTGGCGAACAAGGTATGTAATCCTACTAAATTTGGGTCAAAGTTTTCAAATTTTTTTTAAATTTAACATATCTATTTTAAATTCCAAGATAGAAGGTACTAAGTCATGGTATTTCACATAAGCGTTAAGGAAACAGAAACAACAATAACAAAAATGAAAAGAATGACCCAAAATTAGTGGGTTTCAAAAAAAAGTTCACCCAAATCGGTTAAAATTTGCCCAAGATAGCAAAAAATTAATTTTTTGAATCTGATTACGTCATAAAAACCAAAAATATCAGTTTTTCTCTATTACGTTCAATATTTATCCAATTTTGGCGAACAAGGTATGTAATCCTACTAAATTTGGGTCATAGTTTTCAAATTTTTGATTAAATTTAACATATCTATTTTAAATTCCAAGATAGAAGGTACTAAGTCATGGTATTTCACATAAGCGTTAAGGAAACAGAAACAACAATAACAAAAATGAAAAGAATGACCCAAAATTAGTGGGTTTCAAAAAAAAGTTCACCCAAATCGGTTAAAATTTGCCCAAGATAGCAAAAAATTAATTTTTTGAATCTGATTACGTCATAAAAACCAAAAATATCAGTTTTTCTCTATTACGTTCAATATTTATCCAATTTTGGCGAACAAGGTATGTAATCCTACTAAATTTGGGTCATATTTTTCAAAATTTGTGGTTAAATTTAACATATCTATTATAAATTCCAAGATACTAGGCACCAAATAAAAGTATTTCATATAAGCGCTAAGGAAACAGAAACAACAATAACAAAAATGAAAAGAATGACCCAAAATTAGTGGGTTTTAAAAAAAGTTCACCCAAATCGGTTTAAATTTGCCCAAGATAGCAAAAAATTAATTTTTTGAATCTGATTACGTCATAAAAACCAAAAATATCAGTTTTTCTCTATTACGTTCAATATTTATCCAATTTTGGCGAACAAGGTATGTAATCCTACTAAATTTGGGTCATATTTTTCAAAATTTGTGGTTAAATTTAACATATCTATTATAAATTCCAAGATACTAGGCACCAAGTAATAGTATTTCATATAAGCGCTAAGGAAACAGAAACAACAATAACAAAAATGAAAAGAATGACCCAAAATTAGTGGGTTTCATAAAAAAGTTCACCCAAATCGGTTTAAAATTACCCAAGATAGCAAAAAATTAATTTTTTGAATCTGATTACGTCATAAAAACCAAAAATATCAGTTTTTCTCTATTACGTTCAATATTTATCCAATTTTGGCGAACAAGGTATGTAATCCTACTAAATTTGGGTCATAGTTTTCAAATTTTTGGTTAAATTTAACATATCTATTTTAAATTCCAAGATAGAACGTACTAAGTCATGGTATTTCACATAAGCGTTAAGGAAACAGAAACAACAATAACAAAAATGAAAAGAATGACCCAAAATTAGTGGGTTTCAAAAAAAAGTTCACCCAAATCGGTTAAAATTTGCCCAAGATAGCAAAAAATTAATTTTTTGAATCTGATTACGTCATAAAAACCAAAAATATCAGTTTTTCTCTATTACGTTCAATATTTATCCAATTTTGGCGAACAAGGTATGTAATCCTACTAAATTTGGGTCAAAGTTTTCAAATTTTTTGTTAAATTTAACATATCTATTTTAAATTCCAAGATAGAAGGTACTAAGTCATGGTATTTCACATAAGCGTTAAGGAAACAGAAACAACAATAACAAAAATGAAAAGAATGACCCAAAATTAGTGGGTTTCAAAAAAAAGTTCACCCAAATCGGTTAAAATTTGCCCAAGATAGCAAAAAATTAATTTTTTGAATCTGATTACGTCATAAAAACCAAAAATATCAGTTTTTCTCTATTACGTTCAATATTTATCCAATTTTGGCGAACAAGGTATGTAATCCTACTAAATTTGGGTCATATTTTTCAAAATTTGTGGTTAAATTTAACATATCTATTATAAATTCCAAGATACTAGGCACCAAATAAAAGTATTTCATATAAGCGCTAAGGAAACAGAAACAACAATAACAAAAATGAAAAGAATGACCCAAAATTAGTGGGTTTCATAAAAAAGTTCACCCAAATCGGTTTAAAATTACCCAAGATAGCAAAAAATTAATTTTTTGAATCTGATTACGTCATAAAAACCAAAAATATCAGTTTTTCTCTATTACGTTCAATATTTATCCAATTTTGGCGAACAAGGTATGTAATCCTACTAAATTTGGGTCAAAGTTTTCAAATTTTTTGTTAAATTTAACATATCTATTTTAAATTCCAAGATAGAAGGTACTAAGTCATGGTATTTCACATAAGCGTTAAGGAAACAGAAACAACAATAACAAAAATGAAAAGAATGACCCAAAATTAGTGGGTTTCAAAAAAAAGTTCACCCAAATCGGTTAAAATTTGCCCAAGATAGCAAAAAATTAATTTTTTGAATCTGATTACGTCATAAAAACCAAAAATATCAGTTTTTCTCTATTACGTTCAATATTTATCCAATTTTGGCGAACAAGGTATGTAATCCTACTAAATTTGGGTCAAAGTTTTCAAATTTTTTGTTAAATTTAACATATCTATTTTAAATTCCAAGATAGAAGGTACTAAGTCATGGTATTTCACATAAGCGTTAAGGAAACAGAAACAACAATAACAAAAATGAAAAGAATGACCCAAAATTAGTGGGTTTCAAAAAAAAGTTCACCCAAATCGGTTAAAATTTGCCCAAGATAGCAAAAAATTAATTTTTTGAATCTGATTACGTCATAAAAACCAAAAATATCAGTTTTTCTCTATTACGTTCAATATTTATCCAATTTTGGCGAACAAGGTATGTAATCCTACTAAATTTGGGTCAAAGTTTTCAAATTTTTTGTTAAATTTAACATATCTATTTTAAATTCCAAGATAGAAGGTACTAAGTCATGGTATTTCACATAAGCGTTAAGGAAACAGAAACAACAATAACAAAAATGAAAAGAATGACCCAAAATTAGTGGGTTTCAAAAAAAAGTTCACCCAAATCGGTTAAAATTTGCCCAAGATAGCAAAAAATTAATTTTTTGAATCTGATTACGTCATAAAAACCAAAAATATCAGTTTTTCTCTATTACGTTCAATATTTATCCAATTTTGGCGAACAAGGTATGTAATCCTACTAAATTTGGGTCAAAGTTTTCAAATTTTTGGTTAAATTTAACATATCTATTTTAAATTCCAAGATAGAAGGTACTAAGTCATGGTATTTCACATAAGCGTTAAGGAAACAGAAACAACAATAACAAAAATGAAAAGAATGACCCAAAATTAGTGGGTTTCAAAAAAAAGTTCACCCAAATCGGTTAAAATTTGCCCAAGATAGCAAAAAATTAATTTTTTGAATCTGATTACGTCATAAAAACCAAAAATATCAGTTTTTCTCTATTACGTTCAATATTTATCCAATTTTGGCGAACAAGGTATGTAATCCTACTAAATTTGGGTCATATTTTTCAAAATTTGTGGTTAAATTTAACATATCTATTATAAATTCCAAGATACTAGGCACCAAGTAATAGTATTTCATATAAGCGCTAAGGAAACAGAAACAACAATAACAAAAATGAAAAGAATGACCCAAAATTAGTGGGTTTCATAAAAAAGTTCACCCAAATCGGTTAAAATTTGCCCAAGATAGCAAAAAATTAATTTTTTGAATCTGATTACGTCATAAAAACCAAAAATATCAGTTTTTCTCTATTACGTTCAATATTTATCCAATTTTGGCGAACAAGGTATGTAATCCTACTAAATTTGGGTCAAAGTTTTCAAATTTTTGGTTAAATTTAACATATCTATTTTAAATTCCAAGATAGAAGGTACTAAGTCATGGTATTTCACATAAGCGTTAAGGAAACAGAAACAACAATAACAAAAATGAAAAGAATGACCCAAAATTAGTGGGTTTCAAAAAAAAGTTCACCCAAATCGGTTAAAATTTGCCCAAGATAGCAAAAAATTAATTTTTTGAATCTGATTACGTCATAAAAACCAAAAATATCAGTTTTTCTCTATAACGTTCAATATTTATCCAATTTTGGCGAACAAGGTATGTAATCCTACTAAATTTGGGTCAAAGTTTTCAAATTTTTGGTTAAATTTAACATATCTATTTTAAATTCCAAGATAGAAGGTACTAAGTCATGGTATTTCACATAAGCGTTAAGGAAACAGAAACAACAATAACAAAAATGAAAAGAATGACCCAAAATTAGTGGGTTTCAAAAAAAAGTTCACCCAAATCGGTTAAAATTTGCCCAAGATAGCAAAAAATTAATTTTTTGAATCTGATTACGTCATAAAAACCAAAAATATCAGTTTTTCTCTATAACGTTCAATATTTATCCAATTTTGGCGAACAAGGTATGTAATCCTACTAAATTTGGGTCAAAGTTTTCAAATTTTTGGTTAAATTTAACATATCTATTTTAAATTCCAAGATAGAAGGTACTAAGTCATGGTATTTCACATAAGCGTTAAGGAAACAGAAACAACAATAACAAAAATGAAAAGAATGACCCAAAATTAGTGGGTTTCAAAAAAAAGTTCACCCAAATCGGTTAAAATTTGCCCAAGATAGCAAAAAATTAATTTTTTGAATCTGATTACGTCATAAAAACCAAAAATATCAGTTTTTCTCTATTACGTTCAATATTTATCCAATTTTGGCGAACAAGGTATGTAATCCTACTAAATTTGGGTCAAAGTTTTCAAATTTTTTGTTAAATTTAACATATCTATTTTAAATTCCAAGATAGAAGGTACTAAGTCATGGTATTTCACATAAGCGTTAAGGAAACAGAAACAACAATAACAAAAATGAAAAGAATGACCCAAAATTAGTGGGTTTCAAAAAAAAGTTCACCCAAATCGGTTAAAATTTGCCCAAGATAGCAAAAAATTAATTTTTTGAATCTGATTACGTCATAAAAACCAAAAATATCAGTTTTTCTCTATTACGTTCAATATTTATCCAATTTTGGCGAACAAGGTATGTAATCCTACTAAATTTGGGTCATATTTTTCAAAATTTGTGGTTAAATTTAACATATCTATTTTAAATTCCAAGATAGAAGGTACTAAGTCATGGTATTTCACATAAGCGTTAAGGAAACAGAAACAACAATAACAAAAATGAAAAGAATGACCCAAAATTAGTGGGTTTCAAAAAAAAGTTCACCCAAATCGGTTAAAATTTGCCCAAGATAGCAAAAAATTAATTTTTTGAATCTGATTACGTCATAAAAACCAAAAATATCAGTTTTTCTCTATTACGTTCAATATTTATCCAATTTTGGCGAACAAGGTATGTAATCCTACTAAATTTGGGTCAAAGTTTTCAAATTTTTGGTTAAATTTAACATATCTATTTTAAATTCCAAGATAGAAGGTACTAAGTCATGGTATTTCACATAAGCGTTAAGGAAACAGAAACAACAATAACAAAAATGAAAAGAATGACCCAAAATTAGTGGGTTTCAAAAAAAAGTTCACCCAAATCGGTTAAAATTTGCCCAAGATAGCAAAAAATTAATTTTTTGAATCTGATTACGTCATAAAAACCAAAAATATCAGTTTTTCTCTATTACGTTCAATATTTATCCAATTTTGGCGAACAAGGTATGTAATCCTACTAAATTTGGGTCAAAGTTTTCAAATTTTTGGTTAAATTTAACATATCTATTTTAAATTCCAAGATAGAAGGTACTAAGTCATGGTATTTCACATAAGCGTTAAGGAAACAGAAACAACAATAACAAAAATGAAAAGAATGACCCAAAATTAGTGGGTTTCAAAAAAAAGTTCACCCAAATCGGTTAAAATTTGCCCAAGATAGCAAAAAATTAATTTTTTGAATCTGATTACGTCATAAAAACCAAAAATATCAGTTTTTCTCTATTACGTTCAATATTTATCCAATTTTGGCGAACAAGGTATGTAATCCTACTAAATTTGGGTCAAAGTTTTCAAATTTTTTGTTAAATTTAACATATCTATTTTAAATTCCAAGATAGAAGGTACTAAGTCATGGTATTTCACATAAGCGTTAAGGAAACAGAAACAACAATAACAAAAATGAAAAGAATGACCCAAAATTAGTGGGTTTCAAAAAAAAGTTCACCCAAATCGGTTAAAATTTGCCCAAGATAGCAAAAAATTAATTTTTTGAATCTGATTACGTCATAAAAACCAAAAATATCAGTTTTTCTCTATTACGTTCAATATTTATCCAATTTTGGCGAACAAGGTATGTAATCCTACTAAATTTGGGTCAAAGTTTTCAAATTTTTGGTTAAATTTAACATATCTATTTTAAATTCCAAGATAGAAGGTACTAAGTCATGGTATTTCACATAAGCGTTAAGGAAACAGAAACAACAATAACAAAAATGAAAAGAATGACCCAAAATTAGTGGGTTTCAAAAAAAAGTTCACCCAAATCGGTTAAAATTTGCCCAAGATAGCAAAAAATTAATTTTTTGAATCTGATTACGTCATAAAAACCAAAAATATCAGTTTTTCTCTATTACGTTCAATATTTATCCAATTTTGGCGAACAAGGTATGTAATCCTACTAAATTTGGGTCAAAGTTTTCAAATTTTTGGTTAAATTTAACATATCTATTTTAAATTCCAAGATAGAAGGTACTAAGTCATGGTATTTCACATAAGCGTTAAGGAAACAGAAACAACAATAACAAAAATGAAAAGAATGACCCAAAATTAGTGGGTTTCAAAAAAAAGTTCACCCAAATCGGTTAAAATTTGCCCAAGATAGCAAAAAATTAATTTTTTGAATCTGATTACGTCATAAAAACCAAAAATATCAGTTTTTCTCTATTACGTTCAATATTTATCCAATTTTGGCGAACAAGGTATGTAATCCTACTAAATTTGGGTCAAAGTTTTAAAATTTGTGGTTAAATTTAACATATCTATTTTAAATTCCAAGATAGAAGGTACTAAGTCATGGTATTTCACATAAGCGTTAAGGAAACAGAAACAACAATAACAAAAATGAAAAGAATGACCCAAAATTAGTGGGTTTCAAAAAAAAGTTCACCCAAATCGGTTAAAATTTGCCCAAGATAGCAAAAAATTAATTTTTTGAATCTGATTACGTCATAAAAACCAAAAATATCAGTTTTTCTCTATTACGTTCAATATTTATCCAATTTTGGCGAACAAGGTATGTAATCCTACTAAATTTGGGTCAAAGTTTTAAAATTTGTGGTTAAATTTAACATATCTATTTTAAATTCCAAGATACGAGGCACCAAGTAATAGTATTTCATATAAGCGCTAAGGAAACAGAAACAACAATAACAAAAATGAAAAGAATGACCCAAAATTAGTGGGTTTCATAAAAAAGTTCACCCAAATCGGTTTAAAATTACCCAAGATAGCAAAAAATTAATTTTTTGAATCTGATTACGTCATAAAAACCAAAAATATCAGTTTTTCTCTATTACGTTCAATATTTATCCAATTTTGGCGAACAAGGTATGTAATCCTACTAAATTTGGGTCAAAGTTTTCAAATTTTTGGTTAAATTTAACATATCTATTTTAAATTCCAAGATAGAAGGTACTAAGTCATGGTATTTCACATAAGCGTTAAGGAAACAGAAACAACAATAACAAAAATGAAAAGAATGACCCAAAATTAGTGGGTTTCAAAAAAAAGTTCACCCAAATCGGTTAAAATTTGCCCAAGATAGCAAAAAATTAATTTTTTGAATCTGATTACGTCATAAAAACCAAAAATATCAGTTTTTCTCTATTACGTTCAATATTTATCCAATTTTGGCGAACAAGGTATGTAATCCTACTAAATTTGGGTCAAAGTTTTCAAATTTTTGGTTAAATTTAACATATCTATTTTAAATTCCAAGATAGAAGGTACTAAGTCATGGTATTTCACATAAGCGTTAAGGAAACAGAAACAACAATAACAAAAATGAAAAGAATGACCCAAAATTAGTGGGTTTCAAAAAAAAGTTCACCCAAATCGGTTAAAATTTGCCCAAGATAGCAAAAAATTAATTTTTTGAATCTGATTACGTCATAAAAACCAAAAATATCAGTTTTTCTCTATTACGTTCAATATTTATCCAATTTTGGCGAACAAGGTATGTAATCCTACTAAATTTGGGTCAAAGTTTTCAAATTTTTGGTTAAATTTAACATATCTATTTTAAATTCCAAGATAGAAGGTACTAAGTCATGGTATTTCACATAAGCGTTAAGGAAACAGAAACAACAATAACAAAAATGAAAAGAATGACCCAAAATTAGTGGGTTTCAAAAAAAAGTTCACCCAAATCGGTTAAAATTTGCCCAAGATAGCAAAAAATTAATTTTTTGAATCTGATTACGTCATAAAAACCAAAAATATCAGTTTTTCTCTATTACGTTCAATATTTATCCAATTTTGGCGAACAAGGTATGTAATCCTACTAAATTTGGGTCAAAGTTTTCAAATTTTTGGTTAAATTTAACATATCTATTTTAAATTCCAAGATAGAAGGTACTAAGTCATGGTATTTCACATAAGCGTTAAGGAAACAGAAACAACAATAACAAAAATGAAAAGAATGACCCAAAATTAGTGGGTTTCAAAAAAAAGTTCACCCAAATCGGTTTAAAATTTGCCCAAGATAGCAAAAAATTAATTTTTTGAATCTGATTACGTCATAAAAACCAAAAATATCAGTTTTTCTCTATTACGTTCAATATTTATCCAATTTTGGCGAACAAGGTATGTAATCCTACTAAATTTGGGTCAAAGTTTTCAAATTTTTGGTTAAATTTAACATATCTATTTTAAATTCCAAGATAGAAGGTACTAAGTCATGGTATTTCACATAAGCGTTAAGGAAACAGAAACAACAATAACAAAAATGAAAAGAATGACCCAAAATTAGTGGGTTTCAAAAAAAAGTTCACCCAAATCGGTTAAAATTTGCCCAAGATAGCAAAAAATTAATTTTTTGAATCTGATTACGTCATAAAAACCAAAAATATCAGTTTTTCTCTATTACGTTCAATATTTATCCAATTTTGGCGAACAAGGTATGTAATCCTACTAAATTTGGGTCAAAGTTTTCAAATTTTTGGTTAAATTTAACATATCTATTTTAAATTCCAAGATAGAAGGTACTAAGTCATGGTATTTCACATAAGCGTTAAGGAAACAGAAACAACAATAACAAAAATGAAAAGAATGACCCAAAATTAGTGGGTTTCAAAAAAAAGTTCACCCAAATCGGTTAAAATTTGCCCAAGATAGCAAAAAATTAATTTTTTGAATCTGATTACGTCATAAAAACCAAAAATATCAGTTTTTCTCTATTACGTTCAATATTTATCCAATTTTGGCGAACAAGGTATGTAATCCTACTAAATTTGGGTCATATTTTTCAAAATTTGTGGTTAAATTTAACATATCTATTTTAAATTCCAAGATAGAAGGTACTAAGTCATGGTATTTCACATAAGCGTTAAGGAAACAGAAACAACAATAACAAAAATGAAAAGAATGACCCAAAATTAGTGGGTTTCAAAAAAAAGTTCACCCAATTCGGTTTAAAATTTGCCCAAGATAGCAAAAAATTAATTTTTTGAATCTGATTACGTCATAAAAACCAAAAATATCAGTTTTTCTCTATTACGTTCAATATTTATCCAATTTTGGCGAACAAGGTATGTAATCCTACTAAATTTGGGTCAAAGTTTTCAAATTTTTTGTTAAATTTAACATATCTATTTTAAATTCCAAGATAGAAGGTACTAAGTCATGGTATTTCACATAAGCGTTAAGGAAACAGAAACAACAATAACAAAAATGAAAAGAATGACCCAAAATTAGTGGGTTTCAAAAAAAAGTTCACCCAAATCGGTTAAAATTTGCCCAAGATAGCAAAAAATTAATTTTTTGAATCTGATTACGTCATAAAAACCAAAAATATCAGTTTTTCTCTATAACGTTCAATATTTATCCAATTTTGGCGAACAAGGTATGTAATCCTACTAAATTTGGGTCAAAGTTTTCAAATTTTTTGTTAAATTTAACATATCTATTTTAAATTCCAAGATAGAAGGTACTAAGTCATGGTATTTCACATAAGCGTTAAGGAAACAGAAACAACAATAACAAAAATGAAAAGAATGACCCAAAATTAGTGGGTTTCAAAAAAAAGTTCACCCAAATCGGTTTAAAATTTGCCCAAGATAGCAAAAAATTAATTTTTTGAATCTGATTACGTCATAAAAACCAAAAATATCAGTTTTTCTCTATTACGTTCAATATTTATCCAATTTTGGCGAACAAGGTATGTAATCCTACTAAATTTGGGTCAAAGTTTTCAAATTTTTGGTTAAATTTAACATATCTATTTTAAATTCCAAGATAGAAGGTACTAAGTCATGGTATTTCACATAAGCGTTAAGGAAACAGAAACAACAATAACAAAAATGAAAAGAATGACCCAAAATTAGTGGGTTTCAAAAAAAAGTTCACCCAAATCGGTTAAAATTTGCCCAAGATAGCAAAAAATTAATTTTTTGAATCTGATTACGTCATAAAAACCAAAAATATCAGTTTTTCTCTATTACGTTCAATATTTATCCAATTTTGGCGAACAAGGTATGTAATCCTACTAAATTTGGGTCAAAGTTTTCAAAATTTGTGGTTAAATTTAACATATCTATTTTAAATTCCAAGATACAAGGTACTAAGTCATGGTATTTCACATAAGCGTTAAGGAAACAGAAACAACAATAACAAAAATGAAAAGAATGACCCAAAATTAGTGGGTTTCAAAAAAAAGTTCACCCAAATCGGTTAAAATTTGCCCAAGATAGCAAAAAATTAATTTTTTGAATCTGATTACGTCATAAAAACCAAAAATATCAGTTTTTCTCTATTACGTTCAATATTTATCCAATTTTGGCGAACAAGGTATGTAATCCTACTAAATTTGGGTCAAAGTTTTCAAATTTTTTGTTAAATTTAACATATCTATTTTAAATTCCAAGATAGAAGGTACTAAGTCATGGTATTTCACATAAGCGTTAAGGAAACAGAAACAACAATAACAAAAATGAAAAGAATGACCCAAAATTAGTGGGTTTCAAAAAAAAGTTCACCCAAATCGGTTAAAATTTGCCCAAGATAGCAAAAAATTAATTTTTTGAATCTGATTACGTCATAAAAACCAAAAATATCAGTTTTTCTCTATTACGTTCAATATTTATCCAATTTTGGCGAACAAGGTATGTAATCCTACTAAATTTGGGTCAAAGTTTTCAAATTTTTGGTTAAATTTAACATATCTATTTTAAATTCCAAGATAGAAGGTACTAAGTCATGGTATTTCACATAAGCGTTAAGGAAACAGAAACAACAATAACAAAAATGAAAAGAATGACCCAAAATTAGTGGGTTTCAAAAAAAAGTTCACCCAAATCGGTTAAAATTTGCCCAAGATAGCAAAAAATTAATTTTTTGAATCTGATTACGTCATAAAAACCAAAAATATCAGTTTTTCTCTATTACGTTCAATATTTATCCAATTTTGGCGAACAAGGTATGTAATCCTACTAAATTTGGGTCATATTTTTCAAAATTTGTGGTTAAATTTAACATATCTATTATAAATTCCAAGATACTAGGCACCAAATAATAGTATTTCATATAAGCGCTAAGGAAACAGAAACAACAATAACAAAAATGAAAAGAATGACCCAAAATTAGTGGGTTTCATAAAAAAGTTCACCCAATTCGGTTTAAAATTTGCCCAAGATAGCAAAAAATTAATTTTTTGAATCTGATTACGTCATAAAAACCAAAAATATCAGTTTTTCTCTATAACGTTCAATATTTATCCAATTTTGGCGAACAAGGTATGTAATCCTACTAAATTTGGGTCAAAGTTTTCAAATTTTTTGTTAAATTTAACATATCTATTTTAAATTCCAAGATAGAAGGTACTAAGTCATGGTATTTCACATAAGCGTTAAGGAAACAGAAACAACAATAACAAAAATGAAAAGAATGACCCAAAATTAGTGGGTTTCAAAAAAAAGTTCACCCAAATCGGTTTAAAATTTGCCCAAGATAGCAAAAAATTAATTTTTTGAATCTGATTACGTCATAAAAACCAAAAATATCAGTTTTTCTCTATTACGTTCAATATTTATCCAATTTTGGCGAACAAGGTATGTAATCCTACTAAATTTGGGTCAAAGTTTTCAAATTTTTGGTTAAATTTAACATATCTATTTTAAATTCCAAGATAGAAGGTACTAAGTCATGGTATTTCACATAAGCGTTAAGGAAACAGAAACAACAATAACAAAAATGAAAAGAATGACCCAAAATTAGTGGGTTTCAAAAAAAAGTTCACCCAAATCGGTTTAAAATTTGCCCAAGATAGCAAAAAATTAATTTTTTGAATCTGATTACGTCATAAAAACCAAAAATATCAGTTTTTCTCTATTACGTTCAATATTTATCCAATTTTGGCGAACAAGGTATGTAATCCTACTAAATTTGGGTCAAAGTTTTCAAATTTTTTGTTAAATTTAACATATCTATTATAAATTCCAAGATACTAGGCACCAAGTAATAGTATTTCATATAAGCGCTAAGGAAACAGAAACAACAATAACAAAAATGAAAAGAATGACCCAAAATTAGTGGGTTTCAAAAAAAAGTTCACCCAAATCGATTAAAATTTGCCCAAGATAGCAAAAAATTAATTTTTTGAATCTGATTACGTCATAAAAACCAAAAATATCAGTTTTTCTCTATTACGTTCAATATTTATCCAATTTTGGCGAACAAGGTATGTAATCCTACTAAATTTGGGTCAAAGTTTTCAAATTTTTTGGTTAAATTTAACATATCTATTTTAAATTCCAAGATAGAAGGTACTAAGTCCTGGTATTTCACATAAGCGTTAAGGAAACAGAAACAACAATAACAAAAATGAAAAGAATGACCCAAAATTAGTGGGTTTCAAAAAAAAAGTTCACCCAAATCGGTTAAAATTTGCCCAAGATAGCAAAAAATTAATTTTTTGAATCTGATTACGTCATAAAAACCAAAAATATCAGTTTTTCTCTATTACGTTCAATATTTATCCAATTTTGGCGAACAAGGTATGTAATCCTACTAAATTTGGGTCAAAGTTTTCAAATTTTTGGTTAAATTTAACATATCTATTTTAAATTCCAAGATAGAAGGTACTAAGTCATGGTATTTCACATAAGCGTTAAGGAAACAGAAACAACAATAACAAAAATGAAAAGAATGACCCAAAATTAGTGGGTTTCAAAAAAAAGTTCACCCAAATCGGTTAAAATTTGCCCAAGATAGCAAAAAATTAATTTTTTGAATCTGATTACGTCATAAAAACCAAAAATATCAGTTTTTCTCTATTACGTTCAATATTTATCCAATTTTGGCGAACAAGGTATGTAATCCTACTAAATTTGGGTCAAAGTTTTCAAATTTTTTGTTAAATTTAACATATCTATTTTAAATTCCAAGATAGAAGGTACTAAGTCATGGTATTTCATATAAGCGTTAAGGAAACAGAAACAACAATAACAAAAATGAAAAGAATGACCCAAAATTAGTGGGTTTCAAAAAAAAGTTCACCCAAATCGGTTAAAATTTGCCCAAGATAGCAAAAAATTAATTTTTTGAATCTGATTACGTCATAAAAACCAAAAATATCAGTTTTTCTCTATTACGTTCAATATTTATCCAATTTTGGCGAACAAGGTATGTAATCCTACTAAATTTGGGTCAAAGTTTTCAAATTTTTGGTTAAATTTAACATATCTATTTTAAATTCCAAGATAGAAGGTACTAAGTCATGGTATTTCACATAAGCGTTAAGGAAACAGAAACAACAATAACAAAAATGAAAAGAATGACCCAAAATTAGTGGGTTTCAAAAAAAAGTTCACCCAAATCGGTTAAAATTTGCCCAAGATAGCAAAAAATTAATTTTTTGAATCTGATTACGTCATAAAAACCAAAAATATCAGTTTTTCTCTATTACGTTCAATATTTATCCAATTTTGGCGAACAAGGTATGTAATCCTACTAAATTTGGGTCATAGTTTTCAAATCGATCAAAAATTAAGTTTTTGTACTTTATTACGGCACAAAAATCAAAAATATTAGTTTTTCTGTATTATGCTCAATTTTTATCCAATTTTGGAAAGTAAAGTAAGTATTCCTGGTATGTTTTATTTGGCAAATTTTGTTTGCAAACTTTTTGGAACTATTTCTTAGTATTTTAGGTTATCGAAAAACACTTAAATTGACACGTGTATTGAAAGACCCCTAATACTTGGAAACTACACTTAAAATTTATAAAGTGCCAAGTAATTCCATGAATGCAGTTTTTTTTTTTTTATAAAGCCAAAATTCATTACAATTTATCGGAACAGATTTTTACACATTTAATATAGGTATTATACATATTTGTAAGTTTCATTTCACAAAAATGTTTAGTAAAATAGTTGTTACTTCATAAACTTTTTTAATAATATATTAAGAAAACATATAAAGTTAATATCATGACGACGTGAAAGACTAGAAATATATTCTTAAAACTAAAACTTTTTATTAAAAAAATTTCTTCAAAACTTTCTTGAATTTGTATCCAAAACATTTTATGAAAAGTTATTGAAAGTGGTACAAAAAACATAAAGTAAGTACATTTGTTATAATGAATGAAAATATAACTTATTTTATCATTAAAAGCGTAACATAACCCGTACTTGTAAGTTACTTGTACATTGATGTAACAGTCAGTGGAGAGCAACCACTGATCAAAATTCATCAACCTAAACGTCGATAGTTATAAAACTCATCCTTATCGTACGTAATAAGTTATGATTAAATTAATTTAACTAATTTGCTTCTTTTAACCCAAAAGTTCACAAGTATCCTTTCTTCTTATACCAAAACCTGAATAGATAGGCCTCTACAACGTAGAACAAATTTTAATCCAACTTCTTTCAAGAAGAGTTCACCAGAATAACTTTTGAACTTTCTTGTATACTCGACGACCATATACGTTCAATGAGAATTCGTCATAAAACTTTATAATTTTCATAAATTCATTTTTTTATCTCATCTCACGTCCAATTATAATTTTAAATTAAGTAATTGGCATAACGAATCGAAACCGATTTTATTCAATTCGGATTAATTCATATACCGATGTTTTTTCGAGAGCAGCTTCTCAGCACAACATGCTTTATGTTGTTGGAGATAAATTACTGCAATTAGACATCTTCGATTAACACTGATCGCATTTTTTATCTTACGTTCTCCATTGGCCTAGGGCTACAACTTATGTGAAATGCTTTCTTCGATCATTAGTATGATGTTTATCTTGTTCATACCGATGACGTTTCAAAACAAACTTAACATAATTGAATACAACATAAGTCAATCCAATGCAACTCACACTAATAATACATATACTGTAAATAAGTATAAGCACATTCAAATATATCTAAGTTCATTTCAAATTTTGTGACTTCTACCGCGTATGCAAGAGTGATTTCCCATCATTTTCAAAGTAATGGAAACAAATTATATCATCCCCATTTTTCTTTCGTCACATTTAATTAAGATTTCTGTTTTCAAATTTAAGTTCAAATATTTGTTTTCAAATAAATGAACTCCCATCATGACAGAACATATTTTATATTAAATTAGTCTTTAGGGGAATTAGGAAAAACTAAATAAATGATATATATTTGAAGAAAAAAAATTTATTCAGCATTTAAAAACATAAGAAATAAAAAACAAGCGCGCGAAATTTATTTTCATTTTCTGAACATAAATTGAAAATCATAATTGACTATGTTTGATTCGATCAAAATTCATCAACAGGTAAGAAAGAATAGACATATATACACAAATAATGCATTAATTTTTAAACTAATAAATATTATGTTAATTTAAATCCAACATTTAGTGAAACTTTGCTATTTACTTACAAGCTAATTCAGACAACTAATGAACTATAATTAAACATTGATAAATTTATATATAAAAAATAATCTTTACCTATTGATTTGAATATTTCCTTATATTGTGAAAGATTATTTTGATCAAGCCATAAGTCAACTTCATTAAGCTCCCTAGTATGAATTTCATCCCATAAATTAACACACAATTTTATTAAACATCCTACACAGGTTACAGATAATAATATAGCTACAATTAGTTTGGCACAACGCGACATTGTTTTTAAATACTATAAATTCACATAATGAACATGTCTTAAAATTTATTTGTATTCAATTCACCCATTTTATCATTGTTTTCATCAAAAATTTTCATTATTTACCCTAATTTTACACAAAAATCATAAACACTTGTCAGAAATGACACTTGATAGCAGCGCCAAATCAATATAACTAAATACTCAGTGACCATTAAAATGTTTTAGCTTATGTTTCCTGAAACTTTTCAATTCTTTAAGAACCATTATATTATCATAATTATATAGTTTCTTTAATCAGTATTATTAGATAATACTGATTCGTTTTAGTACAGGATCAGGATTTGTATTTAGGAAAGGTATGCGTTAAAAATGCCACTATTAAAATTTTTAAAGTAAGAAAGTTTTCAGAAAAGTATTTAAATAATGACATAATTATGCGGCTCTTATAAAGGTTTAAAAATAATGATGAATCCCTTTTATTTAATATGATTTTATTTAGATACATCAAGCCTACCTTACAAATTAGACAATTCAGATAATACACATAAACCTAACATTTTTTTAAATATTTTGTTTGTGTTTTAAAACATTGATACAATTAAACTGTGCTTAAATTTGGGATGGCGAAGGCACAAGTTGGAAAATTTAAGGAGTTTATAATATATTAAAAATTACATAAGTAATAATTATAATAGTTTTTTTTAAAGTAAAATCCCACTCCAAATATTCATTAAATATTAATTATATTTTTTTAATCAAGGAATGTTTTTTTTTTATTTGTTTATATTATATTATTTTATTTAAATAATAAATAACAGACACACAACTAAGCATTTTAAATATATCCACATTAGAAATATTGATGACTAGAAAATAATAAAGTTAAAAATGCTCAGTTACGCTTTTAATTAATAATAATATTTTAAGTACCTTTAATTGAAAATTATTTCATGCACAGTTTTCTATTTTTTCTTTATTTTGAATAATAATATTTTTTATGTACGTACTTATGCATTTCTAGGAATACATGTAAATAGTATAATAAAGGAAATAACAAAAATTTATAACAAACTTGAAATTTATAACAAAAATTGGAACATAGTTGTGTTGTTCTTCCTAGATCTGCCTTTTTCTTATTTCTGTATTGATTTACATTTTTTTTTTGTATAGAATTCACGTATATTCTGTAATCACAAATTTTTCAGAATAATCATATTTTGTTGGTTAGATTATTAAGAGAAATTGCTGCTTTAATTCTGATCTTAGAAAATTACGATTTTAATATATTTAATATATTTAAAATTTGTGTTTTTAATTCGTGATTACAGAAAATTTTTCTACTAGATTAGTAAATTACTAAATACTTACACAATTACCCTCTATTTGTTGACAGAAATATTCTGTTGTCGATGTTTCTTACATATTCGAGTTAAATAGACTTATTAAATCATATAATAAATCTATTTTTGATGAGATTTAGAACATATGAATATAGTTTGAATTTAGAATAGTTTATCAAAATTATCAATGTCCGTATAATTGTTTTACGTTCAGAATCTTAAAAATGATTTTTTTTTTTATAAATGAGAAATGAGTTCAAATAGATACAATTAAAACTGTTATTTTAATCAGTGTCTGTCAGAATTATTCAATACCAAAGGCTTATAATATTATATCAGGAAGAAAACGAGCGTATGCTGATTAGTTTTACCTATTGGTCAGGCGAACTTTCAAAATAATTCTATAGCTGGAGGGTGAGTGATAGAGAAAAATAATAGCAAACTGATTTTTTGTGTCAATTTTTACGATATTTTCTTTTTTACGATACATCGTTAAAATTGAATACTGCTCTGTGAAATATTAATAAGAATATTATTATTTTCAGTCGTTATAAAATGAATATATTCTGACAGCATTGTATATCTTGAACATAATTAAAATTTATATTAAATTCGATTGTCCGAAAGGCGCGCTCTCACGAATTAAGTTTTGTTGACCGATTATAGTGGACCATAAGACATTGAATAAGACTTGAATCATTTGTTGTTCACACATTTCAATAAAAATTGAATCAATTTAAATAAAATAGTTGTCTCTACTATTTTTTTAATTTAAGATAAAAGACACAGAAAATATAATACTATAAAATGGTAACAAATAATAACAAATATATGGGGGATCAGTTGAAAGTGAACTTGCAACTTGAAAAAAAATTTTACGCTTGAACGATAACGTTTGACTGAGTATATACCCGTCAAAAACTTCATCGACTTTATTGAAACAAAGGTTTTCTCACTAGAAATTGTATTTAACTTTTCTTGATAAACTATAATCGGTAGGTAACCTAAATTTAATTCGTGAGAACGCGACTTTACACAAGTTAAATTTTTTGTTACTAAATATTTTTTCGTGTAAATAACATTTAATAATATTGATATTTGTTTTTCTTTTTTAAATAAATTTTTTATTTTTGTATATTCTTTTTTTTACTATCTGTATAATAATATAATCAATAAAATACACGCTTTTTCACAAGATAACAATATATAAATATAATATTTACGTATTAATTATTTATGTATTATATTTAAAAATTTTTTTAATTAGGAAAAATCAACACGTTATTATTAATTATATATCTGATTTTATTTGTAATTAATGTATTTTTTTTAATAGGTTGTTATGTACACCATATTTTTATTTCAATAAAATTAGTTAGTTTTTTATTTCGTTTTTGTTCTTTTGCTGTTCAATTTTTTTAAGAAATTATCAAGCGTAATAATAAATTAATATGTATTTTATGTTTGTTATATACATTTTTGTATGTTTTTTTTTTTTTTTTTTAATAATTATTTTTAATTATATATTTAGTTAAAGGATAATTTATTTCTTTTGTCTCTTTAACGAAATTTAAAAAATATAATATTATTCATATATTGATATTTTGTACGTTTTTGTCAATATAAATATGGATAATTAGTTGAAATTCAATTTAATACTATTAATACATTATTTTCAGACTGTTAATACATAACAAGTATATTTTTATTTAAATTAATTTTACTTAAGGAGTGTTATATTTTTTATAGAGACTTCTATAATATAATGAACTAAATATACATTGTATTTTTTTTAAGAGTAAAAAAATTTATTAATTATCTAAATGACATCAAATTTTGGATTTATACGTAGAAATGTTTGTTCGGGACATACATTCCATTTTCATGTCAAGTTTGTGCATTCCAAATTTCATAATAGATAATTATTTCTTAAAAGAAAATACTATGTATATTACATTTGAAAAGATTTTCTTTATTACAGAGACAAAACAAAATTTTACATGATAGCTTCGCTGCAATTTTTAAATTACATAATAGTTTTTTCAATTTCTATTTTTTATACGTAATTTATTTAGAAAAATGAATGGGTAATATTTTTTAATTTACCAAAACTAAACTAACCTGTTATAAAAATGAGTGACATAAGTGCTAGCTTAAAAGTAGAAAACACACTCCCAAGAGATTTTCCAATAAAATAAATATTTCTTATGTATAAATACAGTTGTGAAAATAATACTTTATATAAATAAAAAATAATTTTCAATTCCATAAAAATTTATTATGAATTTAAACAAATGAACAAATTAATTTTTTTTTTTAAATATAAATAACTAGATATAAATTTTTTATTGATTTTAAGACATAAAAGTAGTCTTTTTTTTTAAGTAAATTTAAAATTAATTTTTTTTTTTTACTTAAAGTTAATGTATATTTTTTAGATAGGCCGTTTTTTAAAGAATATATAGTTTACTAATGAAAAGAAAAAACTAAAAAGACAATTTACTTAAAGCATCTTATTTCATGCCTTTTTTTGTTTCTTTTTAAATATGTATAATATTTATTATTTTAAAAATGTATAATATTTCTTTAATTATATCTAATAATTTCTAATAAATTAAAGAATTGCTTAATTACACTGAGTTACTTCTATAGAGAGATTATATAATAAATAATTAAAATTTTTTTAATTATTATTTATTAATTACAAGGTGGAATTAAAATTTTTGTTTTTATTGTTAAATTTGATTTTTGTATTTCTAATATCAGTGTTAACTGGTAAACTGGATCAAAATTATTAACAGTTTTTTATTAATTTATAATTATCACTACTTAGTTTTTTTTTTAAATATTGAGAGAAACTAATTTAGTTTAGAATTAAAAAATGATGGTATAAGAAAGATGCCTTTAAAATAAATATGATTGAAGAATCGGGGACATTTTAGTAATTATTCATACAGCACTCATTCCCCTCAAATAACACCATTCACAAAATCTTTTAAATAAACATAAATATTTGACGAAAACATTATTGTCTTTATATAGCAGACATTTTTGACAAGCATTGGTAGAAGTGACGTAATGATTAAAAATAATTTATATAAAGGTTGGACCTGCTAATTATTTATTTTACGACAACTGATTAAATCAGTCCACATCAGTTGACATAATTTTTATAATCAGACAAATTTTTCGATGCAAATTTTGCCTTAAATTGTTGTTTTGCAAACGAAATTTGAGTGTTAACTCAAAAGTTTATAAAAGAACAAAATAACCAAAATTGAGAAAAAATAATTCATGGATTTTTGGGAACAATAATTCTAAATTATAATCTGGGTGTAATTAGAATAATTCTAAATTATAATCTGTCTCTTAACGAAATTGTCTGCCATATTTCCACGAAACTTCGACATTACAAATCATACTTATTCGCCTGTTTACCAACTCTACCTGCTACCATATATTACTATCTAAATCACGAAGTAATTTAGACATGATTGTCAAGTTGATGGACATTTATTCAAAATTTGTCAAAATTAATCTCTCAAACCTTCAACCGTATTTATTTTCAAAGCATTCCAATAGATAAAGTTCGTTTGTTTTTTTACATTTTTAAAATATATATGTTTCACATTACACTTCACAAAATATTGGAAAAATTCGATATTTCAAAATATACAGATTTGCATATAGAAAAAGATTGCACCCTTAAAATTTAATAATAATAATTATTATTTTTTTACAATATGGCTATACATCAATATTGGTAACATTAAGGATAAAACATCTATTTAGAATATTTTTGTAATTAAGACGCACCAGTATTTATTATAATATCGACGACTCAAGCTTTCTTTTTATAATTATTTTATCGCGTAATTAAAATTTCTTTCTTTATTCGAGTAGATACTGAATGAATTACAAAATTAAAATAATTATTCACTGTAATCTATTTGGAGATAATTTTCGAATTAAAAATGGAAATAGTAATAACTAATCTTAGTTTGTTTTTACTTATTTTTTACGATTAACGTTCAATAGGATTGAAATTTTTCACTTTAATTCGGTGAATATCTCCAAAAATTCATAATCAAAAATATTCCACCTCCTACAATATCAATTCAAATAATTGCGGTATTCGAATGTGATAACATTTTTTCGATTTTAAGCGTTTTTAATATTTCCTTTTAATAATCATTTTATTTTTCAAATAAAAAATAACAAAGTCAAATGGTATAAACCGTAAAAAAAAGAACCCAAATTGAAAATTATGAGTAATAAAATGGGCTGATTCGATAGAAAAAAATTTTGATCAAAAGTATCAAAAATATTTTGTCTACCCTGAAGGATAAAAAATGTACCTTATAAAGTCCATTTATAAAGTGATTTTGATCCCTACATTTCAAAAATAACAACTATTTAACAATATCAGGCATAGTAGTTGACATATCGCCTAAAATTCCAAGCGAAGGCTGATATCTTGCACCGATTTCAACCAATAATATATCGGAAACTAGAGCAGCGAAAAAATTTTTTTTTACTTTTTAAAGTATTTTATAATAATAAATTTTTCAAAATAATAATTATTTACTACGATTCTGTATTTTTTTGTTTTTTTTTTTTTTTGCGAAATATTTGAAACAATAAAAATGTTACCACATCGCAAATTAAACAAAATAATAGCTTTTAATAAATGTACTTTAGTACAGTCAATTAGTTACTTTTTTAAATACTTCGATTCATTGATTATTGCCAATGTTAGGATAATTGCATACAGCTGATGTATTTAATAACAGTGTATTCACATTCAAAAGAATAACAGTAAACGTTTTGTATAAAGACATAAAATTTAAAAAAGTATGCAGACATTTTTATAAACTGATATAACTATTAAATTCTTCAGCCATATTTCATTATAGTTTTAGTTAGAAAAAAAATCATTTAAATAATAATCGATTGTAAACAATATTTGTTTGATATACGAGTATTTATAGTTTTAATTTTACAGACTGTAAAAAATAATTTATTTTATAGACTATTCTACAAATATTATTGCACGAGATATATAGTTTTATGTTTTTCTTTACTTTATACATTATTCTGGAACTATTAGTCGACTTTTCTTATAAATATAAATTCCAAGAAAACGATTTTCATTTTGAGATATCTACAATAAATTTCTCTATAACACGATACAAGTTATTATATTTATTTAAGAGTTTTTTAACGACAAAAATTTAATTTTTATCTTTCAATTTAACATTTTGACAATGTTTATAGACCCTGTTTTGTGAATTAATATATGTAATATTCGTTAGAAGTGAATTACTGAATGCGTTAACAGGAAAATACGAGCGTTCACGAAGCATTCACGAACAATCTTTTCCTGCTAAATGCAACCATTAATTTATCGTGATAAGAAATTTACGTGTCTCAAAAAAATCTTATTCTCTGGATTCAGTAAAAACAGAAAATTTGGTTAATTTATTTAGACAAGTAGAACAAGGGACAAAATCAATCATACTAGAATATAAAATTTTTAAGTAAGATAATATAAAATTTCTACAATGCATGATGGGAAATGTCAAAATTAAAGTCAAGAGTGAAATTAGTATAATTACACGTTCATTATAATCAAAGTAAACAGATGTAAATTTAAATTTCTTGACAGGAATTTTACGAAAAAAATATTTTGGCTACAATTCACCAGTTTACGTAATAAAACAAGATCAGTTCCATAAAAATGATACATTCTACCTCCGTATAATAAATTTTGTTCGATATTCTTCAATTTTAGTTGTATTGTAAACGTAGTCGTACATCCACATATGTAAAAAATAATTTTTGAATCCAGAGAAAATCTAATTAAATTTGCAAGCTAATTATTATATTAAAAATAAACGAATACATAATTAAACAATTCCATTTTATTATTTATTTTTTAAACTGATATTATTATTTTTATCAATAAAATGTGTAAACTATAATATTTTAGAGTATTTGTGAAAAATCACATTTATGATTTTATTATTTTACCTAATAAAAATTATTATGTTTCACAATCACTGAAATTATATTTCGCTAAAATATATCATTATTTTCTAATATTTACAAGCTTTGTAGTTAGGACAAACTACTTTTTTTATTTATCTATATTTATATATAATTCAATATAAATTATTATTATCTATAATCTCAACTAATTTGTTTTTTATTTAAGATGACGACATTCATATTTGTTTTTATATTTTATTTACGTTTTAATTCAAAATCTAAAGCATAAATGCCTTCTGATTTTTGTTGGTTTATAAAGCACGTTTATTTTATGTTCAATGCTTCTTTGCTAAATTATTATAAATTTTAATTGCATGTGGAATAGGTAGAAAACTAATATGCATGAGGAATAAATAAAAGTATGAAAACAAAGTGCGCTTCTTGTTAAAAAATAAATAGAAATATTGAGTGTTCAACTTAAACTGTAAAAAAAAAAATTGAATCTGGGTTTCTCGTTTCTGTTTCGATTGCTTATGAATATCTCTTTTTATTAAAAATCATATTTAATTCTATTGAAATGGAATTGTAATCAATCAGAAAATAATAGGATTTAATAGGAAATTAAAATCCTATTCAAAATTCCGATTCAGTCGGAATCATTTACTATTAAATTTCAATAGGATTTAATCTTAAGAATTTATTTAGCGTGCCTAATCTTGTTCCATACTGTGATTTTTGGTTCGTTGTCTCAAGGTCGCTAGTATTTTGGTTAAGTCGTGGGAGAGTCATCTCATGCTACATCTGTGAAAAAATTTAGGGACAAGACCAAATCTTGTATGCAATCTGCGCTAGTCTTCCTACTTTTATCCATACCTTAGTTTTCCGTAGCAAATTTCGAATGATTTTCTGTTGTAGTTTAGCTTAAAAACTCGATAAAATATCTTTAATAAATCAAAATTATGACCCTTAACAGAAATTGTGTTTTGGAATCATTAGGAATTTTAATGTGATGCATTAAATTAATGTAAAAACTTGGTTTAGCACTCAAAGGCTCAAATATACACTACAATATCAGACGAATATAATATAGAAGAATATAACGAAGTTTTCTTCCTTTCTACATTATTGTGATTCAAATCTACCTTTTTTTAATATCAGTTATAAATTTTGCTTAGCAATTATAAATTACTAATCAAAATAATTTACGATAAAGCCAGATCTAAAATTCCATTCCATTGCGATAAACCCGTTGTGCATGATTCAGGTAAAAAAATTAAGGTTTTGAGTAAATTATTTTTCATTCGAGATTCTATTTGAAAACGATTGAGTATTAATTTAGGAAAAGTCAATTTTTACAACAACTTTAAGAATTATTGTAGTAAAAAATGGATTTATTTTTTTCATTTGTTAGAAAATCGTTCAATTTTCAAAAAATTTAGGTTTTGTTTTATGATATGAATGACAGATATGAATATTGATCTACTTTTTAATTGTTTTGAAATCTATAATTTTTAATTCTAGTTTCTCAGTGTTAGATCTAACGTAATAAACGTCAAAAAACTAATTTTTTTTGTAATTGCTTGATAGAATCCAACAAGGCATAGTTGGAAAATACGAAATATTCTGCTAAAAAATATGTAACGAATGTGCGTTATCTACATGCGCCATTCAGGGGCCTAAAAAACTTTTAGAATAAAAACATATACAATAGAAATATGTTTAAAAAATTCACATATAAGACAAATATAAAATACCTATGTTATATAAAAATTACTATCCATTAACGTTTTGTCACCAATTTGCGTCGAATCTAGCCTTTAAACGATCCGAGTGTATATGCATATAGGCTTACAATTATGGAGGGTAGAGAAAAGGAGAACTATTTTTATATGAAAAACTGTGCGGCAAAATTCGTTAAATTAGAATGACGCTACAATTGAAACATGGTTATTTTCAAAGTGAGTGCATATCAGATCATAATAAACAGAATAATAAAATAAAATCATTTACATTCACAAGGTCAATATTTTATGGCACTAACTTTTCCCATGATAATTTCAAAAGTATTTTACAAGTCAACACTAACTATATTTACAAACTTCCACGTTTTTTGATCTCAATTATTTTAGGTTATATTTTCTCTAGTCACTAAAAGCCCTTTGCCTATGTTAGCGCCACTTATGTCGGATTTTGCAACTGTTAATTTCCAACTTACTGCTAGACACTTTTCCAATACGTCCACCTAATGAGATAATACTCGTTAAAATACCTACCCTCTATGCTTACAATGATTAGTTTATTTTTTACATTAATCCACTTCATGATAATTTAGACAATATTGAAAAATTTAATTATTATCAACCGTAATTTCACAGATATTTCATTTAATTTGCTTTCATATTTCTCTTAAAACTTAAGCTTACATTTTCTGCCAATGAAAATACCGAAAAATAATTGAAAAATGCGTAGCGAGTATAGCACATAGATACTATAACACGAAACGTTAGTGAAAAGCACAAATAACGCACTGCAATTTTTGTAGCCAACCGATGGCCCCCTTCTATAAGTATCGGCAGGCTAGAGTACCAATTAAAATAAAAAGTAAATTAAACATCTAAACGAGATTCTATAATATTTAAATTAAAACTTAAACGTTTAAAGGTGATACAACACTGAGAAAGTATATCCAAATAAATATTTATCGTAATTTCATAATATTTTCTTTTGCACTCTGAAGCAGCGCTGCATAATACATTTATAATGCATATTGTTCTAATTTAAAAGCTATATACTAATAATATTCAATAAATATCCCTTATTTAATTTCAATAATATTTTTTGTTTTTGTTTACGACTACATCCACTTTTTTTTTCTTTTTTCTTTATAAATGCTGTACTAAAATCAGCTTAATTTATATTTTGATTGTCAAAATTTTTTCATAAACAAATAAAAATCAAAAAAGAGTATTTTTTTTTTTACATTTTTAAAATAAAAAATAAAGTTTGCAAAATAAAATAGTTTCGTTTTTTTCTATAAATACAGAAATAGATTAAAGATATAAATCTTCTTCCAATTTCTTTATCGTTTAACGTCAAGAGTTTTTTTTTTTTTTTTTTTTTGGTGGATTTTGTTCTACTATCGTACCCCCAAAAAAATTTATATTACGCTTCCGAATCACCTTAAATAGTTTTAGCTACACATAATGTACTCTACAAAATTTGTTTTCTTGAAATAATCTTTTCAAATTCTTTACCGGCGCTTTATTCGTCTTTTTTCATTTAGTCTTGAAAATTCTCGTTTGTGCGTAGCGTACGTCAAAATTCCATACAAACGAATAAAATAGTTTGACCTCAGAAAATTAATTTTGTTCTCCCATTACACCGTAGGCTGTTGTGGAGATGTTGCTGGATTTGATTCTAAATCAACTCGAGCATATCTTGTTTCAAATTCTCTGGTTAATGCGGTTCTTGCCTAAAATTTTAAAGCATGTGATTAGAAAAAGTTTATAGTTCACCACCGCCGGAACACGATTTTTTTTCGAAAATGGTGAGACTTTTAATTTAATCCTATTTTTTTAATCGTGTTATTTTCTAAAGTTTTCATTCTAAAATTTAAACAATATACCGGTTCAAGTTTCAAAGTCTCACAATTTTCTGTGAGTCGTGTTTTATATTATGTAAAATTCCTGGCTTCACAACTAAAGAAAAATTACTTTTTGACGATGTTCTTGTAACGCATTTTTAACTGCATCATGTTGACGTTGTAATTCATCACGTTTGCGTTCAAAAGCTTGGGCTAAACGTACACGTTCTGTAACTCCTTTCTCAACTACAGCACTTGCCACTTCTCGTTTTACACGAACTAATTCATCTCGATCTCGATGCACTTTAGCTAATGCTTTTACTTCATCTCTTCGAGTTGCCTGTAACTTCCGCATGACTGCCGCAGTTTCTCTTTCTAATTGTGCCTTTAATTTTAAAACAAAAAATATAAATTATTATTATATTGGGCATATAGCGCAGGGAATTGCCAATGCCAGCGAGAGTTTGGCTTTTATCGCTCGAGTAGCACTGACAATACGAAATTAATTCTTTTTTATGCAGGATTTTCCATGTAAAGACAAACACTTCTTGTCGTAAAAATTGATATAAAAAATAAATTTGGTCCACGAATACGCAATTAGCCATTTTTCGTAGAAAAACAAAGTAAAAAGAAAGAACTTAATTCGTATGATGGCCATAAATAGTATTTTAGATAAAAAGAGTGGTTAAATTACCCTTAACATCTTTAACTGTCCACTTTGCGATGCTCGTAAAACTTTTTCTGCTGTATTATAAATAGCTTCATGATATCTTTCACGTAATTCACGTTCTTGCGTAACATGTTCCCGATAAGCAGCTATTAATCGTTCAGATTGACTTCTTGGTAATCCAGGACGTATTTCTGATTCGCCTTCACTAGTTTCCCCTCCAGTTGCATCTGCTCCACCAGGTGTTGTTGTTGTTGTTGTTGGCGGGGGTGGAGGTGGTTTATCACTACTATTATCATACGAAAATAGTGGACTGTAAAATCATTGCCACAATTCCAAAAATTTAGTATATACAAAAAGTTGGGGCGATTTTAATATCCACAGAAGTGAGGATTAAAAATAAATTCGGTTCGAATCACTTTGAAATTTAATTATATTGTTAGCCAATTTCCCAAACCAAAAAGAAAGTGTGCCAATTTTTTTAAGTTATAATACTTAAACAAATTGGCAAAGTCTGCGCGCTACCGCTGAGCTACTTTGTTCCATTAAATATTGACTAGTTTCATTTTAATTTTCATCGCATTTCAAAATCGGAGAAAAATTGTTCTATATTTCATAAAAATATTACGATAAACGGACTTTCGATAAAAGTTCGACCTTAACATTTCAAGGTTATAGGTTCCGCAGATTTTTCCTTTTAAATTTTAGGTCGGGTACGACGTTTTAAATAAATTTTTAAAATTTTTTTTCTTTGGAATTTAAAAACTTGGCTTAATTATAGTATGATTAAAACCTCACTTCTCTGTATTTCAGCCCCTTGAAAAATTTATTAAAATTACTTACATATTCTTACTTGATAGCCGTTTCACTAATTTATGACTCATATAGAATTTCGACCTCCTTTCAGCACCAAATTCACCAGATTTCTGTGATTGTAAGCGCATTTTTTCTTTTTCATGTTTTTTACGTAACGCTTCCAATTTTTTATCTAACTCTGTTTTTTTCTCTTTCACTAATTTATTTTCTAAAATTTTTTCTAATGGTTCAGCAATAATTTCTTCAGCTAATGCAGATTCACTTGATTGTTTTGGTAGAGTGGTTTGATCTATTGACGTACTACCCGAAGTTTGTGCGTTGGACGTAGTTACATTTTCTTGGTCATTTTCCGGCACTGTTTCTATTGACATTGTTGCAATTGCAGATATAGAATGTCTTGGTGCTGGAGAACCATTTCCAACTACTTCTGTATTTGCCTTGTTCGCTAAATTACTTCCACTCTTCTTTGGATTAGCATCAGATTCGGTTGCATCACCATCAGTTGGTTCCATATCATCAGTTAAAATTGCTAGCTGTTCAGCACGTTTTTCTTGTTCACTTTGATATTTGATTGGATTCGCTAATGCTTCAGCAAAATCTGATAATCCATCGGGAACATAATCTTTTACAACAACAAGTAAGAATAATGTGCTAAGAGGTAAAGGTTGTCCAAGTTCAGTTCGTAAATTTACATGACGATAACCAGGACACAATCCAACCACAGGCAATACTCTATGACCAATAAATTTCCCGGATTCTTCATAAGCTGTAATTCGTATACATGCTAATTCAGGTAAAACTACTTTTTTAAATACAAATGGCTCTTCACCGTAAACAGGATTTATGCCATTATTTGGAACGATTTTTGTACGAAATTTTTTCCGAACTGTGTCTGCTGGTAAACCATACATATCTACTTCCACATACGTTCCAACGCGTTTATCAGTTATAAACTGACCAGATATCACAGTGATGCTTACTGTTCCAGCAATAATACCATCTACCGTTGATTCAGCGAACGGATCTAATCGACGATCCTTTCGACGCATAAATTCTGGTTTTAATAGGTATCCAGAACGAAAATTGTATTCGAATATACCAAGATTTAGTTGCATAGCTAAATCTAATGTTTGATAATTTAATGCCACTAATTGGCAACCGGCATTCCAAAATACTTGTGGCATAAAATTTGATGAATCAAATCGGGTACCAGCTGGATAAACTCGACTTAATTGATGTTTATTATAATTTACGAATTCGATAGGACGTTCTTTTAACAACGTTGTCGCTTGTTTTTCGTCGAATGATGACATTTCATAATGCCGATTTTTCTCTGAAAATTATAACAAGTATTTTTCAAATATTTAAGTAACTTTTTAATCAGCGATGTTCGTGATTAATTTTTTTGTTGACAATGGTAGGCGAGGCATATTTTATCAATCTCCAATGCAGTCAGTCTACTGTCAAAGCAAACCACACAATCAATGACTGGAATGATAATGTGGTAACAAACTTAAGAATTTTGGTTTGATCATCAAGATGATGAAAGATGAGTGTCCGTCTTGCTGGGGACGCTTTTTGTTTTCATAAAAATGTACCAAATGATTTTTTACTTTATTTTGGAAACTGTTTCCTTTTTAAAAGATTAGATGTCTCAAATAAAAATTGAAATCCTGAATATTGCATACTATGTTATACTTACTTTCTGAATTTTCAAAACTAGAAAAGTGAACAGGTTGAACATAGTTAACTAACGCCGAAATTTCAGCACCCGCTTCCGTTTCTTTAGCTTGTTGTTTAAGATCTGGGGCTACAACAGCTGTTGGTACATCAGCCGTTAAACTAGCATCTCCTTCTCCTGTTTCACCATCTTCTTCGCTAGAAGATTCTTCTTCTTCTGTTCCCGTAGAATCCTTTGAACCCTTTAAACATTTGTCCAAAATAAGTAATTTAAATTGTGTCATCCAAAAAATTAAAACTTACCTGTCGTGTTTGTAATGGAGGAGCGTGATGTGGAGCAACACCGTTACCCGTAGCTGCAAGCTCTTGATTTGGTACCTCTTGAACAGCAATTGGCATAGCACTTGCAAGAGCTGATGCAGTTTTTTTATGATGATGGTGATGTTTTTTCTTATTTTTAATTATTATTTTCCTTCTTAACAAACATGGTGGCGGAAGTGGAGTTCCTGAAGAAAATACAACAAAGAAAGAAGTATAAAATAAGTTATAATTAAAAGCTTTTATAATCCCGCCAATTTTATAACGCAAACTTGTAAAACCCGCAGGCCTAGAGACGATGTATTTGATACCCGTGTATTTGATAATATAAATTTTAATCAACAGAAGTTATTTTATTACCTGGTTCTAATTTATGTGAATCTAATGGTGAATCTAATAACATTTCGCCAAATATATCTCGACAATAATTTGCAATTTTCGCTTGTTGTCGTGGATTACAATGATTTTCAAATGATAATATTACAGGAAACTCAGAAGTTTTAAACGCACTTTCTGCTATTGCTTCTAATACTTCACGGGCGTTTATTTCAGGAACAAAAGTATATCCATGCACAATTACAGGCTCTTCAGTCTTGCCATTCCAAAAATCTAATTCTACACACCTTGAAAATAAAAATAAAAATTATTAATATTATTTCAGTTCTTATATGTTTTGCCAATTCGTTGAATAATATGGATCAAGAAGTCACGGTGTGCAAATCCTCGTATTAGACACTTAAACAAATAGTTGCCGACATTTCGATTGGATCCGATTCGGAAAATCTATCTATGCAAAGGACTGTTAAATATTTCGAGTATCTAAACAATTAACTCTGTTGTTTACTATCTTCAATTGTTATTATATCGAAATATATTGAGATCTGGCAAAGTAAGAATATTTTTCTGTATTTTACAATAACAAGAAAGTCATGATCAGATTTCTAGTATTCAGTATTCTCTAAGGCCCATTTTAGTGTTTTGGCCCAGTTTTAATAGTTTTTGTCGCTTATCAACATTAAAGTACATTAAGTACGTACTTTTACCGTTATGTTTCTTGGCAATTTACTAAGGTTTAGAGTATCTTGAATCTTAATTAGGTCGTCTAGTTTATGAGATATTTAATGAAATACATCGACTAAATCGGCCTCTTGATCGGATTTTTGGTGATATCCAATCGTTAAATAGATATTATTTTAGAAATCTACGGGTCAGACTACCCTTATGAATATAGTTTGTTCTGAAATCGTACTTTTGGCCCGTAGATTTCAAAAACAATATCTATTTAACGAATGGGTGGTATTTGAGATATTTCTAGAAGTCCGATATAGAGGCCGATTTATCGGATGTATTTGCGAACTCAAAAATTTTGAAATTTTCTTCGTTTTCTTATACAATGCTCGCAATTTACTTTTAAGCTTTTAGAAAGTAGTTGCAACGTACATGGTTTTTTTAAAATCTTTAATTCCCGTCTCACGGTAAACGCTTACGAATTGCACTAATTAACAGCAAGCTATTTCTTAACAAAATAAATGTACCATGATATAAAAAAATGCAAACATTTTCTCTAAACGCTGATTTTCTCTAAACTCCGCGGCTTAGTTAAGATGGAGAGGGGTTCATTTAATAGCTATGCTAAGCTACGTAAAGGAAGGCGAGTGATGAAGGCAAGTTCTCTAATTTTCGTGTATACCAGTATTCATATAACCTTTAAGAGAATATATAATAGTATATAATTTATCGTTCAAAAGATGTGATTTAAAAAAAAAAATATATATTTTCAATTATCACGTCTTTTTATCACGTTAAATATAAAGAGTATTAAATTTACATAAATATTCTAAAGGTAATGAATAAAAGGGTCAGCAACAGCAGCAGCTTTACTAGTTATAATTAAAAACATAACCTTTATATAATCATTTCCGGTTGGAAGCTAAATACGACTGACATAGAATATAAATTACGTACGTGATGTATTGTATACACATATCAAGCACTACGAGTGTAGTGTAATATATGTACACAGACATAGAATAGAAATTCGAAAAAGGAAAAATTGAAAAGTGATTTTATATAATATACAGTGAAAAATATTTATAAATCATTTGGCATTTTCAGCGTGAAACCACTTTTCAATAGATTTTGCCTATTTGTTTATTCGCGAAAGCGAATATTTTCTATTATATAACAAAAAAAAACTCTCGACATAATTGGAAGGAAACTAGGATAGTGTGAAGAAATACTTTAAGAATAAGCAAAAATAATCAAACCGTTTTATCTCCGTCATGTATATTTCCTGTAATTATAACATAATAAAGGCAAAATATGTAACAGTTATGTTTTTGCCTATAATAAGTAACTACAAAACAATATAATACTTTAAAAATAATACTTTACATGAGTGAATGCTGGGACAACCTAAATAATCGCAATATGGTTATATTCAACAAAATTCTGTGATACTTTATTATATAATCTGAAAGAACTAGAAAATTTAAAAATAACTATTACATTCTTTACCAAATTATCAAAAACTTAAAATTTGAAAGCTTAGTATCGAATTAGTAGAATATCGAATTAGAGAAACGTGGAGAGCCCCACCGTTATCGTAGAAAGTCGATACGAACTTGTGTTTTTCAAAGTGAACGAGCTTTTTCTATAAGCCTATCAAAAAACATCATCAATAAGAAACCCAAAAAATTGTTTTCGTTATTTTATATTTTTTAGGGCAATTAAGGTCTAAGGAAATAAAAAAAAAACACTTTTTATTTAACGATTTCATGTCTAGTTTCCCTTGAAGTATTACTTGAAATTGTTTACAATAATATTTTACAATTTTCTTAAAAAATTCTCTGGAAAAATGGGGGAAAATTATGCATTACCAAACTCTATAAATTTAGACATAAAAATTTCTAAAATAACACTAACCATAGGATACGTAGAGTTTTTGAGATTTTGTCTCTGCAATGAAAGCTTGTATATATCTATAAACAGTTTTCACTGCATTTATTTATATCTATGAGCGTGGAAAATTAAATAGAAAATAGAAAATTACAAAACGTATAAATAAATAAATAAAATAAAATGAAAATGATTAGTGTACCTGCAACCAGCTAATAAACTTTGTCGATAGATCTCAACACTCGATTTGCCAGTCAATTGATGTCCAGTGAGGTAGGTATTGTGCGATGAATTTATAAAATAATGTGCCAATGGTTGATCCATTTCGTTGCATATCTCTAATTTATTAATGGCAACAATAATATTATCCTCGGACATTAAAAAACGTAAAAATCCATCAAAACTAAATTGTCCTCGTTGTGCATTATATTTGTTTGGTTCATATTGTGCAATTATATCTTTGGCACGTGTTGTATTTGCATATGGATGTAATATTTCATTTAAACGTGGATCACGTTGTGTTTTATTTAGAAAATCCACTAATTGTGTTGCAGACATTAAACGACGTTTTGATGTACCAACACTATAATATTAAACAAATTTTTATTAAGTTTAATGAAAAATTTAACGATATTATCAAGACGTTGGTGTTAAGAGATAAGAAATAATTGGGTAATTGCCTGTGATACTGAATTTACTATATTTCATATAAAATTTGAAATTAGATTTAATCTATATATATATAAATCAATTGCTGTTTGTTAGTCTTGCTAAAACTCAAGATTGGCTGGATCGATTTTGCTAATTTTGATCTTGAAATATTTGTGGAAGTTCAGGGAATGTTTAAACGGTCAGAAACATAAATAATAAGTAATGGAAAATACTATAAACGACAATTTAATTTTCGAATACAAAATGTTCCTAGCTGTGAAACAATTTTTGTCTTTTTTTTCTCACATGTTACAAATCCTATTAGCATTATTTCCATAGAAACCAAAATCTAAATTTGAAATTCAAAATAAACTTCTTTATCTCTTCTCACTAGCAGTATGTTGAACTGTCAACTGTATAAAGTGTGAATATCGCATTGTTCAAGTATTACCGGAATCATTCGTGGTTCAGGAGTTCCATATATGTTTCATCAAGTGTATGAGTACCACAGCACAAATTATCGGGTGAACGCGGTACCGGGTGTACCACACCAAATATCGGTTAAATATCGGGTGCATATAATGTACCGGGTGCACACTAAATACCGGGATTTCGATAAGAAAGGATTTTCTGAAATTCTACCCCAAAGAGTAGAATTGCATTCGCATGTAATCGACGTAATATTAACACAGCAGCCAATGAACCGGGCGGGTCTGCTTTAAAATATAAATTAATATCATTATTTATTCTGATTTGCCTCAGTTTTTCATTATTTAGAAATAGAGTGTTGAGAATATGTTGTTATACTTAGAAAATGTTGATGTTGATTAGAAATATATTTCAAAACGACGTTTGCCGGGCCAGCTAGTAACACAATAAAACTCGGAAATTTAATCAAAATTGATTAAAAAACAACGAAGTTATAAACACTCGTGGATTATTTTCCATCTCTTGGTTCAAAAATAATGTTTTTGTAATCTTTATAAAAATGCAAGGCAAGGACGTTACTACCAAGTAGGTAGTGTGTAATCGGAGTTTAGAGGGTCCATATTATGATAATTAATCTGTAAAAAGTCCTCTGTGAAATAAAGACGCATCAAATGAGGAAATAAAAAAAATAGTTAAGCAGGTCGGTTGCGTTCTACCATAGACAAAAAATTTGTAATTAGTACAATTCAATTTTTTGACTATAAATACTAAAACTATAAATTCAAATCTTACATTATGATGGTTTAGAATGACGTTCGTTACATTCTTCTTTTGGTACATTTTTTTTTACTTCAATATACGTCCTAAATGTATTTTAATTTTATAATATTCATAATAAAATAGTAAATAATACCGAATTTGTCAATTATTTTCGAAAAACTTCGTCAAGGTTAGCTTTTAGTCGATAAAATGAAAATATTAACATTAATTTATAGATATAATCATTATTCAATCCGATAATTAACTTGTAAATGTATTCAATAGTGGAGTAAAGTTCAGATTGTGACCATGTAACATATAACGCTCTGTTTTTTTTTTATTTTTTTATTTTTTTTTTATTTATAAAAGTATATATCTTCTTTAACTGTTCGATAACCTGTGCTGAATTTATATCAGAATTATTCTATATAACTTCAGGAGTATATTTCAAATTTATAACTTTATCTAACAACTCTAATGCTCAACTGACCTTCTTAGCATCGCTACTATAAATCGGCCAATAGGAATAATAATTAGTAATCAAAAAATATCATGTTTTATGTTTGTTCTAAAATAAATCCAAGATTAAAAAAAAAAACAATTTTTTTTTGCAGCCTTTTTCTATTAAATGGGTTTAAATAAAATTACGCACATTTTTTACATCGATAGTGCAGACAAGATAAAAGTAGGGCATAAAAACTTTACAGAATTCAAATAGCTTAAAAAAGTGGCAGCCTCGTTTAATTTGAATTATGGTCATTTTAAAATATACAGATGGTAACCTCGATTAAAAGGGTAATTTGAAGACCTCGAAGTACAAGGTGCATTAAAAAATTTTCAAAGAACTTGCAGGAAAAAAACGTTTTGCTCTTAATATCATCAGTTACTGAGCCAACGGCAACATAGCCAACTGATCTCCAAAGCTCAGTTGGCTATGTCGTCGTTGACTGCTAAGACTAAAATACACCTTTCCCTAATGGTTAATGGCTATATGGCTAAAGTAGCTGAAGCCAGAGAAAAAGTCTAAAATACAACTTCTAGAAATTAAGTGTGCAAAAGCAAGAAATACCGAAGAATAATGCATACGATGAGTTAAGTGACTACTGTATATAAAATATTTTGGTACTCCATAGGGTAAGATTTGGGGTTATCTTTGTAGAAAAGCTTGGTGTATAACAGTAGTCAGATACGCTTTTCTTTAGGCTTGGCAGTTCCGATCTTTTGTATATTAGGGGTCAGATTTTTTATCTTAAAATCAAAAATAAATCAGTTTTTAGTTTGTATGGAGTCGTTAAAGCCTGCAAAATTTTTTAAATAGGTTATTTAAAAAATCCTGGCTTGTGTTTTCTTAAACGAACTGAATTTTTTACTGAGAAGATAAATCCAAATAGTTATGTCTTCAATATTTCAGGGAAAAGTAAGTTATAGAAGGTTTTATTCACAAAGGATTTTTAATCTTAAAAAAAGCAAGAATAAAATATATTTTCCCTTGAATGAGAAAAGATAAAAGCATATTTTGTTACATCGATTGTCATTTATACAAAACGATTTAATTACGCATATTCGATGATGATAACTTTAAGACTTACTTGTTTCTATGTCGTCAGTCAGATGTGATCATAGAAAACATGCAAAATAACAAAGAATAGTTTTGATATATACGGTACGTATGTATGTAGAAACGAACTTTACGTAGATGGAAACTTTTGACGTAAGTTATGTAAAATATGTATATTATTATAACAAACTAGAATTGAAATAAAAGTTTTTCTACTAAAATGCAATAACACAAAAAAAAAAAGGATACATGAATACAATACATTTTATTATATAAAATATGTTTTATCTGACTGTTATATACATATAATGTGTTTCAGGATAATCACTTTATTGAGGACATTGACTTAAGCCGCGGCTTAAGTGGAGGCGATCAAGCGTAGAGACAAGCGTTTTTTGCAGCCTATAATAGAGAATAACAATATTTAATTCTCAGCAATTGATAGTTTGAGTTTTGACGTATATCAAATATGACTTTGTTAAAAATTAAAGTAAATTGTGTCCAAAAACTCAATAAATTTGTATCATAGGCAATAATACAACAATATTTGCTGGCTACCCAATGAAGTCTAAATCATAAGTGTTGATTGGAAAATGTATAGTGTACATAGGATAATGTACATAGGACAATCGTTATTTTCTATTATAGGCAGCAAAAATCGGCTGTTTCTGCGCTTGCTCACCTTCACTTAAGCTTCCGTAGGGTTTTAGCTCTAGTTTAAAGTGAATTATGTACTTTTTTCAATTTTCACGAATAGAATATACTAAACAAGAAAACGGGTTTAAAACATTTTGACACGCTCCCCTTTTTCATGTCAAGATTATATACCAAATTTCATAACATATAGATAATCATTTTTTTACTTATTTATGCGAAAAAATTGGAAAAAAACACAAAGTACGTGTATTAAATTAGAGATTGTCTTTGTTATTGAGCACACAATTGTAAACATAGCCCACCTTAATAATTTAGTCTAGCCTCTAGATGGAGCACCAATTTATATGATACTAATATCATAAAGTATTAATTTAAATGATGTTGAACTCTAGATAACTTTTGTATGGTTGTGAGGCTTAATTTGTATTCAATTATTTGTATTTCGAAAAACGAGATTAGCAAAAAGGATGTTGGCTGAATTCTTTGTTTAAATTAGGGCTTGTTTCCATTGTATAAATAATTGAGTCAATTAGCAAGCACTTATTATAGCTATGGTCCGATATACACTGATTTTTAACAGTATACTACTAACAGTGATATTATACAAACAGTTATATTATATGCAGTTATATTAATTATATGACTGTGATTTTAAATAGTAGACTGTTAAGAATCAGTGCACATAGGAATAAAGCATTAAGAAATAAACAGTTATATTAAATGAGTGTAACTTGAATGTCTTATTTTATAGATAATTGGAAACTTCCTAAGAACACAAATTTTTTGCAATTTTTGTACATCCTGTATGTGGATTTATTTATTAAATAAATATGATAAATGTTCGTTATGTGGTGAACGTGTTCTAAATTTTACACGAGCATAGTGATTACAACGGTGATGCACTTGCACACACGACACAACAACATATACCGGCACAGACGAGCTACGTTATTGTCGTTTGTATTTCGTGTGTATGTAATAGTAGCTCTGTGAATTGCAGACCTCACTAAGAAGTAAACAAAAATCGAATTTTCCTTGATTGCATAAAAAGGGAGGAGATTCAAAAGAAAGTTTTGCTTCTTTCAACTAAAATTGTTTGCATAAAATCACATCGTCTTAACATGCATATAAACGTTAGTATAATTAGAGATTTTTACAAAAAAAAGTTGGGGGGAGGGGACAAAAAAGTTACAATTTTTCTAAACCATGTTATTTCACATCGATTGTAAAAAACCGCATATTTCAAAGTTGCTCAATACTACACAATTAATTTCCTAAATATGATAAATGTAAATTCCAAAATTTAATAACGTGTTAGAAAGTGACAGCGGGACAAATATTCAAACAGATTGATATGTAGATAGATGGATAAGTTAGATACCGAATCACAAAATTAAAGGTGATGAAGTCTGGTTTAAAAAAAGACTTCACCACGTTCGGTCAGTTATACAATCATCTCATCTCCGTTGTACAATACAAATAATAAAACTATGGTGGATACATATTATGTATTATTATAAAGATGAAAAAAAAAAAAAAAATTATAAAAAATTGGATTCTACAGTAATTTGTTATAAAATGATATTAATTTATTGTATAAATTTATTAATACTGTATATAATATTTTATAGAAAACTTGTCTGAGCTCTGTGGCGAATAACATGCTTTTATAAATACGTGACTCTAATTTTATAATACAGGTGGTGTAATTTAACCAGTGCTTTGTAGTTAAAGCGGTATAATTGGGATAAAGCGTTAGAATTCCAGTAATTTGGATGATTGACTTTTTAATGGTTTAGAAAAAGATATTTTCGGCTAAATATTGATCAAAAAAGGTAATAATATTAGAGTTCTTGCGCCGAATATTATAAGCCGATCAAGCACCTATCTTCTTGAACTTCAATTAGTGCATATATGGTATGGAGTCTTTTAGAAATGTTTCTTGTTCTACGTCTTTAGTTAGAAAACTAAAGGGGACAATCAATACAAATCTTTTAATTCTTAGAATTTTGTATTAAACTTTCTTTTTTTTCTAAAAATAATTACTTTTTGGATTAATAATGGTTCGAATTACTTATACAAAAATCAAATTTAGCTTTTATGTTAAATTTAATTTCAATACATGTAAAATTATGAGTTCGATTCAATTGCGATGTTAAGAAGGGTGGTTCTAGTTGAAATTTTGAATGTTTGGTGCAAAATAATCTTGAAAATTGCCTTCAATGTTACCAAAATTTTTTTTCCTCAAATCATAATTTTCAAGTAATTCTGGTGCAGCGCTCTTTTTTTCACACCTTGTATCATTTTTTGAAATAGAAAAAAATGTGATAATTATATAGATAATGCATATTTTCACGTAATATTAGAATTTTAGCTCAATTGTTGAAGTAGTTTCGAACATAATTGCCTACAATTTTTTTTTTACTTATTTCAACATAAAATTTTCAAAATTTCTACTTACAGCTCATCGAAAACTTTTTCCACTTCAGTTCGTTGTGTTAAATTTTTATAAAAATTAAAAAAATCTTCAAATTGAAATTTTTGTATGCTAATTGAATCATTCTTGCCAGATGGTAGACCCGATATATCCAATGCTTTTTCAACACGTTTTCGATCATCTTTATTTTGTGCGAACATTTTTAAAATACTAAAATTTCAAAAAGAAAAGAAAAACATTTTAATATTTAAACATTTATTTGTAAAAATAATAAACTTACTTTTTGATTGGAACTTTGTCCGTTTTGTCCATCATTAATGACAGTTTTGTGTAGGCTTTTAGTAAAAACATATTTGTTGGTCCATTCAATTGCGTTAAATTGTATGCTAGTTGCATTAATTCGTCGGTCCATAACTGAAACAAACAAAAACACAATTTTAAAAATTATTTAAAAATAAATTCCCATATTTTTATACTCGACATATATATGATATGTCAGAGTATATTAGTTTTAGTCTAAAGTTTGTAGCGCTACCAAATATTCATTGCCAAAAATTTTGGTATAGATGTTCATGTAACTGCTTAATTAGTCATTTGTTTGTCCATCCGTCGGTCATCAAGATAACTTAACAAAAGAAAAGAGATACGAGCTTTCATCTCAAATTTACCTAATAAACTTAGCATGTATAATTACTATACAAGTTATTATTATATATGTATTTATAATTGTATAGACTGTATATTAGAAGTATTTTATGAATGCTAATGATTAAAAATAGTTCAAATCTTGATACTTAATCATAAGTCAAATATCTAAGTAATTCAATCTGTTATTTAGTTAAAACAACAGCACTTTATACAGTTAAAATAATGAGAATAGTAAGAAAAAAATTTACCAATAGTATTTATTCGAAAAGTATGTAATTTAGACACAAATAAAGGGTTGAACTATTCAATTAACACAAAAAAAGGGTTAAACAAAATTTCTAACTATATAAATCGTGAAAGAAAAAACTGTTTCAACTGAATCAGTTTGCTCTAGAATAAATAATAAAAAATGATGCATTCTTTTTTTTCTAACATTTTCTATAAATTACAACTAAATTAATATTTTTTCATTGTAGCATACAGGACAGCAGAGATAGGATATAATTAGTGATATAAAATTCAAGAAAAAAAATTATGCCAAGTGTGAATTAAACTTGATAAGGTTCTGCAGTTTTAAATAAATGCGGGTTACTTAATGGCAGTTTCATTGCAAAATTTGTTAGTGCAGGGGAATATTGTTTTTTGCATATATTTGAAAACTATATTGACGGTATAGCATAAATTCAGAAATTTAAAAAAGGAAAATTGAAATAAAGGATATACTGGGATGGGTTGAATTGATTGGTTTTTGTTTTTACTTTTCTCGAAAATTTTACCAATAATTTTTATTTATCTCGGTATATATGAGAACTATATATAATCATGAATACAACTTTTATTTGAAACATCTCTCTAAAAAAAAAGAAAAAAATTGAAATTAGTAGTATTCTAGACAAAAGAGGAAGTTTGATTTAAGCAAGTTTACATCTAAACGCAGTTTTAGTAAAAGAAACTTTTCTGCGACACTACATATTTTTTTATGACTGGCTTAGGTACAATCTACACAATCTACACTACTAATTTTTGAGTGACGAGAAAGAAGTCTTCGAGGCCTCTATCTTCTAAGTATTTTCACATAAAACGAAAGAGTTGCCAATTCCGATAAGGTTTTATTGTACTAAGGTCTACCTTTAAATCTTGAGTTACGGTATCCTTTAGAATACAGAATTTTTGTGAATGAATATGAAAAACAAAAAAAGTATAAAGAAAGTTGGTAAAAATGATGATCAGGATTCTTTCCATACAAAGCTACAACATATATTGTTGAAGTAGATATAATTTTTTTTTAACATACATTCTGCGTGTTGTTTCAATGTAAATTACTGACTAGTGTATGAAGTTGGCACCCACTTTCTAGAACTCAGGAAAGAAAATTGTGCTGAATTGTGCCTGAAGTGTACTATTATAGATCACAATCAAAGATTAATTTATTAAAAAAATATAAGTTTCATGTCGTGAGTCCTTTTTTTTGATGTAAAGTTAAGACCTAATTTTTCCATATCAAAGTGCATAAAGTGTCCTGAATTATGCCAACCATTTTTAAATTTTTTAAATGAAACGATATATGTAAAAAAGGTAAGTCTAACAAGTTGTCTATCAAGTGAATATAATAACTAACAGAGTTAGTTGTTTAGATACTAGGCACATGATTTAGTATCAATGTTTGAAGTATTTTTAATCTAAATATTCAGTCTATACAGCTATAAATATGGTTTTTAAATAGAGATTTATAAGAAAATCCACAGGAGATAAAAATTTATTTAGATATTAGTAAGAAATTTTTTAGAATTTTTTGAGATCATTTTAATATCCTTTTTTTTTGTAAATCCAAAATGAAAATTAAAATTTGTTCAAAAATGGCTGTGTTTGGCAGAGAAACACAGCCATTTTTGAAACACAGCCACGCTTGCTAGTGCTGAGAATCAAAGTATACAGTTGTCGGCCAGGGCACGTTTGTAAACTTCAATAGTTATTTATTTATAATTGGCATTTTGTATAACAAACGCCATTTTGCAAGCTTACAAGCGCTTCGTAGCCCTTTTTTCTGTTTTGTTAATAAAATCTAAGAAACTTATGTCACATTCGATTTTTTTTTAAATCTCTAGATATCGCATAAAAATATTATTTTCGTAAACAAATTTTCTGTAAATTTTTGCTCCGATTTGAAAAACCTATTAATTCTATTTAAAAAATCATTTTCAGGCGAAAGTTTAATTTTTTTCTTTATAAAATTCGAACCTCCAGTAATAAGGTTTCCATTTAAAAAAAAAATGAAGTTGACTGTTATTTATCCTATAACCCATCCTCTGGAAAATCAGTATAAACTTATTAATCGAGCATTTCAAATGAAAATATATTTGTTTGAAACAATTTTCTCGATTAAAGCATAACGTCAAGTTAAATAGAAACCACTCTGTTTACTTACTTTTTTTTTTGTGCATTAGAGTACATATCGTTATGTTCTGTATATATAAATTTAGACGAATCTCATATATCTTAATGATAACAAAAAGCAAAAAGAATGATTATTATTCTTCTACATAGAACTCTCTATGACTGGTATAGCTTTGGTATGTTTTTTTTTGTTGAAGATTTAATACATGAAGCTTGAAATAAGACACAATATTATATACCTAACGATCCACTTGTATTGAAAATGATTCTTAGAGAGCAAATCTATAGCTTTTTTGTTATAGATTCATTGATAAATAAGTGTGAAAGTAAAATTTTTATGGTATAAGGAATGTAAAGAGGTACAAAAGAGTATTTAATATTAATTATAAAAGAGTATTTATTATAGTATGGCATGGAATGTCAAAATAACGTGAAAGTCGTAAGGAACTAGAAAAAGAGAACGCTATAATATTATTTTTGTATTACATAATGTTATTAAATTGTATTTTCATCTAATTTATCGTCAATTTAAGCTCAATGGAAGGCTAAAAAACGAGTCAAATGATGTAGAGACGAATAAATTTCGATTTTTTGCCCCTATTTCCTAGATCAAATTATTTTGTATTTTATAAATACGTATTTCGACTACAAAGTAGTCATCATCAGTATGAATTAGCTGGTTGTAATGATTCTCTGAGAAAATTCTCTAGGAAAAAATCCTAGAGTTCTCATTAATAATTATAAAATGATGTAGAGACGTTTCTCAAAATAATTTACTTCACTTAAAATTCATTTAGAATATGCTTCTTTTAAAATTAATTCATTCAAATTGATCAAATTTCTTGAGAATAAATGCTATAAAAACATCTGGAAGAAACTTTTTTTATCGAAATTAGTTTTAGTTTTTGATTCTTCAATCAAATAACGATTAAAAAAACCAACACTTGCGACAGTTTGAAACTTCTTAATTGATTAATATCCGATATTTTTTTCTTCTTAATCACGCAATTAAAAAGTTTATGGGTTCCCATAAAAGCGCATTCTTTTTTATGTTAGATTATTGGTTTATTTCTTAACACATTAGTCATAAATATTCGGCCTTGTAGGAAAATTTTCCGAAGATAAGTTTAACGGTTATACATTAAAAGGCTGAAATTAAATGTATAGTCAGTAAATTGCTTAAAATTTTCTTGATCTTTGCTTTATAAAATTTAGTAAATCCAGATTTCGGATTTCTTCTAACCACAAAATGCCTTTTTTATATTCTAAAGTTAAAGTTTTCTAATCATTATTCTACAATTTCAAAACATACTAAAAGTTGCATTCTTTTAAAACGTTATTGCCATCTCATATTGTAAATATCTAACAGTTTTTTTAATTTCAATTTACATGGTGAAAATAATAATTTTCAATCACTCTCACAAGTTAATAAGGCACATAGAGGCATATAATGACAAACACAAAGAAATCACATACAATGAGAGGACGGGTTGGTAGAAGGGGTGTAGGAGTGGGTTAAGAGCGGTGAGTGAGTCGAAAAGATTTATTTTAGAAGAGTTATGTGTCAAACTGATATAGAAAATGATGATGATGTTACTTTTGTGTTTGTTCTTCTTAAATAATATTTAAGTCAATTTTATGGTATACCCAACAAAAAATATTTTTTTATTTCGATCATACTAAAGTTACAAAAAAAAAAAACAACAAATCTTATTATTTTCATTATTATTATTATTATTATTTGTATTGTAATCCTATCTTATTTTGAAAAACATTTTCAAGAAAATCTTCAATAATAATAATTAAATTCTTTCCATAGAAATTCAAACCATTTATTCTTGAAATTGAGACAAAATTTTCGTTTTATTTCTGAATATTTTTATTTTTTTATTTTTTTGTTATGTGAGTTTGAAATCTTCTTGTCTCTGCTCTTATATTAGAATCTTCTTTACTCTCCTTATGGTAGGGGAGTCTAATCTGGGATTTTTAGATTTACTCGAGCGCGTCAGAATAGGATATGGGATATACCTTATTGAGTATCACCACCAAATCTTATCTCTCTATATGGCACGTATAGGAGGGTAGCCGATTATAATATTGAAACGAAAAAATCGATAGTTTGATTTAATCAAGTGCGTCAAATTAAGATATGGTAGGTTGATTACGTGCTGAAAAGTGTACATTTTACTAATCTGACGATTTGAGCATCAGATTCAATCAAAATAATATTATAGAAAGGAAAGTTTGGAATCCCATAAAAAATGGGATGATTTGATCACGTCGTTTAGATGAACACTTGAAATAAGTAAACATTTCAAAGATTATTGCCATAGCGAATTAAAATTTAAGAAAATATTTAAAAGAATATTATTATAGCGAGTGCATGTATGTATAAATTGTATATAGTATGTGTTAGAGCTACAATGCGTTATAAATATAAAGCCATCAGTCTTAGTACTGTATATGTGTTTTACATACACAAAATATAGATACTAAGGTAATACTTTTACCGCTGGACTGTCTCAACCCAACTACGTTAAACAGAAAGAAGGAAACTACGAGGATCTTCAGGTAGCTAAGGACGTTATAGACTGCAGCATTCATTGTTTTTAATTAAACGAGCTATTGCATTTTCAACTTTAAAATTAGCAAAAAGCACAACTTCTGTTCGATCTTAATGAAAATTAATGTTGAACTTTATTTTATATTAGAAACTTGGTAAATACGAAAACTCGTAGCGTATATAAAAGAAAGATTAAGAGGGGGTTTCAAACACAAATTTTTGAATTTCTTCGAAGTATTCTTAATGAGCTTTTATTTATTATATTATTCAAATCATAGAAATTGTAAATTTCTTGAATTACGTAGACGAATTTTCAACGTCAGTAATGAATATTCATCTTGGATTTTCTATTTATATCAGACAGTTGATAAATACGAAAACTCGTACCATATATAAAAAAAGTATACGGAGTTGGTTTCAAATACAAATTTTGGAATTTCTACGAAATATTCTTAATGAGTGATGAGTGACATTATTTAAATCATAGAAATTTTAAATTTCTTGAATTACGTAGACGAATTTTCAGCATGACGAACGACTATTTCTTATTGAACCATACAAAATAAAAGTAAATTAAAATGTCGAGTGAAAGACATTTTCGAATTTTACTTCTTCTAGAAATTAAGAAACTTATAATAATAAATAAATTTTTTAATAACTAACACAAAAAATTACATACTTATTCACTTCTTATCAAAAATTTGAATAAGTTTTTAAATTCAAATCATGTATTTTAAACATATTTATAGTATCATGAATAGGTACTACACTACTACGATGATGAACTGTAACTTTTTCTCTTGATGATACATTGCATAAACGAATAAAAATACTGAAAAACACCACATTACTTTCGTGTAAGTTTAACAGGAAAGTGGAAAGCAATTCAAGGATTATCAAAACGGATGCTTACATTGAAAATAGATAATATACCTTATCGCTTTTGATTTATGTTATATTTCTCATCTAAATGAGCTATACATTCTTTTCAACTCACTATCTCTTTTACTTTTTGAGTTAAATATTGATCACGGACAAATTAAAATTCCAAAAAAAAAAAAATTGAATTGCTGTTTTGTAATAGGGTCTAGGAAAACCAAACACTTATTTTATGATTTAATAACTAGTTATAAGATATCACTTGACATTTTTCCGGAATATTAGCCTTAGGATCTGATTTATGGCAATATCTCAAAAAATACGCCTTCTATTGTTATAAATGGATGCTATTTTTGAACCTTACTACTGTAAAAACCAGAAAGTTTTCAAAATCGGACATTGTCTCCAATTTTTGATAAAATTATGTTAATAGGCTAGTTTATATAAATTTAATACATACATTTAGCGATTGACAGGTGTTATTTTTGGTTTTCCTACTCCTTCATTACTCTAGAAAGAAAGACAAAAAAACTCTAGCCCCACTCTCTGTAGTCTACAAATCAGTCCTCGTAATAAAAATGTTTTGGGTTATGATATTTGGCTCAAAAAGAGGTAGTTTCAAACCGTTAAACAAAACAAGTGGTCTAGGTTCGACCCGCAATGTTCACATTACAAACTTCCCAATGAGGAGAATGAAAGGAAGTATTCTATTTATTATTACGAATGTGGATTTTTTGTTTCTCTGTTTTTATCCTTAATAAAAACGGCTCGACCGATTTTCGACAGAAAAGTTATTCAGTTTTAAGTAATGTAATTACGCGTTGAATGACAGGAGCTTCACATCGATATCATTATTTGTTCTCGAGATAACCGAGGCGAAAGATTTTGAACGCCCAAACATGCACACTTATATGCACACAAACATAGACATCTCTTTACAAACGTTATATTTGGATTCTAGTGATTATGAAACGTAAAAATATATTAATTATGGGATTCACAAAATCGGGCTCATAGAGCTTTCCATCATGGAAATACATCGAAAAGTATGAGGAGCATAGCAGAGTCAAATTTTGATCTAAGGCTGATTTCTACAAAGTGTCTGCCATTTTTTTTGTAGTAAATCAGATAATGAGTCAGAAATGCCCAAAATGATATTTCTGTTGAAACCTTGACATTGAGTATTTTCCTGCTTATAATACTACCGTTATTGTGTACAAGGGAGTAAATAGAATCAAAGTACGTATACTCTATCGTACATTTTGTAAATAAAATTCGGATATAATAAATTTGAGATTCAAAATACGTATATATTATTCAAGCTAGTTTCAATGTGGTTTATGTGAATTTTTTCCGTTTTATTTTTTTGTACAAAAACCCAAGCGAGTACTTGAACATTCATCGTACAATATAATACATATAGTGTTGAAAATGATTGAACAATAATTTGATTTTAAATCTGCATCAATTGTTCAAATTTTACATGCAATTCAAATGTTGAATTGTATGCTTTTTTTTTTGATATACGAAACGGTATTGAACGTGATAAAACACTCAGACTTAAAGCAATAATCATGTATAGTAGTTTGATTCATTTTCCGAATTAAATTAAAAATAAAATTAATTAATTATAGGCTAGATATACCTGTTAGGATTCTCAGAGAAAAGTTTTACGATAATTTTGATTTTCTTTCCCTTTTATTTTATTATTTATTTATTTTTTTCCCCGGAACTTTGTTTTCTGGGCTCATTTTGAGCACACTTTGCGACTTTTTTCAGTGCTTTTTGACTTTTTATATATCAGAAAGGAAGCGTTTTTTCAATTCGATAAATAATACGCTAAACACAATTTAAGTAACTGAAATTTTCTACAGGTACCGTAAAAACTGTTTTTTTTTTACGTTTTTTTTTTGGAACCTAAATCGTTTCGCCGCTAAAGCATTCTTCAAATAAATTGTTATTTGTACTAAATTCTTACAATAAAATAAGGCTATTTTGAATAACATAAAATATGAGAAATGTAGGAAATTTTGGCTACTTGAATTTTGTAGAGAATGGGTTTGTTAAAAAAATGCTTCCTTTCTGATATTGAGGCCAAAAACTGAAAAAAAACTTTCAAAATTAACTCAAAAGTGCCAAGAAAACAAAATGCAATGCTGACAACCGAAAGAAACCCGAAAACTTCAAATTCGTGTTCAGTAATCCAAAAAATATGAAGGCAGAGAAAATCAAAACTTTCCACTGAACCCTATATATACAGAAAAAACATAAAAACTGTAAAATCTTTTTAAATATTACAAATAATATAATTTAACGTAAAATTGTCCAAATTCTAATTCGAATGTCTCTGGACCTAAAACTAATAAAGAAAACACAACGAAAAATTAATATTTTGCGTCATTTTCCTTTATTTAGTTGAAAATTGTAAAAATGATAAAAAAATTCCATTAGTAAATACTTTTAATTGCAAAAATAAATAATAGTTCATTTAAATTTGTTAATAAAATGGTATGTTAAATCATATACCATTTATAGACTAACATATCATTTGATTAATAAGTAGTATTTCGTATCTATAGCAACGAAAGAAATCAATTTGGTGCATGGTGTCCATAGACCTGATAACAGTAAATGATATTATTCATTGACAGTAAATAGATAATATTTTAATTAATTAATTGTCAATATATTTTGAAATACCAAGTATAATATCTTTGTTCTGTGATACGATAATTATGGCAATTGAAAATTTAATTACATTCAAGTCACGTGATGTTTTTTTTTTTTTTTTATAATATTATATGCACAGTGAACTGTAAAATTATTTTTCTTATTTATATCATAAAAACAAAAAAATAATAAAACTATAAAAAAATTTACTAATAAAATTTGTTTTGAAAAGTATAGGGTGGAAAAAAATGGCATAGAAATTTATGTAAACATTAAGTATTTTTCTTTCCTAAAGTCAAAATATAAAAAACTTTAAAATTATTTTTAGGACTTACTATGGCAACAATATAGTATTTCATTAATAAATATATTTAAACAGTAAAATATAGAAAATCCGTGTATGTTTCATTATTTTATATTGCTTATTGTCACTATTTGATCAGTTATTATTACTAAAAAATTACATAATAAATAATTTTAGAAAGATTATTTTCAGTGTTAATTGAAACTAAAATCTTAAATTAAATACTATCGAGGATTCAGACGTCAAAATTTACAAGTTATTCTAAAACAATTTCTGGAAAAATTTATTTTATTTCAATTCGTTTTAAGTTGTTTCTTAGTTGACTCGTTAAAAGTTTCATTGCTAGCGCTATAAATGTTTGACGAATAATTGAGCTTAAACTTTTTATACCTCACTACACCTCATTTGTTTTAAGAAGACAGTTAACTCTTAACGCTAACACATTTGTTAAGTTAATTTTGTTCTTTTCTATTCAATGTAATTTTATAGATATATCTTACTTACTTAAATATTCTTTATGTCATTCGCTGATTAAAAATAAACATGGTGGGTTTAAAATAAAATATTTATAGTTCAAATTCTGATTGATAGACGTCAGTGAAGTTATTCAAAGTAATAGATTATTCATAGCAACATGGCTATTCCCAACTGGAATATTTAATTTACTCTTATTGGTAAACCATGAAAAGTTTCATTCATTCACTCTTCACGCCGTTACGTTCTTTTGATTGGCAGATAATTTATTTATTCATTATTTAAATGCCAAATTTAAAAGTATCTCTTTTTGTGACACTCTATATAATATCATATAAAAAAACTAAATTATTCAAAAGAGAGACAATATGATTGAAATATAAATTTTCATGTAAATTATGAAAAAAAAAAACATAAAACAAAAAATACTTTGTGGAAATTCGTTAGTGATAAAAAAACAGAAGCATGTTGTATATGCATTGAATAATAATGATACTGATTTTAATGATATTAAGTAATTCATTAGTCTATCTTCATTATGTTATGGTATGATGTTGTGGTTTGTTGTTTTTTGTTGTATTTTGTAGTGGATATCAATTAAATAAATAGAAAACTATTTTATTTATAGATTGATGATTTATTTTTTGGACCCAATGAACCAATGTTACTCTTTCACGAACTTAAACTCACTTTTCAGGCCTAGAATATGCTACCATTATTTCATTTCGCTAACTCTTCGCTTTTCAGTTATCTTGATGATGGAAGGACGGACGGACATACGGGAATGGACTAGTTGAGTGATTTCATGAGCTATACGAAAAATACTAAAATGAATATCTGAAATATTATATATGTGTCGAGAATACAAAGGTTAAAAGGATTAGGTTAACTGGAAAAACAATAATTTTAGACGTTAAGTTTAGATATTTTCAAGATTATTTGGTACTAAATTTGAAAATGTCAAACTACTTTTTTTGAAATCAGAAACTAATCATATTTAATATAGTTAATCAATTGATGTTCTAATTCTTTCTTTTAAATGACTTTTATATCCGACTTCCAGATGTTCGTAAAGAAAGTCTACCGGTGGCACATCGTATTTATAGAAGATGTTTAATTTGAAATTATAAAATACAAATAAATAAAAATAAAATTTAAAAATAAACTTACAAAACGACCAACAGAAACTAGATGAACACAATATAGGGAGAAAATATAATTGAATTTTTTATAAATATGTAGGGGAAAGTTGTCCATATTGCACAACTTTTTAAATTTTATTAAATCAAGTTTAGGAAGAGTTTTTTAATATTTACAAAGAATAAAATAATGAAAAAAATATATTTAGTATACAAACCAAGACATTTTTGAGATATTTGTGTTCAAAGCAGATATTAGTCAAGTTTGTAAATATTAAATGAAAGCCAATTTTGAATGCAAAACAAATCTTCTCTGTTTATCGATTTTTTAGGGTAAGAATTAAAAAAATACACAACTTAGTCTTATTTTAAGACTACATTGCTAGTTTTGTGAAATCTTATATAATAAATCCAATTATTTTAATTTTTATATCAAAATCGCTTTATAAACGAAGTTTTATAACGAATTTTAGGCAAACGAAAAATCGAGAAACTGATTATATAAAAATACCGTTTATTTAATGATTGAATCAATTTTTTTCGGCAACATTTAATGTACGGTCGAAATAAAATTTTTATTCTCAGAAAATAATTGTATAGAAAACAATTCAACTAAATTAACATTAGAATGGCTAATAAAAAAATTTGTATTTGTAATGCTGTTTAAAAGTATGATTTCAATAACCATGGTTATGATACAAATGACTTTCCCCTAAATCTTTAATACGTATAATAAAATATATATTCTGATTATAAAATCAAATTAAGATGAATAAAATAATTAAGATTTTAAATGTGATAAATAAAAATGAATTTTCTTCTTATCAATATGATGATTCTCAGCAAAAAAAAAAAGCACACTTGACTAACTTGTAGACATGTTTATGGTTTATGGCAATGAACTCAACGAGTCATTCATAAACTGAAACGTACACACAATTATGCTATTTTTGTACTTGTCATGCTGTCATATTTCTCATATTATTTCATATTATTTTTAATTCTTAAGGTTATTCGAATATTTATGTCAGAAGAAAAGTTGAAAAATAAAAATGTCGGTTTTGCTTGAACGACTAGGTAACGGTGTCTATCTATAATAAAATCTTACAATTGTAAATCAAATGATAATGAAAAACAAGAGGTTTCGGTGAAACCCGCAAGGTCCATAACACGAATTTCTCAATAAGGAGAATAAAAAACAATAATTAGTAGGTATAATTACGAATATAAGTATTTAAAAAAAAAATTTTCATCCTCAATGAAAAACGGCTAGGCTGATTATTCTGTAAAATCCTTCTGTTTTAAGTTACATAGAATAGGCATCGAATGAAAGTGGTTCTACGTCGATGTCATTATTTTTTCTCATGATCTCTCTAAAAACGTTGAATATAGGTTTTAGTGACTTTGTAACGTAAAGAAATGTCAAAAGAAAACTCCATTGAGAAGTTTAGTATGAAAAATATAAACAGTAGCGTTGTAATACTTAACCCTAATCATTTCCTTACGCTTCCACCATATTTTGATAAATAAGCCAAAGTTTTCTAATATGAAATAAAGGTCGTTATAAAGTGATTCCTTTTTATTAATTGCTACGGTAATTTTACAATTTGTATACTCGACACATATATAATATCAAAGTATTTCTGAAAACTTAAAATTTTTTAAGAAAATATTGATAATAATTATGATATAGGTGTTCAACCTTAGTAGCTCATTTTCGCATTTTTGTCCGCGCGTCTGTTCGTTATCAAGATAACACTAAAACGAAAGAAGATAGTAAGTTAAAATTTTGTTGACATATTCTGGACATTAAATATTCGCAAAATCGGTCTATTGTGTCCAATGGATCGATCCATGACTCAACTTTTAAATCGTTAAGGATTTAAAGACATAAAATATTTGTATACTGAAAACAAAGAAGTTTTGATTGAAACATTTTTTCATAAAATGTTTCGTTTCGCCACAATTATTTTGATCAAAAATAGTTGATACTTAACCAAATGAAAGCAAAATTTCTAAAATTGCATACTATTGTAATAATTTATTTACAATAAGCAATTTTCTAAATCGAAAAATTATTTAAATTTATTTTGATTTATATCGTAATATACATAATCGAACGACCTTAAGGCGTGGTAGTAGTTAGCTGAATAAACGAAACTGGTGTGGGTTTGAAATGGTTAGTAATTCCATTTTATTTTATTATTATTTTTTTTTTTTTTTAGTAGTTAATAAATATTTTTTCAGAGACAAATTACATTATATATCATGTCGTGTAAAGAGATAACCTTATTTGAAAAAATTATTTATTTTATAATAAAACTGTATAATGAAAAGTTTAAAAGAAAAAAAAAATACGGCACTAGATAATTTGTAATTTAGTTTAGAAAACTTATGGATAAGTTTTTCATATATACAATTTTTATAAGAATGTCGTCTTTTTTAAAATAAATGTATTATTCGTTAAGTATGAATTTTAAAACCATTGAAGGTTCTTAATGCAACTCTACATTTCTGGCATTATAATTAATTTGCCATTTTTCAAAACGATTCTAACAGATCATTAGATAAAAACATTATAAAAAGATAACAATTTTTTGTATTTAAATTTTTCTTCAATATTTTATAGTTTAAAACTCAAGAATCCATTGAACCCAAACGACCGATTTTGCTCATTCATGAACTTCAATTCACTTTTTATGTTTAGAAAACGTTAGCAAAATTTCAGCTCTTTATCTACTTTTATTTTTAAGTTATCATGATGACGGACGGACGGGCGGATAGTCGGAAATGAACTAAGTAAGTGGTTCTTTGAATACCTATACCAAAATTTGGTTTGTGTGATCAATATTTCCTAGCGTTACAAAGTTTAGACTAAAATTAATATATTCTGACATATTATCTATGTCGAGTATAAAAACACTATTTTTATTTCGTTAAAAATTAATAGTAATAAAAATAGGATTCTTAAATTATATAATATAATACGAACATCTGTATAAATCTTAATTAAATACTTAGGTAAGCTTGTAAAATCAATCCTGCTTTACATGGCTTCAACTGGTCTTGCTTTATGTTGCCTATCGTTTTATTTTAATTTTCTCGACTTGAGCAGTAAATACATAATAATTAACATTAAAATTGAGTTAAACATACAAGCTGAATAATCTCATAATCTTCAAAGTGGTCTTAAAAATGCAGAAACATATAGGTATACAAATTTTTAATTAACGAAAGTAAATGCTTTAAAAATAATGCTGCTTTTTGAGAGCTTTCTTTCGCGATTCGATATTCGATATACCAAAAAATTATGCTACATTTGATAATTTTGTAGTAGGTCTGAATGTGTCTGCCTGAAGGAATTTTGAAAAGAAAAGTGGAGGATATAGTAAGTAAGTTAAGGTAATAATAATTGAGTGGAATGAAGCAAAGTCAAACTGCCTTGTTAGCAAAAACCGGAGAGATATAAAAATCGTAATGCGGTCGGAGAACATTGTTGCTTACCCGAAATAAAAGCTTACCTTATTATGAAATTTTGTGCATTTAACATTAAATGTCTCTTAAAGCTTGACCGAATTGAGGAAACTTTATACTGGAAATTAAAACGGTGTTTTATTCTTTCTTTTTTCTAGTTTCGAGAGTGACCAATAAACAAGGGAAAACGATCCAAGATGACCAACATGACAATCCTATCTTCAGGCTTACATTCTACTTTACATAAGTCGTGGAACAGATTACAAAGGTACGGAGTCCTAAAAGAAATATAACCATAATAACTTGTAGTTACAAATTTTCTAGGCGAGTGTTAAAAAAAGGACAATTTATATCAGATTTGTTCCATTCAATGATTTTTATATTTGTGAAAAACTTTTCTATTTAGTATGAAATAAAAATATTCATTTTTCTACATGTAAAAACATATTTTTATAAATTTTTACTGTTTCAATTGATTTTGTCCTTGTAAAGTTTTGTAAAGTGCACATGAAACGAAATAATATCAATAATATATGAATAAAGAATATTTAGCTATTTTAAAGATCCCACGTGCTTTTGAACTATTTTAAAAGTTCTCAAGTTGATTCAAGTTTTCAATAGTTCAGTAGTCAACAACTTCACTTAGCTTGATGAAAGTATATTTTGATGCAGAAAATAATGACAAAGAATATGTATTTCGAAATCCCACGTGTTTATATATTTTCATCATACATTTATATATTTTGATGAAAGTCGATATTTATTAGCATAAAATTTTAAAAGTTCTCAAGTTGATGGAATTATTTAATAGTTCTGTAGTCAATTCCACTGAGCTTGGTGAAAGTATATTTTGATGGAAAAAATAATGATAAAGAATATCTATTTCAAAATCCCACGTGTTTTTAAAATAAATTTATTATGTTTTCAAAAGCTGATATAATTTTTAATCATACATTTATTTATTTTGATGAAAGTGGATATTTTATAGTATTTATTATAATTTTTGGATTTGATCAATGTATGAGGATTAATTTGTGTGAATTTTTTAATTCTTAGATTCGTTTAATCACAAAAATAATTTTTTTTCTATTTTCGTTTTCAAATTTCAAGTATCTATTTATTTTATGTTCTCTATAATGGTAGCGGGGTCCAAGCAAGGATTTTTGGATTTAGTCAAGTGCATAAGATTAAGATATCGGAGATACTTTATCCTCTGTAAAGTATATCCACCAAATCATAGATAGCTCTCTATATGGTGTCGCATGTATAGGGAAGCCGATCAAAATATTAAAACGAAAAAATCAATATTTGGATTTAATCAACCACCACAGATTAAAATGTGGTAGGTTGATTACGTGCTGAAAAGTGTACATTTTACTAATCTGACACTTTGAGCGTGATGCAAATGAATGGCAGGGTCACAAACTTTCAAAAAAGACACACCACCTGCGTCGCGCTCAAACCGTCAGATTTGTAAAATCTACACTTTTCAGCACGTAATTAATCTACCCCATCTAAATCTGTCGCGCACGATTAAATCCAACAATTGATTTTTTCGTTTTAATATTCTGTTTGATTACCCTTCCAGTGCGTCTTCAAGACGTATTATAAGTACAAAAAAAAAAAATCATTCTACTTTCTCATATTTTTTTATTCGAAAGTCATTTGGTGTATGTAGTAATCCTCCGGGTCACATTAAAATACGACCCACATGTATAGTTTAAAACTATTAAAGGATTAAAACTATGTACTACACTTGTTAAAATGTATGTACCGAGTAGTACTCTAAGCAAACTGAAGTTATTCGCATGTTAGAGACAAGTTATTACAACCAAAAGAAAATTATTATATCTAAAACTTTATATGTTGATTAGTTTGTAACATTTTATATATAGGAAAATTTATCTCTTTTTATACCTGGTATACAAATGAGTATATATTAAACAAAGTCTAAAGTTTTAAACGCTAGAAAATATGGAAGACACTAAGAAAACGTTTTTAATAGCGTTAAAAAATTCATCTAATTAGCTAACAGTCGTCTGTCTGCCCGTCAATCCGTTTTGAAGATAGCTTCAAAACCAAAAAAGATAGTGTCCAGAAAATTGCATGGCGTATTCTAAATCTTTGAAATTGAAAAAGTTAGTGTAAGTCTGTGAGTGAGTAAAATTGGCCAATTTATCTAATTAATTCATAATCCATCTATTAAATTATAAGAGATAGAAAAAAATTTGCATATAAAAAATGTTTGTTTTGGAAAAATAAATAACTTTTGTTAGAAACTTTTTGACATAAACTTCATTCAACTTCAAGCACAAATTCAGATACTTAACACATTTCGTATAATATATTATAAATTAACTATTATAGTTAAAAATGGATCAAAATTGGATATTCCATTGAACATGGTAAATCATATAAATTTCGATTTTTCCCCCGATTTCCTAGATCAAATTATTTTGTATTTTGTAAATACGTATTTGGACTACAAAGTAGTCATCATTAGTATGAATTAGCTAGTTGTAATGATTCTCTGAGGAGATGGTAAATCGTTTTTTTTTGGTAGTAAAAAACAAATTTTTTATTATTGATTTTATGTTTTCTAGTGTAAATAAGGTAAAGGAAAATTGCAAATAAAACTTATTTTAATGTTGCGAGGATATTCAAGATATTCCTTGAAATTTCGATTTCAGTAAACTATGCATTCAATTGGTAAACCATAATTTTTTCGAATTCGAATTTTATTGACATCGAAGCAAATTTTTTCATGAATTTTTTGATTCTTTCAAAGGGGTTCTCTCTAAAAAAAGACTATTTGTTTATACATTCAGCTACTTACTTGGGCGATGTCTTTTCTTGTCGTACAGAAGTTGATGAATGTGATGTTAACAAAATCCGAAGCACAGCATACGGTAACGGTTTTTTCTTCTAATGTGTCCTGTGAGCCTAACGTGACCATACCACGCAATTTTGAATCCTGTAACAAATAAAATCATCAAATTAGTGATTTGAGAAACAATTTAAATTAAAAAATAAAGAATACGTGTTGATTTTGGAAAAAATTATTACAACAATAGATAATAAATTTCTCAGAAGAAAAAATTTTTCTGGTAGAGACCTGGAACGCTAGAGATTTTGTTTCTGGTTGTATATGTATTTGAATGTCCATAAGTCGGCTAGCTTTAAATTATTTTATGAATAAAATGAAGGTTCGAGTTGGTGAATAGATAAATAAGCGATTTTTCATTAAATTCAAAAATTTAAACCACAAAATTTCAAATACAAAAATATATTCGTTTGATGTTCGTAAATTCAAGCTAAAACATATAAAAACTGGTGATGAGATTTCTGCTTTAAATATCATTCTGGGCTAGAGAATTAAAAAAAAAAAAATGCTTCGTTTGTTTACAAAATATGTAACACAAGGCTAGCATAACGTTAATTATAGTATGCATGCAAATGTGAAAATTGAAAATATTAAAAAAGAAAAAGAAAACATTGTATAACTAAAAAAAAAAAAGGTTTAAACTTCGTGTAACCTCTGTGTACAGATAATGTAAATAATCCAGTTAATAAAAAATTATGTTAGTATTTTTGTTATTTTTATTTATTTATTATTATTATTCTTTTCCGAATAACGTTTAAGATAATCAATTACTACCATGAATTTTCTTCGCAGCTTTGGGTTTTTCTAGAGTAAATAAATTTTAGATTCCACAAAAATAACCAATAAGATTACGAGTTTTCAACATATTGCTTGAAATCTGTTTGATATATTTTTGCCTATGGATTTAATTGATAGGCTTATGCACTCAAAAGTGCATTGTTTATTTTTACATTTCTGCATTATGCTTCACTTATGTTAAAATTTTTAACGATCCTCATTTCGAAGGATTCTTACTGTGGATATTAAAGATGCTTCAATTAATTGTTATCAAATTATCGGATGAAAAATATTATCTATTTATAAATTAAGCAGCGTACACACGTTCAACATTCTTTCGTAACGTAACAGCGTACGTAAATTTGTACTGTTAGATGTTACGTGTTATTTGACCAATGGTTTGTAGGTGTTGGGATGTAACAATGTTGCTATGAAACGTTCCATCTGTTTACCAAACAGAGTATCTTCACTTAAGAATTTATTTATGTTGAGTAATTACAATAAATTGTATTTTGTTCGTTACATTTCACATCCAAATATTTAAAGACAATTAAAATACAAATTAATGTCATTTTCAAATGTCATTGTCTTTTCAAATGTTGCGTAATTGAGTCCACACTATTTGTAACCGCAGCTAGCACATCCTTTGATGCGATTCAAATTTATCGACACTTTGTGGGACGCAATCGTTGCTGTTATAAAAGTTGCTATTACGCGTCAAAGTTACATGCGAATGTTACACGATTGTATACGGCTATATATATAGAGGTAAAAAATAATTTATTGTGAGAGAAGAGCTACTTCTTGTATTATACTAGTGGGAGCGAGAGAGATAGAGGGCAGGGTAGTTGCCTGTTTGGTTGTTCAACTCAATAGTTTATAAAAATATCATGTGTCAGAATAAAGAATGTGTTGAATCAAGTGTAACGATTTGAGTCGAAGTAAAGTGTACGATGAATATTTGATGAAAATTCATTTTTCATATTTTTTTCAATTTTTCAACTTTAACCAAAGATTGATTGAAGTACATTAAAGCGAAGAAAATGTATGTATATACTTAAAGAAAACAACAACATATTGCTAGCTAGTGCTCTTCTTTTTTACAATATATACACAAATATAGCTATAGCGAAAAAAGGAAGCTCCACTTCAGTAAATAAACGTCTGTGTTTATTAAATAAAATTTCATAAACAAGATAAAATATTTATTTATTTAAAAAAAAGGAAAAAACAAAATTTATCTGCAACATAATTTGTGTTGAGGAGTGAATTGTATGCTATGATGAATAGATCAATCTTTTTCTGAATAAGGAAATTATCTGCAAAGATCAAAAGTATCAATTATAAAAACGTTTAAATTGATGAGGAAATAGTTGGATTAAAACATGTTTTCAGAAAAAAAATGGATGAATTCTGACTAATAAGCAAAAATCTGACTAATATGCTCATAATGGCGGAATGTTTCAAACAAAAGTTATTGAATCTGACAATCGCATATCAAAAATGAAAAAATAGGGAAGATTCAATTCGATTTTTAAATTTATTTTGCACCAAATTAAGCAGACCTTTTCTGATTAACCTTTACAATGAAACTTTACGTTGTACACGAGACTTCGGGTAAAATTGTCATTTTATGGTTCAATTTATGTTTCGAAAAATAATGATTTTACCAAAAAAGCTTGGACAAATGTTGAAAAGTTAAAAGTTTGGTAGGCAACTTTGGATTAAGCTGGAAAATTTTAATTGGAACTACTTTCACAACCAAACACAAATTTTTATTTTGTTTTTGGTAACTTTTAACCCTTTAACTTTTGTCTGAAGATTTTCTAAAATCATTATTTTTTTATTTTTATTTTCAGTATTTGGGGATATTTGGGGAAAATAAATCAGACAATCAGACAGTTTTTAAGCGACGTTTCAACATTTATTATTTTTTCCTTTATATATATATGCAATTTTTTTTAGACTCCCTGATAAAAATATAATACATTTTAAAACGTCGTTAAAAATAATAAAGTGTTCAATTTATTTTAAAAAGATCCCCAAACCCTGTAATAATAAAATTTTTTTAGTAATAAACGTCCGCAGTACGTACACAAAAATCAAATTTCGACCTAATTTTAATCGAAGGCATGTATACATCTTTCAGCTGAAAATATTATGCTGGATTTATTTTCAATGATAAAAATTTTCAAGTAAGGTCCAAGGTAACCATGAAAATCTATTCCACCTAAGTCCACCGATTAGTACAAATTTAAAACTATTAAATTTTTGTACCAAACTTGTATTTCTTAAATCAACATTTCAAAGTTATAATGTTTCAGTCTTTCTTGTACACTCAGTATATATATTACCACATATTGGATAACTTCTAGATCCGTATAGAGTGTAGTGAGTGTTAGAATACGTTTTATTTACAAAAGTAATCATAGTCATATATTTTCTTCTATTCAAAAATATTATTATTGCATTTGCATATCAAACTATTTGACTAGTAGGCAATCAGCCAAATATGTAATATATTATTTTTATACATATCTACAAATAAAAATAGGTAAAATATAGAAAAATTCTATTCACTTGATAGGGTTTTTTTTTTTTTTATTTGCTACGAATCCTATTAATCATCAAGTGTGAATGAGTTTATAAAATAAAGGGTGCAGAAGAAATAACTGTGTAGTAAGTCAGTACCGCGCAGGTAATGAATATTTAATAGTGTTCCCAAAATAGTCAATTCCATTACATTCGGAAATTTTTTTTTCTGTTCTTTATGGGGAAAATAATTGTATTTTGATACTCCATCACTATTTTTTTTTTATACAATTATTAATGAGAACTCTAGGATTTTTCGTATAAATTTCGATTTTTTTCCCCAATTTCCTAGATTAAATTGTTTTTCGACTACAAAGTAGTCATCATCAGTATGAATTAACTAGTTGTAATGATTCTCTGAGGAGATGTTATTCGTTGGTAATTTGGTGACGGTTAGCAAACCGATGATGACTAATTGTAGTCGAAATACGTATTTATAAAAATACAAAATAATTTGAACTAGGATTTGGGGTTAAAAATCGAAATTCATCTGTTATTTATTCGAAGTTCCACTCTCTAAAATCCTCCTTTATTTAAATAAATACAATTAAAATAAGATTGAAAAGACATCTATCTGTACATTTAATTACTTTTTCATTTTTAAGTTCAAACTAATTAAAACCAATTTTTATTGAAATCAATTATTCATATATCGATGATTTATTCTGTGTTAAGTAAAATTAGAAGAAATTTTGCATTAAAAAATCTTTAGTATTTATATGAGCGGTGCCCAAATTGATATCAGAATCCATTTTTGGGACTAAATACTGGAAACCAGTGCCAATTTTTGCTTGGCGGAAGCTTTAGGCCAAAAATGGTGGAGGGCTAATTAAAAGTACAATCTTTTTCGGGTATCATTTTCAAAATAAGTATTAATCTAGTTATCTATTTCATAACGATATGTTAATTTAAGCATATAATCTATCTGATGTGAATGTAAACTCAAACAATGTAATTGTGAGTAACAACTTCAATTTTCAAATTTCAGGAATACTATTCAAAAAGAATAGCAAAGGTATCTTTTCTGTGATATATAAGAAATTGAATAAAATCATAATTATCTATAAATTACTTTCCTTTAATAAATCTATTAACTAGAATTGTATTTTTGTATGAATTGTTACATGTATAGATAAAGGGGATTAATAATATACCTTAAGAACCATTGTAACATCTAAATATACAATTTACTGCCTACCACTAAACACGGGGCTGCTGAAAAACTAAAATTTCTGTATTATGAAATCTATAAGTAAGACATCATAGATTTTTTTTTTTTTGAATAATTCATTTCAACAATTTCAAGAATTATTTAAAGTTTCAGATTTGTCTGGTTGTTAACTGGTAATAACGTAAAATTTCGGATAAGTAGATTTAAAAAATTAAATTATTCAATAATTTCATTTTTTCTCAATAATAATTTATTACATTTAAAAATCAAATTAAAGAAATCGTTTCATCTAAACTTCCATTATTTTCACATCTTTTATTCATTCACAGTATAAGCGTTATATATTTGCAATCATAATTGAAACTGTATATTACTAGCTTCATTTACAGAGAATCTTCTGCTTTTTTATGTTGAGAATGTGATTGTAGTGTAAATATTAAAATTTCAATATAAATGTTCAAAAATGTTCACCGTCATATGCATATAGAATATATATATAATGTACATTGTCTTTTAATAAAAAAATTTTGGTATGTTTATTTTAAACAAGGCCTTTGGAAACACAACGGAAAAATTTTATAAAAACAATGTTAGAAAAATTGCCGAAAGATATTTTAAAATTATTTATTATAACGTTTTTTTTTCAATGAAAATAGAGGTTTTATAACATATGAACAAGTTTGAGCTTATTAATAAAAAAAATTGAAAAATTAATTAATATCTGGTGTATACTCCAAAAAAAAAAAAAAAATACTACGATACTTGAATTTTTATACCTATTTAAAAACATTAAATACCCGATTTTTATATTGTATTGAGAATTGTTTATCAGAATTAATTTTGTTTACCTATCTAAAACATTCATTTTAAACGGAAAAAAATTATAAAATTTAGAGATTTTGATCGTCTCGTTTTTTTTCCTTATTTGAGTATTGTATGTATTTATTTGAATATACAATATATGAGAAGATGGGGTTCGAAATCAGCATCAAAATACTTTGGTTATGAATGTGTATGTAATGGTGTTATGTGCTCAACTCATAGACAGAAATACAAAATTAAATTTGAAAAGTTAATTTCAAATCATTGAATTTTTCGGATTCGTTATCTCTTACATGAAGGGTCTCGACAGAAAAAGATTGAAAACAATCAAAAGTAGATAACTAATTTTTCATTTTTTTAATTAAACGAATATCGATCGCTTATAATAATTTTTCTATATCTTAATTATAATACCTTCAATTAATGATTTTCAGTTTTTTAAGACAATCGTAAGAAAATAGCTTTTGTTAACTAATAAAACGTTCGGTTCAAAATTGACCTGAATAAGTACCACATGTTAAATATGCAATCTCAAACAATTTTAAAAAAATTAGTTTTTTAAAATTCTAAGAAAAATAGAAAACTAATTTTAAAAGATTCTAAGGAAACTAAAATCTTGTTTCTCCGCTCAATTTTTTTTTTTTTTGCTTAGCTATCTGATTTGAAATTTCAAAATAACAAATTTTTTAGCCCATTTTATTTTTTAAAATGAAAGATTTAACTGTTCCTAAAAGTTTCGATCTATTTTCATTACTTATTAAAAGGATGTAATAAATTTCTATGTAATTCAAAGGATGAAATTTAATACGGGTTTTAAAAAATTATACACACATCGAACTCATATTGGAATATATGGTAAAAAAACTGTGAAATAACTTGCAATGAAGAATTGTAGAAAAATGCTGAATAAATGCTTTAAAATGGGTTTGATAATTAATAAATAACTAAGTATAAAATAAGGAAAAATTCCAAAAAATATGGTACATAATTTAATAAATATTTGTATTAATATGATATTTGATATGAAAAAATATTATTATTTTTTTTTTAAATATACGCATATCGATAAATATTTAAAACTAGATATATTAAAAATGAAATTGGAAAATAAGGTAATAAAAATACCATTTTCAACTCAATTAATCGGTATAATTTTTTGAATTTCCTTTAAATATAATTGTATAATTCATGGAATGTAATTCTCATCTGTGCATCACTTAGTAGATTTGAATAGTAATTAATTTGAAAAATTAATTAATTAAAAAAAAATTTATATAGTGTAATTACTAATTTGTATCTTACGACAAGGTAGTCAGCTATAAAAATTACCACTTAGCTCACTTAAATAATAGTTCAAATATAAAATTTTTTTCCAAACTATATTAATGAGATTTAACAGTATTTTATTGCTACCTTTACTTATAAATTCATATATACTATGAAATATAATAATGCAAAAGATCCGTTTAAGATACGCTAATAAAGAAACGGATTCGGGCGTTGAAGATTAAATAATTTTTACATACAACAAAAAAAACAAAAAAATAATAATAATACTTTCATAAATATAATAATAGTATAAAATTTCTTGAAATTGTAACATTATATTAAATTCGGAAGAACGAACTGTTTTGACTTTTTTAAATAATTTTTGCAAATATATAACATGAATTGAATGAAATATACATTTAGGATTACAGAAGTAATAAAAAATAAGTTACAGTTATTTATATTCAATTCTCGTAAAATATTAATACAAATATAAATATTTATATTTAAGGAATATGTATGTATATACGATTTGATTGACGACATTTTCTATGAAACTTTTTAGTAGAAAATTTGGCACACGTATACTTTAAAGATACAACACTTTTTAAAAAAATTCATACGTCTCACACATCGAGATTTTAAACAATCAATTTTCATTTGTTTATAATCATTAAAGTAAATAACAAAAAAAAAAAACATATATAAGTCATATCACAAAAGATATGACACATCTGTTGATTATTTTACATCTATATTCAATATCATTCAAGTACAGAAGGAACACTGAGTTAATTTTAACGGAATAATAAATAAGACGAATAAATAAACGATAAACAATTTGCTTGTGTTCATGATTATAATAATAATAGCAAACGTACCAAATAGTTTGGCTGAAGACATTACATATAAAATATCTCTAGGTGATTGATTGTAGTGTAGTTGTGAAAACTTCCCGCTAGCAATTGTTCTGAGTTATATTTCCAACAAAATATGGATTATTCAAGGTTTTGTTTAATCTGTACAAATCAAAGTGAAAAATTTGTTTGTTTCAGCGTTAATCGAAGAAATACACAAATATCTCAACAAACTTTCTATTAAATGCTCAAATCTCGTGAAATATTAATCCGATTTTGATGAAATTTTATGTTCACGCGTGATAAGTGCCATTTCATTTTCGATAAAATTCGGTTGTTTCGGAAAATCATTATTTAAAAGAACACCAAAGCGTAAGAATCGTATAAAAATTAATATTTAAAAGTGCATTTTTTCACTTATGGTATAAATGTTTATTCATACTAGGGATGTGCTGGATCATTAAAAAAAGAAGATTCGCGGATATGAATATGGATAATCGGTGTTCAAATCCGCGAATATCTTAAATTTTCATCTCAATAAATCTATATAATTTGAATTTCCTTAAAAATGTGATTGTTTATTGAATGGAATATTATTGTGATTTGTGATATCTCTTAGCAATATTATTTAATTTGAATAAAAATGCATTTGAAAATTAAATTTGATTTTAGATAGTGTAAATACTAATAATTACCTTATGATACGGTAGTCAGCTATAAGAACTACCTCTTAGCTCACTACAATTTGGGTCGAAAAATTATATTTATGTCAAATATTTAATTTTTAAGAAATAAATATTTTAATGGGATTTAACAGTATTTTATTGCTACCTTTACTTATAAATTCATACATATAAAACAACTTAATAATGCAAAAGAATCGTTTAAGAACCGCAGCATTCAGCACATCTTTGAATCACACATAAAAAGCTTTTGTCCATTATTAGCAATTTGAAATGTATTTAAAAATCAAATATGCTTTGAATAACATACTAATAATAATAATCCCCTTTGGTTGATGGCTATATAGCTGAAAGTATCTGAGGCCAGAAATTAAAAAAAAAAAACAAATCTTTAGACATGCTTATAATCTGTACATAGAAGTTATATGGGACGTTCATTTAAGTTTTTTTATGCTAAGGAGTAAAATTTTTATTTTTCTTAAAATTATCAGTATTATAAAATATATTATCTCAAATAGTGCTGTTACATTGACGGTTTCCAGCATTTGTTACCATGCATGTATTAAATTACATCATCAGAGTTTGATTGTGCTATTGAATTTCTTCCTGAAGATAATATTTATTTTATAAAAGTAATTTTCAGTTACAAGTTTAATTATGATTTTCTTTAACAATATTAACGAAAAATAAACAGAATTAACGAAACTAATTTTCATTTGTTTCAAATTACTTAACTACACTCAATTCTAGTTTGTTAATAAATTCTAAGGTGGATAAAAGGACAATGGAATGGAATTATTATAAAATTTACCTGTTCTCTTAACGATTGATTTTATTTTTTATTTTAATTGTAGTTTATCATAAAAAATTTTCGAAAAAATTGTTCCGATCTCAAAAGAATGTACTAAAATGTAAAAAAAAAATTATAAATGAAATACTTCTATATATAATTAATTTCGTTGTGAACAATTTTTTTTCGAAGTTTAGGAAATTGGTAACAAAGTAATTATTAGAATCTTCATTCTATCCCTTAGGACTGGATTGTTTTTTCACAACTACATGAGACAATCTGGAAGTATCTTTTTAATTAAATAAAATTTTTAAACAAATTAAAAAAAAAGAAATGCAGTTTAATTGCTAACCTATTCTATTTTGAAGTTGATAAAAAAGGACTTCTAGATAGCTAAAGAAGTGGTAAAGGTTGCAAGTAGCGATGATATTACGCGCAAGTGTTTCTCATAACTTGAAAAAAATGAATCGTATGTAACAATGGTACCGTTACAGGATCTGTGGAAACAAGGCCTATAAGGATAGGCGCACACGATAAGATTTGAACAGAAATTCTGATGGCCAAAATACACCTTCAGACAATGCTATAAGAAATACGTAAAAGAAAATCTGTTCATATATCAGAAATCTTAAGCAAGCGCATATCATCAGATATCAGCGGATACGTACAACGAACCTCAACGAACAAATTATCTTTCAAATATTTTAAATTTATTAATTACTTGTTTGACTAACAGGTGGTAAACTTCCGATACCATCGTAAGAAATTCTTATAAGGAAATCTGATGCTATTTCAGGCAGCATCGTATGTATGCGAACACAATGTGATTTTCTGATCAAAATTTCTGACCAGAAAACAATTTTTTACAATCCTTAACCTGTGTGGGGTATAATATAAAATAAATGCTTAGAGTAAGACCAGAAAATCGAATAATGTGCTTCCACCCTTAGAATTATTATTTATTGGTTTGTTATTATAATTTTTTGTTTAACAGTACGTGGAAGATATTCAACTGTTTATATTTGTGGTTGTCATAGTGATAGATGTTTATTTAAAATTATTATTTTTATTATTTAATTATTAATGTTTATTACATTGATTATATTTAACTTCCTTAGTTTTATGATACCATCTAATGATAAAAAGAGTTTATGTATTTTTAAGTAAATTTTTTTAACATCATGTGAAATCTCTTGGAAATGGACAATAAACTGAAATTCATTTTGATATCAATTATAAAGCACAACTAATTTAAGGGCAGAGAACATTCCTAATTCTCCATACCGTCTAATGATAAAAAGAGTTAATGTATTTTTAAGAAAATCTTTCAAACCATAGTTCTGAAAAATCATAATGAATAAAAAATGATAAAATAATTTTTAGAAACTAAATACATGGAATACTACAAAACAGTTTGACCTATAAAACTTTTGAACCCGAGAGAGATTTTGTACGTAATAAAATAATAAAATAAAATTTATTTAGATTAGTATTTATTTTTTTTAGTATAAAACAATGCAAACAGTGAGTGACTCTATATATTTAACGATTAAATGATTGATATAAAGTAAAATAAACATTGCAAAAAAATTGGCAACAATTCAAATTTACTTTCGAAGATTAAGAATTTGATTCTGAAAAAAACCTATCAATTAATTTTAATTTAATTTTAATAATAGGTAAACATTCAGTCATATGAATTGGGTATTTGAAACTAGTAAATTATCTTCACAATTTTCAAGATTATACGGAATTGATCATTTCAAAAACCTCACTGGTCACACAATTTAAATTGTTCAGAAATCAATAAAAACTATTTCATTCATAAACAAATTAGTTTTAAAGAACTTTTTCATGCGTAATTTAGTATTTGAGTTGTAAAAAATTGAAATGTTGAATAAACTTCACATCTAATTGATAATAATAATGGAGAAGATATGGAAAATTGTTCTTGACTTATGTTGTTTCAGTAAGAAATGGAGTTAATGGTATATAATTTAACCAAAAAATCTTATTAATCATATGATAGTACCTTTATTATCTGAATCGTACTGAAAACTCATGTATGTCGAAGGCGAGAATGATTTTTTTGTTCTTTTGGAAACTTTTACTTCTAAGATTCAGTTGACAAACATGTTTTTTGTAATTATTTGCCACTTTTTCTGAAATTCCAAAACATTTTCAGGTTTTAGCTCTTCTGAATGTAAATGTTGAGTTGGATTTATGTGCAATGAACGTCTTTTACGCGGTATTATTTGAAGAAGAAGGAGTATATTGATTTACGTGGTTTATACCAAGAATACGCATCTACCCTAAATGAATCATTTTCAGCATTTTGTATAAAAAAATGACAAGAGGTTTTTGATATGGCCGAGATCCAATTACAGTTTTTATTTCGTTTCGCTGTCTATTAGTAGCATCGTTGCTCTCAAACGAAATAACGTATTTCACTGCGTTTATTTTATTGAATTGAGGATCATTTTCAGCTATGGTTTATAAGAATCCAATCAGGTATTTGAAATTAATGATAATTTTACAATTGAAAATTCTATAACTGATCCGTAATCCAAAAACCGCAAGACTACGCTCGATAATTTTAACTTCTTTCACACCCAATTCCTTAGTCTTTGATATGAGAGATGAAAGATCGTAAAAAACCTTTGAGTAAAAAATAAGTAAAACGTTATGATATAGGGTAAATCCAGGGGAGGTGGCCCTACGGAAGAGATGACTAGTCTAATTGTTTTCGGAACCCATAGCAAGATGACAACGACTCTAGACTTAGATTACTTCTATCGATAACCATCTAGCTATGAGTTCTGAAAATAATTTGACTGAATAATTTGAAAATAATCATCATTTAAACCCATTGAATTTTTGCCGAAAAGTGGTTTATGTAAACCGCAACAATTTTTGTAAGATAATTACAGCATAACTAATTTAAGAGATGAAAGGTTTTGGATTGGTCTTCAATCTTCTGTGATTTTTTTCCTTTCCTTAAAAAAATTGTAAATTTTATAAATTACCAATTTGTAATCGTAATGCCACAAATTTATATTGTTTTTCAATCAGTCGTTAACATTATGACAGTTAAATTATACCAAATGGCAAATTGTAAGTCACGGCAATTTTAATGAAGTGGAAAGAAATGATTATTATTATAATAACAACTATTTTTATAGAGCATATTTATCGTTTTACAGAATAAAGAATTTTATTGATTTTATTCAATTTGATTCCACTCCACTCATACGTATAATTTAAATAATTTGTTATTCAAATAATAAATTTTTAAGTAGTCATAAATACACTTTGATGTTATGCATTACTTAGTATTTTATATTCTTCAAGATTTGCATCATTTATATGCTTTTCCAATAAAAAAACAAGTCATGGTGAATATGAACGAACGAACATTCACACATCACAAATTTGAATGATTAAAAAAATCATTGTTTTTCACGTTCATATATGGATGGGCTTTTTTGATTAAATTTTGTTAATTACAATATATCAAAAACTACACCGTCTATCGTTAAATATAAACGAAGTTTTGTCGAATGTGAAAATTGTGAAAAACTTTTTTGTCTCCAAATTCTATAAAATTAAGTTTATATTGTATTTTAATCCAAAAATTACAAATTCATTTAACGATTGGATGTGCGTAGTTTTTGAGATATTGCTTATAATCGTATTCTTAGACGATTCCTTTTTTTTTGTGTTTTTAAGCCCCAGCTATCTTGGAACACTTAAAAATACTGAACCAAAATTATTGTAATATTTTGATAATTTTTTAAGGTTATTTATAGAGTCATAAGAAAAGTTGTATTATTTAAAAATAAAAAAAGTATCATTTAAACAAAATTCAATATTTAAGGGATAATAATTCACAAAATGTATTAAGAAAAATGCGATAAATATTCTTAATTTGAGGGGGGAAGAAAAGTGATGCAAGATAGATTTTATATTCTTTAAGAAACCTCAAAAATTTTAATTCAAAAACACAATTTGGGCAAAATTAATATAATTAGTGGGTAGAATTTATGATTATTTTCGTTGTAAGGACATCAAAGAAGCTTAGTCTATAAATGCTGTAATTTATTCTATACTTTCAGTTTAATTAATCATTTGTTCTGTTCAAATAATATATACTTAAGAACGTATTTACACAAATGGTAATTTAAGAACCCATTTTCGAGGTGAAATAAATAACATTCTAATAGAAGCAAGAAAAAAAAAAGAAAATAAAACGAACGATATTGTAACGACATTTGAAGGAAGGTAGTTAGTGGTGATATTGATGGTAGATTTTATTTATTGCTTGCATGGATATACTACGATGCATTATTATAAGCAAAGAAGCCAATATTGTGTAGGTACAATAATATTGTAGTCAACAAACAGGCAAATCATATCCGGCCTTTATTTCACTTGTTATCATCATATTTCTATTACATAATATATATTAGATATAAAGCTAGTGTACATTTTATAGATTTATTAGCAACAAATCAAAATATTTGTGTAGGCGTCGTATTCCTATGAAATAAGATAAGGGTAATATTAAAGCTGTGCTTCTCAGATGGATAAAATTTTTTTTATTATTGATATTTATTAAATGAAAATTTTATCCGAATAGCCCAAAAAATTTGATTACATTTTCCGTCCCGTTTAGAAGTTATAGCAGCAGTTTTGTAAAATTTGTTGTAAAAATGCTTCTTAAATGAATAAAAAAATTTTTTTTCCTTAAGATTTATTAAATGAAAATTTAATGGAATATAAAGATATCACCAAAAACTTTTTCAAAAAGACGGAAATTTGTTAACAATTTTTCTTTGAGACCTTGGGTCCCGTGTGGAAATATTTTAATGTTTTGATGAATATTTTATAAAAAAAAAACCTCGGAATTTTTAGGTCGGAAACTTGTCAGATTTGCACCGTTTTAAAATTAAGAGATATACTGTTTTTTTGTTATTATAAGGTCGGATAAAAAGTATGTTTAAAGTTGATAAAATTGAAGTCGTATGTCCCAACTCTTAACAGCTGAAATGTCAACCGTAATATAATATAAAAATCAGAACGTCTTGCCAAATTTTTGAAGTATTTAGTTTGTATATTGGTACAAAATATTTTTTAGTGTTGCCCTGCAATATGGGAGAAAAATCCTCAAAACTTTATCGTATTATTTTTTAGCATTGTTGGACTGAAGTAAAGATTACCTTTCGGTATTATTGTACTAGAAAACACATAAAACTTTAGGCTATTTAAAACAATTCCAAATAATCCACACTAGCTTTTTATCTATAAGGGATTATGTGTGTGTATGATTTGTTTTTTATAGGATATTTTTCTCATGATTTATTGCGGCATTTAGAAGAAACATAAGAAATTGAACTTTTTTTGACGTAATTTATTGATTTTGGTGTTTATTAGCATTGAAGAATTGCTAATAAGATTTATGCAAAAGTTTTTGTTATACTGACAATTTGTAAGATTCAACCTTTTTTTATCGAAACAAGGAAGGTATCAATAAGGGTGTATTTTTTGTCTGTACGTTACACGATATATTCGATGATTAAATTTGAACAAAAATTTCCTCTCATATAGGACTAAAATTTTTACCGACCTTTTCAAACAGTTCATCTGACATGATGTCCGAAAAGCTAGAAATAAATTGCCCCCAAATTACGTCAATCCTCTTTTCTTATCGATATATTAATGTATCCCTTCTTATTGGCATCCTATCCTATAAACATTTTGTTTCACCGTTGGGCTATTATCCCTTTTAAAGGGATATTTTTTCTTCTAAAGTTCCAAAACTACGGAGCTGTCTGATTACGAAAGTAACCTATTGGTCCAAGAGCGACTCGCAAGGCCCGCATGATGAACTTCCCAATGAAGACAATTAAAAAACAATAATTTGTTTATTATTACGAAATGAATATTTTTTTTTTTATAGTTTAATCCTCAACAGAAAACGATTGAACCGATTTTGCTGAAAAAAACATTCAGTTCTAAGTTATGTAATTATGTATCGAATGGAAGTGGTTTCATAGTGATTGCTCTACAGATAATCGAAGCAAAAAAACAAAAAAACAAACGCCCTGGATTTAGGTTCTAATAACTCTAAAACTTATGTCAATATATGTCAAAATTTGGGATTCATAAAATTTTTCCAAGAATAAGAACTTCTCATTGGAAAGTTAAAAATTAGCGATGCAAAACCAATAGCATATCTACAAAACGTTACTGAATATTTATTTAATGTCGATAAACTATATAAAAAATGTGTATATTCAAATTATGTTTTTGCAATATGATATTAAAATTAGTGGTCATGTTTTGATCACATCCCAATCTTTTCCCTAACATTTTCAGTGAATTGGAAATGTAGATTTTTTTAAATTTAATTCTCTTAAGATATTATAGTCAAATTAAATTTTATCACATAGATAAAATTTAAGGTTAAAAGTCGTCTGGTTGTTGACACTAGATTTTGATCGTAATCCCGTTAATAAAATTTTTTAAATGTAAATTTTTTGTCGGTCTGCATTAAAAATCTATTTACACAATTATTTAATTGAAATAGAACTATTAAATTCAACTCAAAAAAAGAATATAAAACAAAAATTAAAGTAACATAAAAAAAAAAAAAATCTTTTACAACAGTAAAAACCAATTAATTTTTTATTATAATAAATATGATTGGATTTCTTTTTCTTCGCTATCTGCGATGATATCTACTTGATTCAAGACGTTTTTCTACCTAAAACGTAATTTTTTTTTACGTTCGAAAGAATGCTTTAATAATACGAACATTTTATAGATGTTGCTTTAAAATAATATACACGCTATAATGGGAGTTGAAGGTTTATCATCATTTTTAAGCATGGGAGTGCTATGATAAGTTCTAGAATGTTTTGTAAAGATTGAGGACTTTCTTTTAAGGATGATTTAGTCTAGATGTAAATAAATGAAAAAACATTTCAATGAAAATTTTATGAATGATTCCGACAGATGAACAGCTTACTAAAAAATTTTTTTGCCTCGTTTAAGAGGGGTATTTGCATGAAAAATTGACAACTAAAAAGTGCAATAACCTTTGAAAATGGTCATTAACCCCATGTCCAATTTTTTTTAACGGCATTCACTTAATGTCATAAATGTATATAGGTTGTGAAATTGGGAAATATAGAAAAGAAAAAACTTCTCCGTCTTAATTCGAACTTATGGGTAATCTGTGAAAATTTCTCTTGTGCAACTCTAGCTATGGCAAGAAAAGTGCTTAACGGAGATCAAAATTAATATTTTTAATTTTAAAATGTGAAGAAAATATGTGATGCTTTTTTTTGTTTTACTTCTTAAAACATTTTTTCTCCAACTGTTTTTTCAATTATATCGAGAATTTTTTGTAATACAAAATAGTTGGGAGAACCGTAAGTTTTACCTGGTTTTGAATGGGAAGTAACCCTCGACATTCCTAGTTTTTAACTTCTCAACATTGGGATGGCATATATATAATATGGCCAGTATTTGCTAACATTGAACAGGTATAGCCATCTACTGGTAATCACATTTAATACCGACATTTAACAACTATAGCTAACTGATGGTCAGGGTAAGAACTACATTTTTTTGAATACACAAAAATTGGACTAATGACTCTTCTATGGGCATTTATATTCTTTGATTTGATAGAAATACTTTTTTTTCCAAATCACATATTTGAGCGGATCTGGAAGGAAGGTGTCTCACACTGTTGTAAGCCCAGTATATTAGGATAAAAATATAATTTATTTCCATAACAGATCTTGACGAAACATTATTTTTACAGAACAGTTCCAGATTTATCGAGAACTTGTACGTTTTTAAATTAATAGTTTGAATGGTGATATATTTAACCAGATATTTTCAAAGTTTATTATATGTACTTATACTTATGAAAATATAATATAGATAGATTCATCATATAAGTTTAATCAAAATGTATTTTCTATCTACATATCAGAGTCGGATATAATATAACTAAGTTCAGTTTAGAATTTTAATAATATTGCATTAAAATCCTTCGAGGTTTAATGTACATACATGCACTTTATACTTATATTTCTTGTACCGGAATCTCATTGGAGTCATGAATAATTATATTATTTGCGAACGGAATTTTGTTTATGATATATAAATTCTCTAAATTATTAATATGAGTTTTAATATGTGAATTTATGTAAGTTTAAAGAAAGTGGTTGTTATTATATTTTATGGGAGTACTATCGGTTTTATAATTAACGTTCAGAAATGAAACTTGCACAGTAAAACAAAAATTTGTGTCCAAAATGGTCTGTGCTAAAAAATTTAAGTTTAAATTTTCGTAAAGGAGTTCGTAGGAACTGTTCGTCCACCTGTCCGGCATCACGATAACCAAAAACAAAAACAAAAAGAGCTGAAATTTGGTGATGTATTCTAAACAAAGAAAGAAGTGAGATTAAGTTCGTGATTTAGTAAAATCGGTCCATTGGATCCAATGGTTCCTAGACACAACTTTTAAACTATAAATTCAAAAAATGTTAAATTTTCTGTTGACGTTGTTTGTTTCAAAAATTTTTTGTAAAATGTTCTCTACAATTTAAGCTCAAATTTGGTTAATAAACACATGTGTGTAATAACAATACACATTATTATTATATATGTATACATATATAACTGTATAGACTGGATATTTATTATTTATGAATGCTAATTAAAAATAATCCAAATTATGAAATTCAAAAATATGTCGAGTATCTTAACAATTAACTCTGTGAGTTGTTATCTTCACTTGTTAGGATGGAAAATGTGTTACAATTAAAAAAAAACGGTAAGCTAACCTCACTTTTTCACATAGTTGTTGGTACTTGATTGCAATTTAAATAAATGAAATAAAATAATTATCTTAATAAACATTAAATATTTCTTTATTTTAAATTATCTAACCTCTGTATTGAAACTCAAATAATAATTGAGTTAGCACTGATTTCGTCTTAAAAATTCAATTCAATCTGTCGAGTAGGTATAAAATCAATTGTATTATTTTTATTTGATCAATTTATAAGTAAAAACAATAATTTTTGGAAAATGATCGGTATGAATAGAGGAATAAATACATAAATAGTTTACGAAGAACAATAACTATTTATAACAAAACAATTGTGATAAATAGTTCATTTGTAACCGAATATTCATTCTATCTATAAGGAAATTGTTTCCTTTATGGAAATGATCGTTTAACTGTGATCGTAGGTGTAAGTAAGTAAGTGTACCATGTGCTCTCAAATCTTTCACAATTAGTATAACATTTAATATATAACAAATATTAGAGATTTTGATATTAAATTACAGAGTCTTTCATAAATCTATATGTACGTATATTTAAATCTAATATCCGTTTGTTTGTAAACGGAAATGTCTGGAAGTAATCTACCCATCGTTTTCAAATTTCGGAACAACGTTTATATTTGTATAAGTGAGTGATTTTCTAACTTTTATCAATATTATTAAAAAAAGACAGCCAGCTATAAGTATTCCATATTGCCTTGGTGAACCATCTGCTGTGTGTAGTATCAACATAATGCCAAAAAAATGTTATGGTTAGTTTTCAACATTTCCTGGAATTTGTCCAAAATATTCGGATTGGATTTCAATAGATATCTCAAAAACTATGCATCTATTAATCGTTTAATTGATGTTTATTTTTTTTTTGAAATCTACTGGTCAAACTGCTCTTAAAGTTTCTCGATTTTTCGTAATTTTCTTAAGGAGTACCTTCAGTAAAAATCGAGAAAAAATGTAAGTCTCCAATTTCGATAATATTACGTGGTAATTAAAAAAAAAAACAAACATCCATTTAACGAGTTGTGGTAAAGAGTTTTTGAGACATTGCAATAAATCTGAATAGGAGATATCCATTAATTCGCAAAAATTTCAAGCGATATCTCGAAAAGTAGTCATTTAATCGTAAAATATGTGTTACTTTTCGTTTTCCTAGACCTTTATTACACTATATATATTTTTTTGGCGATTTTTAATGTTTTTTTTTCGTCTTTATTTCCACATCTGCATATGCGTCAATATGGGTTGATATTTCACGTTTGCTGCATGTAAATATTATTCTGTGAAATTTCTACTCGTTTCAGGACTAAATTAACGATATTGTCTTCTATATATAGAGACTAATAATGGGAAAGTTTTACAACAAAATATTTTATTTATTTCTGAGAAAGGCCTTGAAATACACGCTCTTTTGACACATTGTGTTTAATTTGATAGTCATTTTTGTATAATACTAAAATTTTCAACAACTGTTATGTTTGTAAATAAAATGTTGCCACATATAAATCTATCAGTTTATGTTGTTAATGTTATATACAAAAACAAATTAATAACTGTAATTATTGAAGTGCTCTGTGGTGTTAAAAACTTTTTGTAAACAAATACTCTGTATTTTAGTGTATTCATTAATAAAAGTTACTATAGTATTTCAGTTACTATAGTATTTGTAGGTACAACAGGCTATCACACACAATAATTAAGGTCGTTTTCTTCCTTGTCCAAAGTAAAGTACATTTATTAAAAAGTTTACTTATAAATTTGATAAAATAATATATAAGTTTATTTAAACCAATTAAAACGATTTCAAAATTAGTTAAAAGAATCAATTGGTAGTAACTGTCTCAGCTGAAGAGAAAATTCGACATTCTTTTGCACTAAATAATATTTTCATTAAAACGACATTATCCGCCAGTTTTTAATTTTTTTCTCAAAAATCGTTTAGTGAATTTTAATAAATTTATACAATTAGTTCTCTAGAGTTTATTATTATAAAAGTTTGAAATTCCCAGTACTTATTTTTCAATAAATAAAAATAAATTCAATCTATCCAGCTAACGAATCTTCATAGGATTACGTGTAAAATAACAGTTTTTTAAGATTGCGATTTAGAATGATGCACGTTCTACTAAGAATGAAAGAAAGGAATGATGCACGTTCTGCATTTTCATTAGTTTCGTAGCATTTTTATATAACTTCCAACCATCCTTAATTAAAATTTAAAATAAAACAAATGTATTTGAATAATTGGTTTGAGATGTGAATAAAAAATAAAAGCAATTAAAAATAATTAGAGATATTTAAATAAAGAAAGACGAAACTCTTCCTTGACAGTCAGATAAAAATTAAAAATATATTCCTGGGATTGATTCATTTTTTCTTAGAAACATCTGGTTCATATTCGCTTTATTATAAATGACAAAATAACACATATTTAAGGATAATTTTGAGGGACAACTTGTACGTTATTTCGTGGCAATATAGGCATAAATATAGTCTCTATTATATACTATAGAGATGTTGTTTGTTCGATGTAGCCTTAAAATATTCCTTGCATATAGAGAAGATACGCAGATGTTATAACTATAATTATCATGTCCTTGAAGTTTCATCAGCCTGTCTTCTGCTTTTTTATTCAACGTATTTAATTTTAACATTTCTTTTTTGTTTCGTGGAGTATAATTCATTAGTATTACGATTCCCCCATTTTCCGTGAAAAGCAAACTAATACTGTTGTTATTATTTTTATATTATTTTCAGTTATCGAATACCTAACCGATTTGTGATTGTTTACAAAATTGTATATTAAAGCTTTTTCTTATCATTTAAGGTAAAAGATACGGGTAGAAACTCATAAATTAAATCAGTATTTCAAAGAAAAGGTAATTTTTATTTCATAACTTGTATTAAGATTAAGGTGTCCATTTTTCGATAGTGTATCCAAAACATCTACCTATAACAAATAAAGAGAAGTCGCTATTGAAATATTAGACATACGGTAAGACATTATACATGATTTTACATTGAACATTTGTCACAATATTTGTAAATTTAATGCGTATGAAACATTCCACCTATGTAATATTTTACTGTAACCGGTAGTCCTTAAATTCTAACTTACCATGCTAGTAACCGCCTCAATGACCAAGTGAGCGGGTTTGACTACTTAAACTGAATGTTGTGGGTTCGAATCCAGGCAGCGGCAGTTTGATCAATTATAATAATAATAAAAAAAGGGCGGTTGGTTTATCACACTGTTGACGCTTGGATAAGAACGAAGTAACCGGCTCCACTAACAATCTTATCACAATATCATTATCACCTTGTGCTTAAATGAATCTTTGTCTTCAGGTGATGAAGTGTTTTAAAAGAGGGTAAGAGACGCTTTTGCAGTGTTCCCCTTTTAATACAATCTAGCATGCTTGTTCGAATATGTTAAAGAAAAGATACAGTATTAACTTTAAGGATGTGTGATATTAAAATGTAATAGTTTCATTATCCTTTCTAGCTGACCTTAAATAATTTAACATTTATTAAATTATAATACCCTTCAACAATTTACTTGAACGTTTTAAGACTTATAAACCGTGTGTCACAGAATACAATTAAACTCATTATCTCTACGTGATAGCTATTCTGATGGACGTTTGACTCTTTCAAGTTATTAAATTGTTTTAAATTGTTCATATTTTACAATAACTACAGGATTGTTCATGAAATTTTTGTTAGATTCGCAAGTATTATTGTTATATATATTAATTCAAAAAGGGTGACGAATAAAACTCGCTAGATTTTTGCTTGTGTAAAAAAATACATTAGTAAATAAATATTATTCCCTTATGAAAATAAATACGAACAAAAGAAGAAACATCCATAATAATGGCAATCTCCAATGCAATAAACATAGTATTGATTTCCATTTTCATGTACTCAAAGACATTTAAAAAATAACGTTTTATTTAGATACGTTTTTGCGAAAAAATTATTTCTTAATCAAATTTTATAATATTTGAATAATTAAATTTTGAGTTATTTGTTATAAAAAATTGAAAAAAACATAATGTATGGCACTTCAGATTGACATTATTATAGATATCTCTTTTTTGGTTCGTAATCCATTAACCCGTTGCGGTTACACCTCTAAATAATAATGTAAGGTTCACATGAGACCCCATACAGAAAATAGTTCCTATTCGCGTTTTATTTGATTTACTGTGCGAAAACCATGTGCGAAACTTTACTTTTCAACAGACAAGATAAATACGTCACTTATTGGAAAAACATTATATTTTCAAGAAAATATAGCCTCAAAGTTTGGTTGGGGTCTACTAGACCTCATGTGACCGTAAAGAGTTAACAGAGCAACTGACAAAATATTGTTTTGAAAAATTGTCAGCAGATTAATATCTCATCATATTTGGACTTACAAATAAAATTATAGTCAATGCTTTTACTATCAATACGGCTTAATAGCTAAACTAAATAAACTAGCAAAAATATATCTGATCATTCATGATACTTTCGGTATAAATAAAATGAATTCTGCCTTATTTATAAACATAAATAGATAAAGCAACCCATTGGTTGTATTCTGATATTGTTATACTTAAATAAATGGATATTGTAACTTATGACTTATACACAAAAGGTATTGTAATTTTAACTGAACAATAACAAATCAAATTACTTGACCTAACATAATCATAAATATAATTGACTGATATACAGTCTTATCAAATTCAAAAATATATTTATTAAAAATTTTTTTTACGAAATGGAATGGCAAACTTTAGTGTAATATAATTAGAAACTTGAAAATGGTGGGAGCACAGAACAACTTCATAGTATATATGATTACTTCGATATAATGTTTATAAAATCGAAAAGAGATACACAGCTTAAATCTTGATAGAATCTTGATATTTGTTTCTAAACCTAAATATCATAAAAAGTAGTTGATGAACAATTATGAGCGGAAATCGGACCTAAGGAAGTTAGATCATTTGCTTAAACCATAAGAAAAGTAAAAAATGTGAGTGTGTATGTGCAATTCACATACGGCAAAAGTAAAACTTCTATAATATAACCATAAAAAAGTATATTAATTAATATAGTTTTTATCTCGAAAAACATTTTAAATGGCTATATCAGTATTATCAATTTATAAAATTAAAACATATAATTTTTTATTTTATTTTACTTTCTAGATAGCTTGACGTGCACATTCATTCGGTAGAACTGTAGTACCTAGTGGTAGGGTGGCCACGCTAACCAGCTAGTCAACTAGCCCGTGCTGTTGTCACATTAAAAGTATATTTATATCCTTTGTGATACTTAAGTAAAAAGTTTCTAACATTAATAATAAATTATATCAATAAAATGTATACGATTATAGTATTCGTTCAATAAAATGAATACAAGTTTTAAATTAATTATATCATTTGGGATAAAAAAAAGTACAGAATAAAACTAATCTCTCTTATCTCAATAATTGTCTACTCTACTTACTAATTTTCCAATTTCAAAGTAATTTAACCTTTTTGATTGTAGATAACCTTTTTTGAAAATTAAAAAAAAATAGACCCAATTTTCCAATATGATCCAAAAATTGAATTTAAATTATGAAAAGATAATGGTTACTGAGATACCATCTCAAGTATGTACAATCATTAATATAAACAACACTCTATTTTTTGAGTCTAAATGATTAATAAGAGAAAAAAAATTTCCCGATTTTTTAAAACCTTCGATTAAAAAATGATTCACATTTACTTTCAATAGTTTATTTAATGTTTTTTTTAGCGTAACGTTAAAACAACATAAGAATCTGTGTAACGATAAAACATTTAAAAAAATCGAAAATATTCAAAAAATATTGAGACCATAAATTGTAGATTTCAAATAATTTTACGAAATAGCGAGTCGAAATAGCACACTTCGTAGAAATGAGTTGAAATAACGGAATACAAACAAAAAAGAAATATCAATAATACACACAATCTTTAATGCAATCTATAATACAATCATTATTTGATGTCCAAAAAACTACAAGAATAATATTATATATTGCAATATAAAGCGTTATAGAATATCTTTATTAAAGATGTCTATTTTAAGGGTCATGCACTTGGCATAATTGAAAAACCACAGGAAATATTTAAAACTAAAACATTGAATTATAATCTGAATAAAAATTCAAGAGATTGACAACGATTGGTTAAAATTTTTTCATAATAGTATACCTCCATAAATTTACAGTCCTAATGTTACATAAATTATTTTCTTGAGAATGTTTACCATATACTTTTACGGAGAGTAAGACCATGTTTGCTTATGATGAAAAATAGCATTTATTGATACATTGAATGATGGATAATCTATCAACACATGAAAAATATTTCTATTACAAAAACTTCAAACTATATTTCTATTTTGTTTGGCTGATATTAAATAACATATAAATATATAATATATACGTATCCATTGTTTTAATATTTAATTTAATAAATAACTAGTATCTATCTACAACAGGATAATTCCCTTTGGTAACATTAAACGGTATACGAAAATAATTCATAGAGGAATTTTTCGAAATCATTATTAATAATTTGAAATGGGTTGCTATAATTATTATAATAGTTTATATTATTATTTTATTTCTAGGGTCATTAGGCTGTTTATGAATTATCCAAAACATGTTTAGATATTAAAGAAACCGGTACTTTAATTATGGTTTTAAATTATTCATGTTAAGGTAGTATTTCCACGTCAGTCAAGTCAACGTATTTAACCTATAACACATACTATTATATATTTTTATACAAATGCATTGACTATCCCATTTTTATACCCCACCAGTGGAAATAATCTTTTAAATGAGTTATTTCCTTATTTATCAAAATTACAACGTTCAATTCTTTTAATTTCCCATTTAAGTTATTCAGAATAAATAAATTCTTCTAACAAATATTAGTTTTTCTTGATGATCAAATCTGCAATTTTTCTTAAAAATTAAAAATTATTTCCACATTTTGAATTGTCGGATAATCAAATTTTTGGTTTTCTATACAAAAATGCTCATGGATGCTTCTGTGTTCTGTGTGGATCACTATTTTTTATTTTCTGATGGTTTAGTGTAGTGAGCAAATACTGACTTCTCGTTTCTACTTCTATCTGAAAATCACTTGATTTTCCTATAATTCCTAAAAAAGATCGGGCATAAAATAATAATTTTTTTTTTAAAAGTAATTTTTGCCATCAAATCGTACATGATTTTCAATTTTTTCTTTATATATAACTGTAAGAAATCACGTGGTGTTTTTCCATTTGAAATTTTGATAATATATTTTAGTTAGAAAGAATATTCACTGACTTTACAATAACCTTCATTTAATATAGCCCCATTTTACAGCAAATTTATTACAATTATTATTTGAAAACTGTGGAAAATGTAAATATAAATTAATATCTTTTTAAATGCTATATTAATTTATTTTCATACATGCTAAATTAAGTAGTTTATGTTATTCAATATAATAACTGAGATATGACAACTAATAACAGTTTCAGTAATCCAACCAACATTTAAGACGCACATATAACAATACAGATCCATGTATGAAAATTTATAATTCAAGTTGATGAAATCGATGTTGTGTTTGCTATACATACACTAATTCTGTAAGCATTTTACTTACTAAAACAGTATAACGCATGGCTTAGAAATGTAAATGTATATTAGGGCCTTTATAACAAACCACTAAATGTTACATTCAATTACGTTAATAATAACATACCATTCTGTCGAAAGATATGGGTATTCGTGCATATTTATAGTGTAATTTTACGAAACAGATAAGTCTCCTGTACTTTGGGCTGGAATTTTTTGGCATATTTTTTAGTTTTTCATACGTTTAAAGTAAGGGATCTTATTTCATAAGATTCATGATCGAGATTATTCATAAACCAGTATTCGTTAGTAAAAATTTAGGTCTTTTATCAAAATTTAATCTATATATAAAATAGAGGCAAGGTAGTAGCCTACGTCGACAGAAGTGAACTAAGCTTGGAATATTGTCATCTAGCTATGGGTTCCGGAATAAATAATTAGACTAGTCATATCTTCCGTATGGCCACTTACCCCGTACTTACCCTATATATCGCGAAGCTTACTGCGCTCCCACCATTTTCAAGGTTCCAATGATTTTATAATATAGTTTACGATTCCATTTCTTTGTATTATGAAATTTTACACAGTAGATGTTCAGTTCTAAGCTTTTTCGGTTCTTTAAATCTTGATAACCTCAATATTTTAATGGTTTTTAGAGCAAACGCTGGAGGAAATTTAGGGTATTATAAATATGCTAAGCCCAACAAAGATTGTATCAAACTGTGACTATAACTACAATATCAATAGATTAAAGCCCCTGCAAATCTGTTCTCGGAAACAGGCAAATCTTTGTTCTTATGTAAAGTATACCTAAGATAATCACTATTGGAATAGGTAAATGTTATTCATCATTAACATTTTAATATGTATTTTAACCAAAATTTTAATATAATTATATTTTCTGTACAGATTAAAAGAAATTTCGGAGCTGTCTTTTAATGCTTTACGTATTAAAGTGTAAGGATTATTGTTATACACAATATATACAATAGAAGTATATCCGAATATTTTCTTATAAGAAAACTCTACTTCTAAAGTGCTATTTTAAAAACAATTAAATTAATTTTCAAATAATATCGTATTTTGAATTTGATGGGTGATAATTATTTTGCAAACAAATTTATATTTATAAATTTATATTGCTGTAGTCCCTGGTGACCATTGCAGTTAAAAAAAAAACCTAAATAAACTAAAAAAATAAAAAAAATATATTAATTTTTTGAAGGGATAGAAAATTCTAAACATCTGATTTAATTCTTTTAAACTAAACAGAAAAAATTAAAAAATTAACTTTACAACTCTATTTACTTGTTTTTGTGATATTGCTTAAAATTAAATTTGAAAAGTGAAGTATGTTGCATTTTGGAAATTTCTTATTTAATGTTCAAATAAACCTTAATTTTAATAAGTGAAGATAAGAACTAGCTGGAATTAACTGTTTATATACTGTGTATCAATTTTATGAGCTAATTATAATTATTAAAAAAAATAATACACACAAAATATATATTTATGAAAATTTTGTTAAAAGATAAAACAACTATTACAATCATGTATCTGGTAATTAATTTGGTTGAATTTGTGCTTATATTGAGGCGAGAATCTAAAGAGAATTTTTTTTATTTTTAAGAAAATATTTTTTGTGTTTTTCGAGAACTTTTTTCTATCTATTATAGTTAATAGATGTGTCATGGATCGATTAGACCAAATTAACCAATAATGCTCATTTACGAGTTTAAACTCATTTGAGGTATAGAAAATACCATCAAAATTTCGTTTTTGAGTTCTCTTGATTCCTTATGGAGACGGTTAGACAAATACATTTATATACTAAACTGAAAAATGATTAAGTTTATTTATTATATGCTGTTTTTATACTGTTTGGAAAATACTACTAATCTTTTCACATGGAGTACCTACGCATTTTAATTTATTCCACCATATTTTACGATTTGTGTCTGATTATAAATATTACTTTACATAAATTCCATTAATACTATACTACGAAAACAAATGACTATTTCCCATAAATACAAGAAAACGATAAAATAGAAGAAGTAGTGGGAAGATCTAACTGTAATTTACTAGCATATTAGGTATAGGCATTATTCTTAATTACATGCAGTAGATTTGCATTAAATTTGGGTATAAAATTAGAGTCTTCAATTAAAATATACAATTAATTTAATCTTATAAAATAAATTGGTAACATTTATTGAATTTTAATTAGACTTGTCACCATAAATTATTAATAATGTTTTCAAGTTTCATACACATATAAGTGAAGAACATATTCACAAATTAATTTGTGTTATTTTGACACTATAAAATGCTTTTATGTTGTCATTAAATTCGATTATAAATTTTCTTGGGGATTTTTTTATTATTTGTGTCAAGGCGAAAGTTGTCTAGGTAGGCTTATTGTTTATGTTGGTTCGAGACCTTTTCCAAGTTCTTCTATATATACGTGGGCTTATACGCTCATGCTATTAGCACTAATTGTCTTATTAATAAGTTTACACAACCTAAACAATTTAATTCGAGAAAATACAATAGGTATGTTACGAAGCATGAACATTTTTTAAAATTATTTTAGCAATGTCTTAATAAAAAAGAGATTTTTTTTTTAAGCAATAATTATTTTTGTTAAAAACATTTTATTTATAGATGGTCCAATAAAGTAATACAATAATGATTCATCGTTGCTACTTCTAGCATTTATTCTCTTTTTCTGGATTCTCCTAACCATATAACTACTTAATTAATTACTTGAATTATTATATTACCAAATTCTCTCTTTAATGAAAGTTATGTATGCAATAAAATTTCATATTCGTTCTAACGTCCAGATGCAGTTTTTGAAAAATTAATACGTATTTCGATCACAATATAGTAATCATTTGTACAAATTAGCTACGACGTAGTCGTACTACCTTTGTAAATTGTATCTAGAGACATTTGTAGCTTGTCGTTAATTTGGTCGAATTTTGACGACACAAAAAATTAATCTTAGCAATACTGACAAAAGTTATAATTAAGGCACATCTTGACGACTATCTCTTATACAATGCTGATGCATATTAACTAAAACAGCTTATGAAAAGGATGTAGATTGATGAGAATGAATGGAAAATGCGTGGAATAACAAAAAAAAAACCGAGGAACTTACGATTTCGGAATGAAAAATGAAAGATGAAACAAAGAAACATGATAATCAATAATGATGAATATTCAATTTAAACCTCAAATTTTAAAAGCTCACTTTTTATAGGAAATTTTCATTAGACAATACAATTTTCTGTTGAAATATTTTCAATTATTTGACAAATATATGAATATATTTTATATTATTATATCAAAAACTTTTGAAACAATTAGTAGTTTAAAGCTATCGAAAGTAATTTGAATAGCTTTTATTAAATAAAACATTTCTATCAATTATATGAAATTCATCAATTAGTTTTGTGTGAAAATCTTCTAAGTAAATAAACCGATTTATTTTAAGTGAAACTAACGACAATATATCATAATAATAATAATAATTAAAATATAAATTTATGTACCAAAATTGAACATCATTTCATCTCGTACCACACACAAAACCTAACCAACATTTTGATTTTAACCAAAGTGTTATAAAGAGAATATTATTCATGTTACTTATTTAATGGAACTGTCTCCGTCACCGGCGCCGGCAGCGAATATTTTCAACGAATAATTCCTTCGCCGGTCATACTAATATTTGAATATAAATCCCGGCAGCGGACATTTCATTGGTAACCTACAGTTGAAAGTTAGCTATAATCGGTGATAGCGTTAATTTTAACAGATCTACAACGGCTGTGACTTTTAACCTGGATTGATTTTTCTTTGATATTATAAAAACTATACTTATAAAAACTATAATTCTTCAACATGAAATTTAAAATTTAACAAACATTTAACATTTCGAAGCCTTAAAATAGAAGTAGTGATTTATAAGAAAAATACTTTCAATGAACGTCGGGTGACGTCGGCTATAATTTTGTATAAAATCTATAATAATTACATAAAGAACGATTAAGCTATGGAAGTTTTTAAGAAATTAAATACACTGGAATAATTTTTATTGTTTTCAATATTAATCACTCTAAATCTGTACTTTATCTTGAGTAATTGATTTTACTATTCTGTGCTATAAATAGAGAGCAGTTTATATTTAATATCTGTAATATAATAACTTGTTTTTGAAAAAACTAAAAAAAGTACTGTAAAAATTTGCAAATCATATTATCAGCATTTAGTGCAGGATATGACAGATTACATAGATTTCCAAACTCGAACATTTTCTAAATTTAAAACTGTGACTACGATCTTGAGGTTTGAATCATTGAATATTGAAATACTTTTTTTTTCTAGAGTTTAACAGATATTTAATTACAGATGGACAAATATCTGTTTAACTTTATATATTTTTTATCCAAATAAATATAATAATAAATTTTTATTTTCGTTATTTACTGTCAATGGATTCTTTTTTATTAGTTTCCGATATTCCTTTATCTAATATTCTTTGAAAGTATTTGTTACGTATTTCAAATTTCCAGATTTAAATTCTTAACAAATTCATATTTACTGAGTTTTAATCATGAGTTATTATATTAAAAATAAGTTAAAAAACAAACGTTATGAAGAATAAACATAAAACAAAAGTTTATATTAAAAACATATTTGAGCTACCGTCATCATATCATTTAAAAAATAACAAAATATAAATATTGTATGACGGCTATGAATAAAATTATTAGTTGAAAACATTCGTTGCCGACGCCGGCCTGGGAGACAGTTATACATTTATATATAAAGTATCGATAATTAATTTAAGTAATCAATTCTGAAGTTAAATTGTTCTACAGTATACAATTAAAAAGGATTTTGTGTGTTATAATAAATGTTTCAAGAAGAGATATTGACTTTGATATCAACTTTAATATACGTATACTAGCTGATACGTGTCCGCTTTGCTGGAAAATGGAAAATTTCAAGAACTATTAAAAATATAAACTATATTTACATTGTCAATATACGAGCCGAAAAGACCTTAAATGCTCTTCAAATTATAAAAATAACTTACAAAATTAAAAAAATTACTAGCTTTCAAAACACATAACATGATGATACCTGGCGTTTAAAGAATGTCATGGTATAGTGGGTATTCTTCATAGATATAATTTATACATTATTTATTTAACACAGATGTTGTATAAATGCACTTTAAATAAATACGAGCTCCCAAGATTTTCGATTGATTTTACTCTTGTTCACGCATCGAAAACTTTTTTTGAAACGATAAAAAAATATCGAATTTATGAGAGTTTCGTAGAGAAAAAATAATGAAGCGTTTATTAGCGCAATCTGTCGCAGCTACCTTGAAATTAACCTTGGTCAGGTCTTGTTAAAAAAATGTATTAAAAAGAATGATCAAATCAGACTCTTAATGCTCAAATCACAAACGAACATTGGAAAGACAGAAAGACGTTCTATAATATTTTAGAATTTATAATATTTTTAAGACAAATGAATATATTATATTATGAATATTATAATTAATTAAATGAATATTCAATTTTAAATTATTATGCATATAATATTATTTCATTATTTTATATATTTAAATAATTGATTTTACTTATCAATATGATCAAAACTTTGTTATGGAATTATATTAATCAAAGTATTAGTACAATTTTAATTCATTTAATATTAAGATCTAAATAACGTAGTAATATGAATGGAAAAAAGGCCTGAAATAAGTCCAATTTTTTAATTTTAAAATATCACTTTGGTAAAGGTCTTCCCACGAAACTCAAAAAAAGTGACGATAATTTTTTATTATATACAAGCTCACAATTTTGTGGATCAAGGGTTAAAAGTAATAAATTAATATAAACATACTTATTTAACAAAATATAATAATTAAATTTTATAATTGAGGTTTAATTTTGGTTGATAATAAATAATTCTATGAATTTAAGTCATAAATACAAATAAATAAACTCACACCGCCATCTATTAAAAACTTATAAACAAATAACGAAGTTAAGTTCCATAAAAAATTAAATTTGCAATAAAAAATATTGAGAGTCGCTTAGCAAAACACATTACTTATTTTACAAAATCTCAATGAAACCGGTTGAGTGGTTTCGTAATTACTAATCTTTTTATCCAGAAATTTTTTCAAAGCCTTACAATTGAATCGGTTATTTTAGCAATACATTGAACGGCAACAATGTAATTTAATGGTATAATGCAAAAAAATGACAAGTGCAAACGTTACACAGATAGCAACAATGTAAACAATATGTAATTCAAATAATATATGGTCAATTTAACAGGGTCGTAAAATTTAGTAGTAAATTAGTGATAATAGCAAAATGCTCTTTTTTAAATATTTTTGTACAATATTTATCGTTGTAATTTATTCAAATTTCAATTAAAATAAATAATTTGTTGTAAATTTTATGGTTTTTCGTAATTGTTTAACAACTTACAACAATTGAGAATTAGTATTGCTTCTTACAATTGTTGTAGACACTGATTTGAACAGAAGTTAGTCACCAGAAAATTGCTTCTATTCTCGGTATCAACTTTCGTAATAGAAGAAAAGAAGTAAAATTAATTTAGTTTAAATAAAAAAAAACAAATATAAACGTTTTTGTCTTTCTGATAATTTTCATGAAAATCCCAACGGATTAATATTTAAATAATAATGTGTCTGGTTCCATTTTATTTATTTTTCATTCTAAAAATAGACTACCAGATGGAAATTTAAACGAAAATAAGGACCGCCATCACATATTCTGTTGTACATTGAATGTGCATTGTGGTTTACGTTTTGAAATGTTTACGTAAATAATTATTTATTATGAAGCAGGATGTTTTAGTGCTAAATAAAGGTAGTGTATATTTATTTATTCTTCCATGGGTTGAGCATTGGTGTTATTTTGTTTGTCGTATTCATTTCCGATGTACATAAAATATGTAAAGGACTGATATAAATTTATATTAATTCTTCAAAAAATTTTCGCTTCCTTTATACAGAGTGTTTTTTTTTTTAAGTTGGCATATGGAGAAATTTTTTTTTAAGATGACATGTGTAAAGTTTAAGCGCGGATTTATTTTAGGATTAATATTGTAGGGTTTATTTTTGATGATATTGATATCAAGTTGAAAATTATTATTATGAATGTATATTTGTAAGTTTTAATAAATAAATATGCAATGTGTTTATTTATTCTAGTGTGTCTTATGTGATAGTATTGTATTATATTCAATGAATAAAACAATCATTAACTCGTACAACATTATCGTACAGCTTAAATTGTGCACGATCTGAAGTGCTGTGGTTTGCTTACTTGCTCTTCGTTTCTTGCTTAGCTGGTAACACATACATATGAACACGGTCTTTCTCTCTGAAGTGAAATTTTATATATACAGTCATTATCTCATACAGTCGCACGTTAAAACCTATAGTTACTTCTATTTCATACTATGTTATATCCTTTCAATGTATGTGGTTGTTTAACTATCAAATTTCCGTTTCATCGAGTTTGAACCTTTTTTTTTTAATCGTAAAAAATGTTTTATATGATCAATTATGATTATAAATAGTTCAAATTATTGAACTTTGACAGATTGAAAGATTAATTAGAAACAATAATTAAAAACATACTGCTTGGTAGCTAACTACAGGCCTTTTTATGTGTAATATCTTCAATCTATCCATGTACCTATAGTGTGACTTAAAAAAAATATATTTCTTAATTATATATCAATTATTATTCTTATTATGAACACAAGTGAGTTGTTTCATTCTTGTGTACAATTGTCAGATTATGACGGATAATTTAAACAATTTATACAACTAGCTGTTATTTGTAATTGCTTAATTTGAAAATACGCTATTATTTCATTTTTTATAATATTTATAAAAGCATAGCAAATTTGCATTTGTTAATTGTTTGTTCGTGGAAAAGCGTTACTTTTTTAAGAAATATATTTATAGCATACTGTTTATATGTATATATATTATTTTATTATAATATATACATTATAAATACATTTTATGAAAATTTATTCAAATCTATTTATTTAGTTTGATGAAAGTTTGGCAAGATAATATCCTTGGAATATATAATTAATATCAAAATTATTCACACAAATATTGAAACTTTTACATTTCAATATTATTTATGTAGTAGGTACTGAATGAAGATGCTTATATATTATAGATAAAATTAATGACACACAGTATACGACAATCACTTCTACTATACAGTTCTGTGTGGTTGGGGTTTCTATGAATTTAAAATAACATAATCAGCATTAGTTTCATCAGCATATGAAAATGAAATTGATTAATCATATATTTAACACAAACAACAAGAAACTATATATTAAGGTTGTTGAAAATAATATGTTTTTAGTTTACGAGTAACATATTGTTAAAGTTTTAAGAATAAGTAATGGCAATAAATGGACCACACTGATATAAAATTGCGAAGATAACAACTAACATAGTTAATTGTTTAGATACTTTCAATATCATTGAGTATCAATGCTTGAATTACTTTTAATATATTACATTTAGAGAATATTTCAAATATCCAGTCTATACAGTTATGAATACATAAATAATAAAATAATAATATGAAATTGTGACGAATCCAAAGATTTTACGAAAAAAATGTTTAAACAAAAGTGATTTGTTTAAAAAAACACTTTTTGTTCTTGAATTCTTCTTCTATATTTTATGGTTCAAAAGTTGGGTCATAGATCCATTGGACTCGATGGAACGATTTTACTTAAACTCACTTTTCAGGTGGAGAATATGTCACTAAAATTTCAGTTCACAGTCTCTTTTCATTTTTGAATTATCTTGATGGCGGATGGACGAACATACAAACGGAAATGAACTAATTAGGTGATTCTTCGAAGACCGATGATTGTGCCTTCTATACGGTTACAAATTTTAGACTAAAATTCATATAGTCTGACATATCCTATATATATCAAATATAAAAAGAATATATCTCAAAAACTGGAAATTATTTTTACATTTGCCAAAGGTTAATAAATATTTTTACTGAGTTTCAAAACAATTCTGGTTTTCGTTCCCAATTTAATTTCAATTTTGGATAGCTTTGGAATGCGGCTCTTACCTACAAACAGAAGAATTTTGTAAAAGCAAAAGTTTTCTTCTCTATATTATTTTTTTTGTAGCATTTTATACGTTTCTTTTTTTCGTTTTCACATTTTAATAAACTGATTATGGCAGATTTGTATAATTAATTTTTTATCTTTTATTAACTTCCTTAAAAGGAAAGGTATTGTAATCGTCTCGAAAATCAAAACCGGGATTAATGTCATATTTTCATGTCTTGACGTCATTAAAATCTATTTCGGACACTGTGTGCGCGTATGTATCAAATTTTTGTGAAGCGATTACTCGCAGACAACAAATACAATCAATCTGAATTTTTTACCGTGGGAATTGTTATTTTAAAATCACGATTCTTTAATTTTCGATAAAATCAGCCAATTGAGTCCAAGTTTTAAACCATATGAGATAAATCTAAAGCCATAAAAGTTCAAATACAAAACAAATGTTTGTCTTTTAAAAACAAACAACTTTTATTCGGAACATTTTTTCATAAACTATCTACATTCGCCATAATTCAAGCTCAAATACATATAACATAACAATATACATATCATTATAAGAAGTATAATATGTATCGTAATTATTATAATAATAGTTATAATACACTTTATTTTTTAGGCAAATTATCTTATAAGAAAGTTCTTGACACAACTTTTGTTAAGTCGCATCCTTTACGGGGGCTTATTTAAATAATGTATGATCCGTCGCTAAAACAAAAAAGTATGAAATATATAATCCATCATTTGTGTGTATGTCACAAACTAATTAATGTATTAATGGTGATTAATTATATTTTTGTGCACAAAAAGTAAATGGATAAAAAAATAAATTATTTTAAATTTATGTTTGTGATAGCTGAATAGAATGTTTTAACGTACTTGTGATAAGCTAAATCAAATCTAACTATAAATTTATGGTTTGTAACACATTTTCATTGTAATAATATCGAAAGACAAACCCATTCCGTGGGATAATACATTTCTAAGTTGGAGACCTTTTCACCTGTTCAAAAGCGATATTGTTTATGAAAATAAATATTATTAAATGTAACAGGTTTTTGTACTTCTATGCCGGAAAAGCTATAAAAATTTGAAAGGTGGATGGAAGAGATGATTTATGTAAGTTTTTAGCCTAAAATTAAAAAAAATATTTTAAATGACGAATTAAAAAAAAAATTTTACCGAAGAAAACAAAATTGGTGGTATCTGGATTAATTAAATTTCGAATTGTCGAAAAAAAATTGTTATCTTTAGGTTGCCAATTTTATACGATTTTTAATATTGTACTTCAAAATAATATTTACAAACAAAAAATGAATACTACAAGTAGATAGCGATAGCATTGTTTTGAAAATATGTTAATTTAACAAAATTTAGTTATATAATGTAAAGTATTTAAATCATTTTTTAAAGTATTTTCATTTCAGTTAAATAAAAGTATTATATTTGTATTTTTTTGAATTATGACTTACTAAGCCTAGATAATTTAATAGTTTGAAATCGATTGTCTAGCGAAAATAGCTTTTAATTCCACAAAAATCGATACGAATACAAAGCTTTCAAAAAATTATTATCCCTTTAAACACTATTTATACAAGATATTTTTTATTAGGGATAAGAGATAGACAGACATCCATGTTTCGATAATCGATATTCTTTAAATTAAAGTTTTTAAAACAATATTTTCAACATTACAATATCATCATCCTATAGGCCAAGAGTAAATTAAATTTTTTTCTCTCAAAATTTGTTGATTACTTAACCATGAATTTTTGTCGTTTACTTATCTGTTTTTATCTGTTTAAAAATACAAAGAAAAAAAATGTTTCGACTTCTTTTACTTTCGACAATATTTATATTTTATAATATTAAGTTCAACTTTAGAACTGTTTTTTTTTTTTTAATATTTACATCTGATTTACTAGGAATTTTTTTAATTTTCGCCATTACTTTTACCATCCATAATAATCGTGGATGTTCGGTGTCGATGTTTTTATATAAGATTCCTCATCCCTACATTCACAATGTCAATTCTCAAATATGTAACATGTTACTTTAACCATTACGTTTTATATAAGACTACATATAAATTGAATAGAAAATTTAAGATGGTCAATTCATTTTGACTAATAATATAATATAATGTAACACTCGCATCGTACTAGAAAGCATATGAAAGTCTTCATCATACATAATAAAAATATTGAAATATTGAATTATTCAGTTTTCATATTTCTTTTAAACATTATTTTCTCTCATATATTATGAAAACACTTATAGTTTATATAATAATAACAAATAGTAAGATTGATCGTTTTACTTCTTCTAATACATACAATATATACCGATTGTCCATCGAAACATTATCCACATGACAGAAAGGGGTAGTGAATATTCATAATACATTTATATAAAATATACACATATATACAAGAAAATTTGCGTTGATAGTGAATAATAATAATTTACTCACATAATCATAGTCAATATTTGTGGTGAGAGATTTTTGGTAGGTGTTTTTCTGTAAGGTATTCAGTTGTACTCAGTTTATAATTGTAATAATAATATTGTGATCCCCACTTTTAAATCTTATAAAAATAAACAAATAATATACGTTTGTGTGAATAAATTATTATGGTATTATCTATGAACATAAACATCTTACAAATTCTATTGTATGTGTATGTATATTTTGTATAAATGTATTTGAAAATTCTCTTCCCCTTTTTGTCATATGGAAAATGCTTCCGTGGACAAGGTGTATATATAAATAATATAAGAAATATATCGTATTTCTTATGTTCTAGAATATAAAATGCCCTCTGTCTACTACTCTACATGGAGATAAATCAAATATTCTGAAAAATTGTCTACATAGCTGTAAAATTGAAGACAGAAATTTTTGTGCTCTGATGTTGAAGCGGTGTTATGGGCAGAGTTTTGTCGAAAAAAAATTATTTTGGATCTCTTGGCGATTTTTCATATCCTTCATAGAATTACAAAAACCATGTAAAGTTTAAAAAATCACAAAAAGCTCTCTTTTTCGACAAAATCAGTCTAATCCACGGTTTGACTGTACCACGCCCAAAAATTTAGTGGAAAAATTTAATCGACAATTAATTTGAATAAAATAAAAAGAACTACTTATAGACTTTTCGTAAATATCAACCCAAATGGTTGAATATCAATCTTTGGGCAATTTATAATTATGATTAAAATACAGAAACACATCCATATGGTATTTCTTATCCGTGGAAAACAAATGCAATTAATCTGAATTTTTTTACCGTAAGTCGAGGACCAAAAAGAATCTGGACTATTAGATTTTGGGTATTGCAAACAAACTCTTACTGTATTTAAACTTCTCTTTAAAATTTCCCATAAACTGATGCGTAACTCCAATATTTATATTGAATCAGAAATTACATTCGAAAGAACGAAATGACTTTCTTGCAATGAAGTTTCTTTTTTTAGAGTCGTATCTACTGGTGAGATTTTTTTAACATCATAATAAAATTAATTGGGTGATCTGATATTTTTACATACTTTAAGAACCGTGAGTTAGAAAATTGCTAATTTGTTATTAATTAGATCGGATTCTGGAACTTTTTTTTAGTAAATATTGGAACTTTATTCCCAAGTCTATGAAAAAGTAACTTTAGAAATATCGTACATCCAGATTTTTCTACAATTTTTTCACCAGAAAAGTGTAAAAATTGTACATCAGCAGATTTCCAATAATTTTTCAACCGGTTTTTCTGTCTCGTATATGGTATAGTATAAATTTTATTCAACAATATGTGGATCATACAACATTTGACAAATGATTTTATTGTTGGTTTTTATTACAAAAATTGAAATATAAAAATTATTTTTGAAATGACGTCAAACAAAAGATATAAAATTTATTATATATATATATTTTTATGTGCTAGCAAGAAATGATCGAATGAACGATAGCATATGTGTAAGCTTACAATGTCTGCTTGTCTGCTTTCATGATACTTTGACGAATAGTTTAAATTACACAAACAATTGAATTGTACATATTCCATAACGTATATAATTTAAATGATTATCTTGAAAAATGATCTGAAATTAAAGTGAAAATGCTTTTCAAATATTATTTTTATTGATTCTATTTTTGATATCGAAAAGATTCCTTTCTATTCAAGATATTCTACCATTATATTTTATTATAGTGGATGATTGTGATCAAATATTTTTTGAATAACTTTAATGTGGTAATTTAAGTTTCAATAAAATTCAATGATGTTAATGTAATACGTGATTTAACGTAGAACAAGTGAAAATAACAACTAACAGAGTTTAATATTAGCGCAGTATTAATGTTTGAGCTATTTTTCATGATTAAAACACCCTTAAAATGCAGTCCATGTAAATATACAATAATATGTAATTCGATCCGAAATTGTGGTGATATAAACAGATAATGAAAAAAAGTTTCAAACAAAAGTTCTTTCTTTAAAAAAAAAAACAAATATTTTATGTTTTTGAAACTTTCTTTTATCTTTCATGGTTTAAAAATTGGGTCAAGGATCCTTTGGATCTAATGAAACGCTGTTCTTATTCACGAAATTAAACTCAATTTGTATGTATAATAGACTCCAATATTTAAAAATTATATCTCTTTTCATTTTTGAGTGACGGATCTTAATGACGGATAGACAGGTGGATATACATTGGGACTAATAACGATTTTGGCTTCAATATTTTCTAGCGTTACAAACTTTAGACTGAAATTAACTCTATATATTATGTGTTCAGTATAAAAATTTAGAAAAAATTCACTTATTTGTAGAATTGACCCGAGTAGCTCGGTTGGCTAAGTACTGTAGGGACCTTATGTTGGGTTGCAGGTTCCACTTCCGCCGGTGCAATAATAAATTAAAATGTTTCGATGGACAAGTGTAGTCTATGGTGGTTGACATACGTGACCTCTACCGCTTAAATATGACGAATAGCCTAATCGCTTCAATTTGCTTCACTAAATATTATTTTCTTATGCGGATTAATTTGCATTATTTATTACCTATTAACAAACTTTTATAATTTTTGTGACACAATTAAATAAGAGAAATACGTAACCATGAAACACAACAGACAATGAAAATATTTCAACCATCTTTAGGTCTCAGCGTTTTTTGCTTTCGTATCTTACTACAACTATCCATGTTGTGTTTGATTTTCTGGTAAAAAATCTTAGCTCACCAAAATTCACCACATAGATAATTTTATTTTCAATGGTATGGATCACAAGGCCAGATAGATGTTCCGGGCACATTGATGATGACAGGCACGTTTAAATTATTTTCGGTTGCTGAAGATTCGTTCGCAGCTTGTATATGTCATAAATAATGTGCAGTATACTCTTAAGGCTAAACTAATATTAGGGCACGTTACTTTTAAGTCATGCTTGTACCCTTGACTTTTTAAAATTTCGGTTACCAGCTCTTTAAATGCGGTTCTGGCAGCTCTATTTTACAGATTCTCAGTTGACATATTTAAAAACGTATGGCTACTAAGTAAGGCGAAATTTTCAAGCATACTCTTTGTTTCATTTTCTATTAAAATTTTGTTTAACATTACTTTTATATCTTTGAAAAATAGACCACTTGGATGCTGCTTTATTGATTCATTCATTTTATATTCGTGGTTTGGGTTCTAAAGAATAAACAGATTTTTACCAATGAAAGAGACAAATTTTTATCAAATAAGTGGATGAAACTTCAATCGACTGTCTGTGGTTGATACTTAAATGTAAAACATCGAATGATATCTCACTTCTCACACATCCTACGTAATAAAAAATTCATCGTGTTTCATTCTTGAAACACGATAAATAAATCTGGCTAAATGTCATATCACTTAAATAAAAAAAAAAAGAATGGCTTTTATAAAATAAAAAATGCAAAAGTTCAAAAATCATAAACACTTCTACGTGGGTTTTTCTACGATATTGTCTTCATCAAACTTCTTCAAACAACCTCATTTTTATAATAAATACGTGTGTAAAAGCCTACGAGCTTACGTTGGGTTACGTTCGAGCAGCAATTTATATGCGTAAGAGTGCTCTCAAATGAATCAAATTTTCTATCATGAAAACTATATTCAAACTATGAATCTTAGTTTTTTGAGTTTTTCATATGTTTTAGATTTGCGCTAGGCGATTTTAAGAGACATTTTAAATTATAGATTTGTAAAAACTGTTATGAATCGATTGAGAACGGGAATAGATTGGAAATGGAAAAGAGACAATGTGAAAAGTAAGATAATTGATCTAAAATTTTAGGAATCTTCGAATGATCAATAATTTCAGATCCAATGTTATAAGGCTGACAATCGATTGGTTTTCGTATCCAATTTTTAAAGACAATCGTCCAAGATATCTCTTCAAATTTCATGTGACATTTCTACAAAATATGCACTGAATATAGTTTATTTTACAGGCATAAGTGAATAAATATGCAAGTGAACTTTTTAAACATCTCTCAGCTCTTTTATCTACTCAAAAGTAACACATTACCATGCAATTTTGCAAACGAGCAAATCATGAAAAACACTGTTTTCTAATGCCTCTTTCTTCTCTTATCTTAAATTTCTGATCTTTAGTCTTAAATCTCTTTTTGACCGTCAAAGTACAAATTTATGTAAACAACTACAAAAAAACACCATTAGCACAGCCGAGTCCTTAATCAACTGCAGATTCTACGATTCCTTTTATCAAATCCTTCGAAGAATTGGTACAGCTGAAACATAAAAAAATTTAGAAAATTCATATTTTAACCGCGGCCAGAGTATGATAATGTGTACGTAACAGTTTGTAAATGTGAAGGAGTATTACTTTGATGAATTAACCATGAAAAGAAATTAACCATGTAAGCTTCTAAAAAATAACCGGTGAGCTGAACAGGTACATTCTCAATACTATGGAAGAGCTTAGCCTCGAAAAACTACTTGTTTCAGTAAAGCAGGAACTTGGTCCCTTTTAAAATAGACATTTTTTGGTAAGTAAACCGTTTATACCACATATCCTTTCAAAACATCCATATATAACGCTTCATCCAAAAATACAATAATCCACAAAAAAAAAAAAATAATATACATAAATTGAATACATTTATAGAAATACATATATAAATTCGAAAGCGTCGAATATGTAACTTGAATAAAAAATCGATTTGTTGCGTGACATTGATAAACAAAAAAATAAATAAATAATTTATTTTCGACTATTTTATTTTTTCTCGTCTCTCTCTCTCTCTCTCTCTCTCTCTGTTAGTGTCTTTATCAATTTATTTTGATCTAAACAATTTTTATATATTGTGCGTATTGTGATTAAATTAGATATTTTATTCTGATAGATGTACTACAAATGATTCTTCATTTATTTGATTAAAAACTTGTTTGTTTTCGATATGAATTATTCGTTTTTTTTTTTTTGGTGTATTCGTGTTTTCGATTTGTAAATCGATAAATATTTATAAGTACAAAAACAAAGTTTGTTTGATTACATTAAAGATTGTGTATAGTCAATTGGATAAGTTTTTTAATAAGATCTGACTTATTTTGTTCTGTTTTTATGACCGTGTTTTTGTTTCTGTTTTTTATGTTTATATGAAATATATAAGGCTAAATTATGTTAAGGTAGTTGTTCAGTTTGTTGTAAAAATGAGCAAAAATGTTTGTCTGATATTGTACAGTAAAAAAGGTTACCTTTACACTACTACACTACTCATATATGCGTAAACACACACACTTTTAAACTAGTATATTTTTTCACGAATTGTTGTTTGTTCAATTGCTATATTTTAATAAAAAAATGATCAGATTTCTATTATTCTATTAGTTTTTCAAACGTATGTATATTGTGAACCTATGATCATTCGTTGAGATTCAAATTTTGATCTACAATATTATTTCATATAGCCAAGAAAATAAACCTTTATTAATAATATGAGTATCATTTACGTGCTTTAGAAAAACAAATATATATTTCAACCACTTTTTTATTTTTTCCTAAGTGGATAATAGGTTAGAACAAAATACACCTGACAAAGTAGTTAAATAGAGGTTGATTTCAATTAAAAGTAATAAAGTATCCAGAGTGTAGAAAAATGAATATACTGTAATCAAATTCCATATGAATGTATTAAAATCTTGTATGTAGTTATCTTAGCTTGAATGTATTATCTTCTGATGCTAGTGTAGCTAGGGCATACTCAATTTTTCATAGGATTTCATTGGGACCTTATGCCAAACCGAGATTTGGACTGAATTTTGTCAAAAAAGAATGCCAAAAACTTTGAAATCGCCAAAAAATTATTTAAAAAAAATTAATTGCTGTTTACTAGGGTAAGAAAGGTCAGATAAAATTTAAAAAACTACGCATCGTTAAATGAACATCGTTTTTTTTTTTTTAAATCTATGGGTCAACTAGTCTCATACAATTATTTTTAACGAAAACCGAACAAAAATTTGAATTTGTTTGTGTGTTTTTTTTTGGGATTTTAAGAGCCTTTAAGAAAATTATGAAAAATCGACAAATTATGTACGTAATGATATCCAAAATTATTATCCATTTTTTTTTTTCATAACATAATATCAATTTAACAATTCACACGTCGACGAACACTATCGGGCAGTCCCATAAAAATTCTTATAAGAAAATCTGATCAGACAAATTTTTTAAGCAAGCGCATATCATCGGGTATCATCGGATACGTAAAACGAGCCACAATGAACCAATGAGCTTTCAAATATTTTTAATTTATTAATTATTTTTTTAACTAGATGGCCTACATCAGATAAGATTTTCTGATCAGAAATACTGATGCTACTTCAGACAGCATTATATGTACGCACACACTATCAGATTGTCTGATCAGAAATTCTGATCAGAAAATCTGATTTTCTATGTAGAAATCTTATCGTGTGCGTGATATTATATAGAATACATGTTATTTAGTTACATCAGATGGTGTGCGCTGGACCTTATACACAATTTGATTGGAGTATACTAGGTTACAAAAGAAAAAAACACCTTCAATTGTAGAACAACTGCCTATTTAAAATGTAATAAAATACCCCAGAGAATGTGGATAGTATGAATACACATATAATTTCCGTTTGAATTGTTTGTGAAAATGCCATTTAACTAACCAAACAATATTTTCATTCACCCACCTACACACACCACACACCCACGTTCCCATTTCCACTATTAAAAACCATTTCTTCTCTCTTCAATGAACAACAAATATTGTCGTTGAGTTTTTGTTTTAAAACCGTTTGTAATGTAATGATGATAATAAAACTCCAGTAGGTACCTGGTTGGTGTTGAGTGAAGAGAGTACAGTAAGTAAGTGATGAAGCTTCTATCTAAATATTAGAGTATAAGTAATTAAGTATGTTGTAGCAACCTCAAAGATGATGATAAACACTGCCTCCAATTCATTCTTTAGAGTACATTATTCAAAATATTTATTATAACGTTAAGAGGTATATGAATGAAATTTTATTGTACACTTTAAATTTAAAAAACAGTTACGACATTAACAAATACTTAAAGTGGAGGTACTCTGTTCGGTGAGCAGATGGAACGTTATACAACACATAGTAACATCGTAATACCTACAACACATTGGTCTCATAACAGGTACATATAACACGTAGCAATATAGATTTACGATACGGTGTTACGTTACGAACGAATGTGTTTTTTAAGTATGTTTAGTTTTCTCCTTTATTTGAATGTTTTCGGAGAAAATTTCAAACAAAAGATTTAGAACTTATCGTGTTCTGTTTACGAACTACATTTGAAGAAAATCGTTGGAGCCATTTACAAAAAAAACGTAAAAAACCGAAAAACCACTAGAATCAAGTGTGACACCGTGGTAGTTTGAATTTAACCACATGGTTCGCGAACCATTTACTATTTAAACTGCTCAACTAGAGGTAGTGTGAAAACAAAATATTACTATACTGACAAAACAATTTGAGATAAGAGACGTTATCCCTCTTCGATGCAACGCAATGTTTTGATTCCCGCCAGACAAACTTAGCATTTTATGAAAAAGTGATCAGCAGAAATGTTGTTTAGATAATACAAAAATTTAAAACATGGAATAAATTTATTAACCCTCAAAATATCGCTTGAAAAAAAATGAAAGAGGCTGCATTTTGGGAGTTTTTCTTTCATTTTCAACGAAATTGTACAAAATTTAAAAAAAATTCTGCTTTACTGTAGAAAAACTGCCAAAAATGCCAAAAATTAATTATATACACACATTATAAGTGATAAGTTGATTGCTGGTTCAGTGTGAGTTTTTTATTATCATAGAGATTGAGTAATTTTTTTGATCTAGTGTGTGTAATACTTGTAACAATAATAGGTGTTTGTTTTACAAAATATACATTTGCCTATTGTTGTTACTACACCATTTGAGACTCTTCAACCCACTTAATTTACTAGAATACAACCATTACGTAAACTATAACCTTTCCATATTTAATATGTTTTTGATAAATACATTGCCTACTAGTCAAGTTAGCAGAACAGAATATTTAACATTGAATTGCAAAATTAAATTATGTGCTCAAATTTTAAGTTAAATTAGGATGCACAGCTGCCTTGATATCACGCTGGCATAGCAATGTGAAAAATAACTTTTTTAATATAATTTAAGTCCCAGAATTAGGTGCTATTTAGGTGCTTTTATGATGTGGCTTCAATAAATTAATTGAATCAAAATTACCAAAGAAAAAATCACTGCGCTGATTATACCAAAAACATCATTGATTTGTTATTTCAAAATGTCACTGCTAGATTGACACGATTTTAGCAGTGATTCATGTTAGTGAATCAATGTAGTGGTTTTTTTGGTAATTGTGATTAAATTGATTTATTGAATGCACACCATAAAAGCACCTAACTCTGGTACTTACATTATATTATAAAAGTAAGTTTTTCACGTTGCTCCGTCAACTAGATATGGCAGATTCAGTGCATCATAATGAATAAATTTACTTAATTAAACCTCATTTAATTTTGCAGCACCAAGAAAGCACCTAATTTTTAAATTCAAGTTTGCATACTTTGCTCTGTTATCTTAATAGTTTAAATTTATTTCAATTATTTGTTTTAGAGTAAATGTATACAATTTTATATACGCAATACAAATAAAATTATCGGTGAATTTTAATTCACATCGTATAATCTGCATGTGTATGACGTATACATTCAGTTACAATTGTTTACGTTACGATAAATCAAAAAGTAATATCATTTGATACATATGTAACTTAAAATTTGAATACTCGACATATATATTAATAAATATGTCAGAGTATATTGGTTTAAGTTTTGAAAGATAAAAAATATTGAAGCTTCAAACTAAATTTTGGTATAGGTGTTCATAGAATCATCTAATTAGTCTATTTTCATTTGTCCGTCCGTCCGTGATTAGATAACTGAAAAACGAAGAGACAGCGAGTTTAAATTTTAGTGGCATATTCTGGATCATTTAAGTTCGTAAAAGATTAAAATTGGTCCATTGGATCCAATGAATCCATGGCCGAACTTTTGAATCATGAAAGATGTACAAGTAAAAAATGTTTGGTTTATAAAATATTTTGGTTCGCATACAATTTTAGCTTAAATTAAGCTTTTAACCACATAATTACAATACATATTATTATTATATAATTATTTATAAATAAGAATTTATTACTAAATAGACTTAATATATTTAGGGTATTTTAAAAATTAGTTTAAACACTGAACCATACTAAAATAAATGTCAGGTATCTAAGCAATTAACACTGTTAGTCACTTGTTTTATTTGAAAATTAATAGCAAGTATAGTTGATGGGATCAATGCTAGTATATTTATAATACAATTTAAATCTCTGTGGTCCATTTCTTACACCAATTGATAGAATTCTTCAAGTAGGAATAATAAATTTCAATAATAAAAGTCAAATATTTACACAAATATTTGCAATTGTAATATTTCAATGTATTTCTTAGAAATCGATAAAAATATAAGTCTCATCTCTGAGATCATATTATCCAAAATGATTTGTTAAGTCATATAAATGATACAGATGTTAAACACCTGTATTATAGTAATTTGAATCATTGACGTAAAATGTACTAAAGCTGTTTTCTCAGCATCATTCGAATAACATTAAATAGTCCAGTAAGATGACTAACGCAACTCCTGCAATAATTCAGAAGTAACAAATTTTACATATACATATAAAAGTCGATTTTGCTTCCTATTACCGCACGTAGATGTAATTTTGATTGGGCATTATGCCCATATAAACGTTCCATTATATTTGAAAACTGCCCATAAAAACGTTCTAATCATAATTCCAATAAACTCATTTTTTTTGCAGTATACTGGTTGTTTAATATTAGATTTAATATTAGTATTTTTTCGAACTCAATCTCTTGTAGTCCAGGAGGTAGCGTTGACTTTTTCATGGTGATTTCAGGTCGATCAATTTTCGATTTTATTGAAAGTTTATATGAAGTTGATAATCGAATGACGGTTCAGCAGACGCACCCAAAGTGGACTAATAAAAAGGTGGAGGAATAATAAAATATATTTCAGGTCGCTTGAAATTAATAATAATGAAAGTTTCAATAATGCAGTAAATAAAAATAATAATCAGTAGAATATTTACGATTGGTATAATTGTCAACTGAATATGACATTTGATTACCTTAGATAAAGATAGCATGGCTACTCTTATTTTATACCGACCGTCCACCCTCTCTGAGCCTGCTTTCATAGCAGTGTATGACAGCTGATAAACATTCAACTGCAACATGAATTAATCGACATGAAATGATTGTATCATTTGCAACGCTACCTCCCAGACTATTGTTTTCAAAATTAAAATATACTAGTTAAATAATTGACGTTTTTGATGTAAAAACGAACGAAAGCAATATCTTTTGGTATCGTTAGTGAAAAATTTAATAATGTATAGAAAATTTAATAACAAGAAATAATTAATTTTAAAGTGTATAAAATTTAATTACATTATATATAAATTAATTGGAAAATTGTATAACGATATACCACTATTAACATATTTTCACATAACATATATGCTCTTAAGTATTATATCTTGGTATTTGAAAAAACCACGATATAAAATATGATACATTGTATTGCTATATTTTCATGGCTAGTTCAAATTTGATGCAGAAACTTGAAATATTATGAAATTTCTATTGATTAAGGTCAATGAATACTTTTATAATATCTTCCATATTATAGAAATTCGAGGGATAACAATCAATTAATATAAAACATACAAAATTGTTTAAATATCCTGTATATACATAAATATCAATATTTGAGATATTCATAATTATTAGCATTATTTAAATACGTAAAATATGTTAAATACACTCAATAAAAAATATGTAAAATATATAGAATTGGGTAATATTAATAACCTGCTATATATAAGTTTATAGATTATCTCCCAAGTTTTCGAAATTATGAAGCGATTACTACGTTTAATAGATCTCAACTATAAAATACTTTAACAGAACTATTAAAGTTTTACTTTTTAAAGTATTTTTACTTTCAAACAATAAAATTGAATTTAAATAAGAATTCTATACGAGAAAAATTATGATTTTACAAGTTTTCCATTAAAAATTTGTTTAAAGATTAAGTTTTAGAGAATGATGAACTTAATAATCATTAGCAAAATATAAGAAAATGTTAAGAAATGAATTTGTTTCTGATCAGAATATTTAAAGGCCCTAAATATATAAAAAATAAGATTGACATTACTAGAATTCTTTAAAAATAAAAAAACTTTTTAAAGTAAAATTATTGTAAACAAAAATAATTTTGTAGTAGAAATATACAAAAGCAGTTTTACGGTAAGTGTGATTAAAAAGTTTGAAATATGTTATAGTAGGCATATTAAAGTAAATAAATAAGTAATAAAATTTTAAAGTTAATAAATGTTGAATTTGTGAATTTGGAAAAAAATAATATTTTTATCCTATTGAAAAACATTTTTTGGCCAATTTAGTGAAATTAATTCATAAAGAACAAAAAAAACATTATTCGTCTTTGTGGAAACTACCTTAAGAAAATTATCAAAATTGTCCATATTATTCACGAAGGTTAGTTAAATAAGCATACTTCATAAATAATAATAATTATAGTAATTTACTAATAATAATCATTTTACAAAAAAATAAATAAATAAAAAATTAATGAACACATTACATTTACGTTTTGCACACAAAACACACAAGGTCATAACACAAATTGATAAAAAGTTGATATTAATTATATAAATAAATTTATTTTAAATCAACAAAAAATAAATTTGCATAACATGTGCCAATGTATATTATGTATGTATGATTGTGTGTTGTTTAATTAAAATTTTATATTTAATTAATTAAAACGGATACGTTTTATAAATTTAATGCATACAGAGAAATAAGTTTGAACTGACTGACTGGCAGTTCAAAAGTATTTACAGGAAATTGAATTCATCAACAGTTTATTGTTTTGAGCTATATTACATAACTGTGTACAATTTTAAAATTAATTATATGAAGTTATAGAAATTGAGTCGGCCAATCATATTTACAAAAAAAAATTAAAATATTACGATGGAATCGTAAAAAAAATGGAAATTGAAAATTTAATTCAAAAAAATTGCATATTTTAAATGCCCATGCGCTTGGAAATTCGTTGAATTTATGACATATATTTATTCTGATACGAAAGACAATTTGTCAATTGATGAATTATAAAGCAAATCACATTTTTGAATAATATATCAATATTCAGTGGAATTTTAAAAACATCTCACCTATAAATCAGCATTAAGAAAAAGACCTCAAAAAAAAACGCCCTTTTTTTATTTAAATGTCCATATCACCTAAACCATTGCCCTGGCTTGGATGAAATTTTGTAAAATTGTGCTAACCCTTAAATGCGCAGTGTGGTTTTAAAACAACATTTTATGAATAAAGCTACAAAAAAATAATTCAATCTTTTTTAAATTATTTTTCCTGGAAATATAGCTAAGCTACAGAATATATTTTTTTTAACAAAATAGAAAATTCGCGTATTTAAGGACAGAAAATATATAAACTGATATAGACTGGAGGATATTTATAGTATTTTATGAATGCTAATTAAAAATAATCCTAACAATGAAATTCATGTGTCAAGTATCTAAACAATTTAATATGTTAGTCGATTGTTATCTTCGGTTGTTACAAGAAAATTTAATTATATACACACATTATGCATTTGATGAGTATTTAAAAATTGATTAGCCGACGTACATGATGCCATGAATTAATTTTCAATTTTCAAGACAAAATTTTAAAATTTTAATACCAATATTGTTAATTTTTAATATTCATAATACTTGAATACTCCTGATAAATCATATTTTCGAAATTAAAATAAAATTATTAATAATTATGATAAATTTAATAATGAAAAAATTACAATAAAATTAAAATATTTTTTAAACAATAATAATAATCCATGCAGAATTTCCATAGCACAAAATAAAATAATAAATAAAATATGATAATAATCGGACGAATATAAAATTTAAGCTTCATTATATTTTAATATAATGTTTATTATGTTTCAGAAAAACAATTGCTGAGATTAGCTAAAAAAAAAAATAAATAAAAGTTTTCACAATATATTATTTATATTTACCGGGTGTACAAATAAATTGGGAAGATTGAGATTTAAACCGGCTAACGGATATTACTCATACACATCTAGTTTTAAGTGTCGCGTTAAATCGTAATTAACATGTATGTCAACGTAGCGAAACAACTTTACCCAATTACATTCGAAATAGGCTAATAATAAATTAATCGTTCTTAAATTATGTAAAAAAAAAAAAAAATTAATTGCTTAACTACCATAAATCGTAGTGTATTTTCACGATGTTTTAAGTCAAATATCGATAACCAGTAGGTACAAAAAAATGAGCGTAAAGTAAACAAATTGTGGAAAAATATATTTTCGGTCTTACCATTATGCAGAAAATTGATGTTTCGCTAAGTTTACGGTTTTTCCAATCTACTTCGACATAGGTCAATAATTAGAAGCTATTCAATTATTTGTAGAAAATAAAATTTTTTTGCTCTAGCGGAAAAATTGATGTTTGACCATTGACAAGTCAACTTGGCGAAATTACTTTTTTCGATCAACTTCGAAATAGGCTCATAATAAGCCGCTAATGAATCGTTAATTATCTGTACAAATAAATTTATCACTATAAGCATAACCTAGAAAATTGATGTTTCGATAAATTGACACTCATCTTAGCGAAATATCAATTTTCGATTAATAAGCGACTTATTATGAGCATATTTTGCATTTAATTGGCAAAAAAGTTGACAAACATGTATTTCACAGATGTTTGGATGCATCCTATCCGTAGTCGTTAGGGATGCATCCTAGGCGTTGAACTAAAGTTCATCATTATCTAAAGCTTAATGTTTCAGACGAAAACCTTGTAAAATCATAACTTTTCCTGTATAGAATCCCTATTTTTAAAATACCTTCAATTTTTCGGTGTGAAACTTCAAATATTTCAATGTAGAGCTTTGTTGAATCATAATTTTATAGCTGACAAAACGTAGAAGGGAGAAAATCAGAAAACTTTTGAAAATGGTGCGAAGAAAGAAGAAAGCAAGAGAAACATAAAAAGTTGTCATTAAAATTCAGTTTAGAATTTTGTTTCTCTGAACTCCATTTACAAGTTTAATACCTATTATTTTAACATTCTGAAAGACCTGATTGGAGAAAATTTTTCAGATACATGCTGTAAAATATAATAATATGCATTGTATATACTACGTAGCAGAAAAAAGAAAATGATGATGCGGAAAAGCTACTACATACACAAATACAAAATACAAACTGTCATACTGGTACAACCAACCAGATGACTGTATGTATGTGTGTTAACTTAACTCTACAATACAACGAACAACTAACGTCACATAATTTATTTTGCAGAATATAATATTTGTGCGATGGTTATGAATATTCAAATAAATGGTGATAAATATTCTCTATCTGTGTGTAGATCTGTCGCATTTGTCGTCTATATCATCTAGATAAATTTATACCTACCGATTTTATCGATACAGTTTGGTATATAAATTTTTATTAAATTTATAAGAAGACTTAAAATAAAGAATTGAAAAGAAAAATTTAATATTAAATTATTTGTATACATAATTTCTGTGAAATAAATTACTTTTCGAAGTCAACGTTAATTTTAGCTAAAAAATGGCGTCGACTGAAAATTTATTTTATTTTTAAAGAAGTTGTTCGAAAAAATTTTATTTTTACTTTTTAATGTTGTATATTTATGGTAGTGGAGCTCCAGTGGAGATTTTTGGATTTACACGTGCGCGCTAAATTAAGATATGAGAAATACCTTCACTTTGTCGAGTACCTTCACCAAATCTTAATCCTCTATATGATGTCGGACGTATGTGCCAGTCATGTGATCAGAATAGTAAAAAAAAAATGATAGTTGGATTTAATCGCGTCCGAGTAAGATATGGTAGGTTGATTACGTGCTAAAAAGTAAACATTTTACTAATCAGACGATTTGAGCGTGACGCAGGGGACCATAATAGTCATAAAATAGCAAAATAAAAACACGCAATCTGGATATTTTCGGGCGAGGTCGTGTTATTTTGGTAGAAATAATACAAGAATACTAGAAAACATATTATTAACGATTCTAGCATGCCGCAAGATGGTAGAAGCGTCACAAACTGGCCAAAAGGGACACGCAGCTTGGACGTTGTCGAGCGTGGTTGCTTCTTATTTGCTACGAATTAATACAAGGATAATAGGAAAAATAATATCTGATGAATTTAATCGCGGGACTGGGTGGTTCATAAATTTGGAAAATAAAAGCCACTTGAACATTCTCAAGTGCATTGAAATTTTTTTATTTTGTAGGAAATAATTTTACAATAACTGAAAATATATAATATGACGATTCTTAGCTTGACATAAGGAGGGTGGGGGGCTTCATAAACTAAGAAACAAAAAACATCACCTCAAAAATTTTTAAAACCGTCAGAATAATAAAATTCCGCTAAATAATCGTCAGATTAAGGGCCAAAACAATGTGTAAATCAAGTTGCACCCCCTGTATGAAAATCTGACGCGCTAGATCACTTCAAAGTGGCTTTTTTTAAATATTTCAACAGCTGCCACAGCTTGCATTGCGTCCGAACTGCCAGTCTATTAAATGGGAGCTTCGTTAAGGTTCACCTATCATCCCTTATGAATGTCTGAAGTGACCGAGTAAATTTCTTTCCTACCCTCATTTAACCCTGCCGTATAGCCATCTCCGCCATGAAAACCAGCAGATTAACATCCAGCCGTCTTCAGAGATACTTGGTCATATCGTATTAATATCTTACACGCTTGAGTATGTCCAGATGGCTTTTGAAAACTGTTCATTTTCGAATATAATCTTCCATTTATGAAGAAATCGTTACTTGCCTCTATGTGTAAAACATCACTAAATAAATCACTATTATAAATGCAGATTTACAAGCACACTCAATATAATTCGTTTCAAACCATATATATGTTATATCAAAGTTGGAGAAATATTTTATACTTTGTTTACTTTATTTTATTTTTATCATATTAAATAGTTTAAAATTTTTATTATTTATGGCATAAATTAATCGATTTTATACGTAAATTTATGTTAAACAAAACAAAGAAAATAATTTTGAATAAAGAAATAGATAATAACACTTTTACAAAACAAGTGAATAAAAATTTTTGTATTTTAATGACGTGTTAAAATAAATTGCTTGTCAAAAATTACCATACTACTTGAACAAATTGAAGATTATCTTCGAAAATGACATTATTTTCGAATAAACAAATTATCGAATATTTTATTTATATTGAGTTTATAAAATATCGAGAGTGAAGTTCGAAAATAACAAGAATCATAAAGTCTACAATTGAGGAGATATTCGATTTAATCGAATCCAGTAAGCTTAAAGTTTCCCAGGCTCTTATCGATTTCATAAATAAAATTAGTATATTGGTTTTGTTAATAGACGAATATTTAATCCGAAAACATCTGCATAAGATCAACATAAAATTTTGAAGCCTAATTTTGAGCAAAATTACGCTTATTGTTGGTTGTTGCGGCTAACTACTAAAAACTGATGCAGATACTAATTAGGGCCAAATGCAATTCGAAATGCAATTAATAACAAGCGAAGAACAAAAAAAGTACATTGTTTAAGTACTCGACATATGGTTCAGTATTGATACAAGGATTATTTTTAATCATTAACATTCATAAAATACATAAAAATGTATTCTATACGGTTATAAATACATAAAAAATAGAATATATATATTTTATTAACTAAATTTAGCTTACATTGTGGCTAATCAAAATAATGTTTCAAACAAAAGTTGTTTGTTTTTAAAAAAACAAACAATTTTTTTAATTGTAAACCGATTGTATTCATTCACGAACTTAAACTAATTTTTAGGTCTAGAATATACCACCAAAACTTCAACTCGTTACCGGTTTTTTTTTTTTGACCTATTATGATGACCGACATGCAAACAAGCTTATTATATAAACCTATACCAAAATGTTATTAATACCCCCAATATTTACCAACGTTGCAAAACTGTTGACTAAAAATAATATATTCCGACATATTATATATGGGCATCGTGCATCAAAATGTTTTCAATCGTTTCTACGGTCACGAAATACTACTTCATCAATCAAATGATGTTTATGCCTATGAATGGTGTATGATTGAACATAGGAAATTTCTCAAAATTTATTAAAAATTTCAATGAATAATTATTTATATTCGCTTTTAAAAATGTTTACTAATGAAATTTATTCGATTATATTTGCAATTTTCAATCCAATAACGCGAATTAAACATTTTTTTGTTTGTTTTTTTAATTTTTGGTTGGCATTTGCCATATATATATATATATATTATATATATATATATATATATATATATATATATATATATATATATATATATATATATATATATATATATATATATATATATATATATATATATAAATGTGAAAAAATAATTATATTTTCTAGAATGTGAATGTTTCTCCTTCCACGAATTAAGCAAGGCCCGGATATACTATGTCGTATATAAAAATTAAGGCATATCCTGGAGAAATCATAAATTCAAGTTAAAAATAAAAATTATTCGTGTGATAAAAACTAAAGTTAATTTGGGATTGACGTAAATACATAATAATTATATTTTTCGTTCATGAAAAACTAAATTTATATTCACATAACAATATAATTAAACTATAATTTTCTAAAATTATATAATGTTGAAAAATTATTGCTTGTATGAATAGTATATAAAATTAGTAGGTATATAAAATTATATTTTCAATACAAACTATATCAACTCGAAAAAAGAAAAGAGTTTTTCTTTCACTACAATAAAAACCAATATTTCAATCATTAATAATAATTAGAATAACCTAGAAAATTCTAATTGCAATTATAATCCTGACATTGATTAATTAGAAAACGAAATATAGAATTGTGTTTAAATACAAAAAATGTATCAGTAGTATATTGCATGTATTAATATGAAAACCGAATATGTACCAGATATACACATTTGATTGAAGAGAACGAAATAAAACTTCTAATTTCTTATTTCCTACTTTTTAATTGATTTTAACATGTGTTTTAGATATTAATATAAAAAGTTTTTATTCACACGTGCATATGTTCACACTGTGGTGTGAAAATATTATCAAATAGATGTCATCATCACCACTGTAATCGATCGTAAAGTCATGTAAAAAAAAACCAATCGCATTTCATAGAAGACAATAATTATAGGTAATTTATTCCCTGTAATAATCTTTAAATTAAGGAGCACCACAAGTGTAAAATTTTGAAAAATAGTTTGTTGTTGCAAATTTCGTATAACATTTGAAGTTAATATCTCAAAGAGTTTCTGACTTACATCCATTTGAAGAGCAGCCTCCATTAAATCAGTAGCCTTTTGAATGCGTTTTTCTCGAAACTACATTTTAAAAATTTTTTGAGATTGAAAATTATCAAGTTTTTGCGCGAATTTTGAATTTTTGTAAAGTAAGCTATTTTGTTAAATTAAATTTTTTTTTTTGAGATTAATGGCACAGACAATACCTTCTTTTCAATAAACTTTTTTGTATTTTTGAATACGAACATTTCTCCAAATTTGCAATGTTTTGGAATTAAATTACATATTTAGTATATGTCCACAATATATCCTTAAAACGAGAAAACATTCCCAAAATCATATTTTTTCAGGTGATTTTAGAAGTCTTGTTTCTTAATGAGATTTTGAGAATAGATTAGCCCCATAGTAATCTGTTTTATCAAAAAAAGAATTTGCATCCAATTGTCAAATAGATTCGATTTTTATAAACTTCTGAATAAAAATTTCTTTATATACAGTTTTATGGTTTGAGAACTATTTCAAAAATATTTTAACGAATTTTCCAAATTTATCAAAGGAATAAAGAGAAAATAAAAAAATTACGAAAAACAAAACATGTTATTAAAACATTAAAATCACTCATATAAAGTGTTAATATCCTATTCTGCGTTTGAATAATTTAGATTTAGATTTGCACTAATTTCCAGTTTATAGCCGGGTAATAATTACTTACTTGGACCATTTTAATGTATAAATATTTTCAAAATAAGGAATTACAAAAAAAAAAAGAATTTCTCAAACAACATTTGTTTAAGGCAATCGAGGCCACCATAGTATTATTGGTTTTAGCCTCCATGTCAAAAAGCATCGTTTTTTGAAGGGAAAATTTCTTTTTTTAAATGAGAAAAACATACATAGTATACATTGTTGTGTAAAATTAACACAATTTTAAATATAAGCAACAAATAATGATTATCAACACCCCAAAATATGATGAATTTTTAACAGACATTCTGTGTTAAAATTTCGTCTCAAAGACGAAGCTAAAGTTTTACTCTTTTAAATGGTAACAAAAAATGAGTGTTAACTCATTTATTATTCGACCTTCTAAAATATATTATTTATTGGATGCATCAATTAAAATGACCCACCTAGTATATTGAAAATATTAAAATTGCTATCGTGTAACAAGCCATATCATTAAATGCATTTGATTCGATTAAAACACGTGTTTTACTAACTTAGAATCACCATACGTGTTAATATAATTATTGTGCATCGTACTACGTATGAACGTACTGTTTTAAACTTGTGTGATGTGCACTTCAGATTACTTGTACCGTAATACGTACAGTGTTCATTATGGTAGATAATTATAAAATTGATTTTTATGCTTGAAATACTTATGCAAATTATTAAATCCATGTGATTGTAAAATGTACAAAGCAATAAAGAGCTTTTATATATATAGAAGTCTGTGCTTCTATTTATTTATTTATTTTACACTGTAATTACAATTTTCTGATTTTCTTGTATTGTAGAAATAACACAATGACAGTTAGAATTTCAACAAAGCTTTTGTAGAAATTTATTTTACCGTTTATTCTTTGGAATTAATAAAAAATATTATTATTTATTTGCAACGAGTATTTTATACTTCGTCTTCGTTGGGAAAATTCCAATTGAAATTGAAAATATCCTGTTAGAGTAAATTGCTTATACTTCTTTATCATAAATAATGTTGAATATCGACAGGAATTTTTTTTTGTAGCACTCAATTTTGAGAAATTGACTGTTAAAGATTGTATTTAACTCCTGGATCTTATTTTTGAAATATATATTTTATATTTTATAAGATAACAATTTTTTTACGACTGGTTTAAAAATTTGAAAATCACTATTTGAAGGCAAACATCCTTTTTCAATTATAGATTTCATAATTTACATAGGCATACTGTCTCAGAATTTAAGCACGAATCATCCTTAGGAACGTCCTAGACTCTGTATATATTATTATATGATAATATGTCCTCTAAATATTCTGAACACTAATGATGAAGCTTTTCTAAGTTGAAAGAATTTTTAGAATTAGTCCCAAAGATTAGAATTAGTCAAAAAAAAAAAAAATTTTTTAAATTTTAACTTCTGTTATTTAACGCAAATAAGGCAATAATTAAAAATTCAAAACATAATTTGTAATAGAAATTTCATATGAAAAATATTTGTTAATATGAAAATTGTTTGCGGCCGTACATAAAAGCATGAATAAAATTTAATAGAATATTTACATATATCTATATAATTAACGGTATAAAAAACATTTAGTGTTATATCCGAAATGTAGCAATTGTAAAATATATTCATATACTTAACTCTTAAACATAAAATCTTTCACAAATAACGAAAAACAAACTGCAATCATATGATAATTAATGGGAATAAATTTCATGTGAAAATTTATATATTTAAAAAAATACACTATATATAACCATTATTATGCCACGATTATAGCACATTAGTCTTGTAAAACGTTTCAAATATATAATATTTAATTTTTTTAAATTTAATTCATTCTGATTATATTTAATTGTATACCGCTTTAAAAACAGTAATTTTTATGATATTATTCCAATTCTAATTCTTTCATATTTTTATCAACTTTTGTTGAATTAACACATTATATTACTTTAAAAGATGTAGAAATAAAACTTGCCCCTCAATAAATCGAATGTGTCCTACACTATTTTATTTAAAAAATTCAAAACGTTATACATCAGCCGAGAATCGAGTTCGGGACTTTCAATTGCTAGTCGAAAGATTTACCTACTGTTTCGATTATTTCCTTCAATTCTTATAGAACTTATAAAAAGACAAGTAAATCAAAATCATTGTCAATACTTCAACTCCGAAAGAATAAAAGTTATCAGGTTTTCAACAATGATCCAAGATACTTCCAAAATTATTTACCATAGAAGAACAAAACTATTTATATTATTATACTATTTTATTATTTACATATTAAAAAAAATAAATAAATAAATAAATAAAAAATATGTGAAAATGTATTTTCACTGTGACGATGGGGGGTAAAAAACTTAATTCAATTTACAAAGAGACAATAATATATATGCTAAGTAAGGAAAGAAATTGAATAAAAGTCAATATTATTTCACAACCAATATACCTACCTATTGCTATACACACCCATCAAATACATACAGTATGGAGATATGTAAGAGATGATTGTGGAAAATATTAAACGATAAAATTCTAGGAAAAGTATTAGAACCAAGTTAAAAAAAATCTAATAAAAAATAAGAGAATAATTTTAAAATGAATACGAAACAATTCATTTGTGATTAATTACTTTTCGAAAGTGATGACAATGGAACAATTTTGATCCAATTATTTGTCGATAATAAATAATCCAGGTTTTTCTCAAAAAACACTTGCTGAAATCAATCGCCGATGAAAACCTACTTAGCGTATGCCACCAAACCTAATATAGGTTTAACCATCAAGCGAAGCAAATATCGCTGTATTGGGCACATTTTTGGACACACTAGAATCTTCATGGAAGATAGGTAATAAGACGGAGTGGACCGTAATACCTGCTGAAAAACTCTCGAACAAGAAATTGCTACGGAACGTAAATTATTGGTCGAAATCAAGTCAATGGTACATGATTGACTCGGCCGTATACCCTCCTCGAGATTATAGGACCTAAGTCGAATCTTTTTGTTTATGAAGTCCATTTGTTTTATTTTTAGGAATGCATTTTTTTCTTGGTACACTTTAGGGACTCTCTTTACAATAAAAAAAGAGTTTTAGCCTATATAGATTTAAATGGGAAAACAAGAAAACAAATGAAGAAACGTAATGTAAATTGTCTCCGGCGATTCAGTTGGTAGGCCTATTACTAGAATATTGTCCAGACAATTCGGGGGAAATTTAGACAGAGGCTGTATAATTTAAATGTTAAGGACGCAGAATATATTTTGATAAAGCATTTTTGTTTATGATAAACCTATAGTACGGTCAATATTAGGTAACTTTACAAACTCTAGATTAAAATTAATATACTCAATTATATCAGAGAAAAATAGCACAGTAAAATTTTTGAATACTAATGCAATTTAAATAACTTTTTTATTCACAATCAACTCATTTGTGCTAAAATTTTTTATCTTAAATTCTGAAGGAAAGTGTATATAGAAAATACGGAAATCAATAGGACCTCTTATTGTAGAATGACCCTTATATATAATCACTATATCACTATGGAGATGAACATGTATGGCCGAATTTTTAATGCCCATATTTTGGCTATATTTTCAGATTTTTTAAAAATTACTTCAAATTCATCTTCGTGAAGTTAAGACGCTTCAATTGACGTGATTATAAAAAACAAATTGTGCATCTTCCCGATTCCAACAAAATATTATACATATTGTTCAAATTGATAACCTTGTTTTGTTGAAATCGGTTACAAATGGGGACGAAGAAGAAGAGGAACAGAAAGAAGTAGGAACCAACTACCGTCATACACAGACACACAATCAGAAGAGAAGGTTGAGTGAACTACGTCAGAGAGAAACAACGTACGTACGACGTTGTTGTGTAATAGTACACACCACATCGAGTAATATCAGATGATTGGAATCTTCTTAGAAAAGGGGGATGAAAATTGTAATCGAATTTTCTACAACCTATCACATAATGATAGTAATGTAGTGAATCTGTCGTGGAACGTTGTCTTTTTTTTTTTTTTCGTTTTATTGTTCAACTATTATGTTTTATCAGTTTCATAATATGAAAATGTAGTTTCATGAAATTTTATTTTATATTCATTTAATGTATCATTTTATTTGTTTAATATGTCATTTACAAAATTGTAATGATGTTGTTGATAAAGATATTACATTTTTATATTCTTGTTTAAGGTAATTGACTTATAAACTCACTTTTTAATCGGAGCATTTTACGATTTATGTTTAGCATTTGTGAATAACCTTGTTTTTGCAAAAAATTTAAGTATTGGGAGTCTCAAAATCGTGTAATACATCGCGCACTGTATTCTTTCGTTTGTTTTTCAATTCAAATAACGTTCTCTGTATTAAATTGAAGCGGAATTAGTTAACGAACATGGATGTGAAGTTATTTTTTAAAAATGATTTAAAATAAGAAAGATATGGACATTAAATTAAACAAAGAAGGAAATACCTACATATTACATTTACTGATAGTATCTCCAAATAAATTACATGGTAAATATCGTTTCCAAGAAAGAGAAAAAGAAAAGAGAAGAAAATAATCTTTGAAAACTTATAACTTCGTTGTTTTTGTATTTAATTTAATTTTCAATTTTTGTCTAGTTTTACATTTTGATTGGGAAATATAACAAATTTCGAATCAGTCCGTATTGAAGCAGCTACATATACTTTTGACAGAGTTCGATAGATTGGGTTGTAATTCTACGAAATTTTTTTTCTGCTTGGTAAAATTTGATCGTAATAAACCGTGCTGTTTTAAACAGTAAGAAAATTGAAATTTTGCACAAGCACCTTTTGTAAACTCTGTACGGAAAGTGTAATTTTATAATTTAGAACACTTTGATAATTAACTTCAGTGATCTTAAAGAAAAAATTTTGAAAATATCGGTGTAAACTAGCAATTCAAAATTTTTTTAAATTAATATTTGCATTTTTGCACTTACGGTTAATATAATAAATATCATTTAAGCAACTGGACGTGAGCAATACGTCTTCGAAAATATGCATATTAAATATTATTACACTGTTTGGGTTTCAAAATGTTTTTAATGATAAAATATTGAATAAATGTTTATCTTAAGATATTCAGTAATGTTGAATAATTTAGAAATCAAATGTAACCCGTTTTAGCTATTAAGATTTATAAGATTAAAGGCAATATCAGTTGTATCGAATACATCTACGAGCTACATACATAAATAAATGAGCCCAATCAAAATGAAGGAAAAAGTATTATATGCGATTTATTGATGATCGAGAAAATGGAATAAAAATACAATGAAAATATAACGGTAGTCCTAACAACGGTTTCAATTAATAACTTTTAGGTACATTTTCGGCATTGTAAATTAATCGTAAAAAAACGCGAATAATTTGATCTATTTTTCATTAAATGTTCTACCCATTTTCTATTCGTTTTTGCACGTCCAAATTTGACATATATAGATCTCTACTCTTTGCTTTTAATCGTTTTATGAAAAAATATACAATAGAGATAATTTTTATCTAAATCCAAGAGAATCTGACTTACGAGTGTCTTCCGACTTATTTAATTTATTTTCATTTTCATTAATCAAGATATTGGACATTCACGTTAAGATCTCAGCGGCAGAGTAACCAAAAAATAAAACTTCTCATAATACACTCAGGTGACTATTTATCATTGACTACCAAAATTTGATTAGTAATTATCCTATATTGAAGACAATATACAAGAATTAGGCGAAATCTCAAGAATTAGGCTTCGAATTGCCTATACATCCATCTTACTCTCCAGATCTGGCCCCCACTGACTTTTCCTGTACTCAGATGAAGAGGTAATCGCCGAAACTGAAGCCTTTTTTGAGGCTAAAGACAAATCGTATTATAAAAATGTTATCGAAAAATTGTATGACCGCTTTAATCGTTGTGTCGCCTTCAAAGGAAACTATATTGAATAATAAAATCAAATTCTATCAACAAAAATTTTGTTCTTTGCTAGCCTACGAACTTTTCCCAGCTGTATGTCTATGTATGTTTAAATAATGGTAGTTCTAAATAGTTCCTAATCATACCGGTAGTTAAAGTCTCCGTTAGCATAAATATCCAATAGTGTAATTAACAGGACGATTCAACCTTTAGATTCCTTAATTTACTTAAAAAATAAAATAATTCATGCTTTAAGAGAAACCTATTATTAAATTAATTACTTTAAAATTTTTAATCAAGTTTAATTATTCAAATACAGTTGTCCCATTCTGCATTTTAACGAATCCTTAAAAATTGTTGGGACACCCTTCATAATGATTGAAAAACGTTTCGTTGTGAAACAAATCCACAATCATGTATAGTAATAATGTTTGTTTATAAAATCACTATATTGTTTTGCATTTATTTATAGATAATAGATATGTAAATATATCGTACACGGTAGTGTAATTGTATTACACGGTAAAATTTACATAACGTTTTTCCTCCAATATAAAATGTATAGTAAATTTTTTGAATTAATGCTTTCAATTGTCTGACAAAGATTGATAATAAAATGTAATCATTCTGTTATGTACATTTTCATTCGATTGCTTTTCTTATCAATTTGTTTGGTATTATTATTATTATTATTTTTTAAACAAAGTTTGTTTTCTATACGTTTTTTGTTATTTTAAAAAACTGTTTTGATCGTACATTCATAAAACAAGAATGAAATCTTTTAATTGACAAGATTTTAAACAAAACTGAAGTAAATTAATGATTTGCATAATTTGGTTTTTTAAATGGTTTTCTTTCTGGTTACGTTTTAATGGAAATATAATCTTAATTGCAACATAAAATTCAACAATAAAAATAAAATATTATAAGTAAGGAAGTGCCTATTAACTACACAGAGGAGTCAAGAAGAGGAGGGATTAGTTCCAAAATAGAGCTAACTGGAAGAGTTAGTTTCATATTTTTTTATAGATATTATTGACACAACCAAAATTTTATTTCAAGCCGAAAAAATTGAAACCTCAGGAGTAAAATTATCATTTGGCTCAAAGTGAAAAATATATTTTTCCAATAATCGCTTTGTTGAAGTGCCACCATTTGAGGCTGAATGTTTATGACTATGAACAATATACCTTTCTAGGAGAGCCGTTCACGCGTGGGTTTAACAATTTTAACAAAAATAAGTTTTAAAAAACAATAACTCTGTACCAAAAATAATCTTCCATAACTCTGAAATTAATTAATTGATTATTGTAAAAGTATTTTCACCATAACACTTAAGAATTCTGTCAAAATTTCTTTTGGACATTTTTAAATTTTGTCATCCGAAGAAAAGCAATTATAAAAAATTCTTTAAACGTTTTAAATTTATGTACATCCATTATCCGATTCGTTTTTGTGACTAGGAAGCCAAAAGATTAAGTTCTCAAGTTTTCGATTAATATCACAAGTTTCTACAAACAAATTTTTTATACTTGTGTAGTTATTTTTCGTTTGTAGAAAACGTTGTCTCTCTTAAATTAGAACCACTAGCTATTTCGTAAAATCACACATAACCGTTTTTTCATGTATTGTTCATGCGTTATGAATATCATTTTATATACGGTTGACTTACTGACGTAATGTTCTTTATAAACCGATTTATGAATTTTCGCTGAAAGCAATTTAAATTATTATTTGTATCTCATATTCTATGAATAAATATAATATGTATACCAATTTCTAATATATATCTGATGGTATGCATGAGTGTCCCAAAAAATGGTTGATAAACAAATTTCACTTTTCGCAGCATTCAAATGATATGAAAATCAAATGCACGGTTTTCATTTTTATCCAATGTTCGATGTTCTAATCTTAAACTATAAAAATAAATGTATGTTTTAGCTGTAATTATTAAAAATCGATACGCACACTGAAATTTGCTTCCTATTCTTATCAATGTAATCTCACTCTATGTTCTAAGAATGATTTAGGTTACAAAAAAAATCGAATTCTAGTCTTTCCATTACCAGAAATCAAAAGTTTTTTGTTATTCATAAGTGAACCAGTCCACCAGTTTAAATTTAAGGGAGCCGATGTAAGTTTTTCAATATTTTTTACTTACTTTCGAGGTATCGGAATTATATAGTACTATCGATATCGGAGTATATTAAGCTTTCATTTTATCAATCAATTGCGTTTGTGAAGATGAAGGGCTGGCGTGTAGATCTATTTCTTCACTCAAATGCCGATACCTCGTGAACCATTCATTCTATTTTGATGAAATAGTATTGTGTGATATTGTTTAATTTTACAACAGTTACTTAAATTCTGAAGAATAATTTTGAAAATCGATATTATGAAAAATGCAAAAAATCATCCAATCGCATAGGTCATCTTACTTTAGACATATAGCTTTTTATGTAAATGTATTCATATTTCTCCAAGAAGTTCTGTGACCGGATTGTATTTAGATTATGCGTTCTTTGGTATTTTTGATAAGAGCTATGTCGTTCCTCGAATTTTCCAGGCCTATTTCGTTAGTTTCTCAACGTGTTTTCAATCTTGTATTATGATTATAATACATATAACTATATAGCTGACGGGTTTTCATCAGTTTTTTGTTTGTATTGACAATATTTTTATAAAACAAATCTACAATCTAAGACCCTCAAAATACACATAATTTTTTTATGTTTTATATTTTTTCAGGGTAAACACACATATGTTATATTATAGTGTAATTGTTACGGTCAAAAAATATAGTTTGATGTTTTGTGTCTTTATAATATAAATTTCTACCACAAAAATATTACTTTGTACCGGGCTAAATCTGTAGGTACACACATATAAAGTTAATGCTTCTTTATTATTTTTTTCTCAGTTTTTTTTTTATGTTTCATATATGCCAGTCATATATACAAGATTTAACATGTACAGAATGTATCATGAATTAAAATTACTTCCATTAAATACATACAGAATAATAAATAACTCTAAATAAGCTTGTTATTTATTATATTGAAAAAACAATAACAATTATTTTTTTAGCAAAAATTGTGCAGTTCACAAATTCAGAAATAGGATAATTAAGGATCCGGCAAATCGATACCGAGTGTAAAATTATCAAGCATTTTCTGGAAATTTTGATAAATAAATAAGCAATGTGTTTATACCATTTATTTGTTTATTGTAAATATACCATTTGAAAATAAAAAACCTTAATTATTCTTTCATTGAAATGTTCAATAATACAAAATTTAGATACGTTTTCTATTATTTATGAAGATTTCCAACGTTAAAACAACAAATTTCTATGGAATACATACGGGATTTCGCATACAAAATAGTAATTTCAATATCTAAATTGATATTTTATAAACTATATGTATATATCCGTTGGTATATATTCATTACGTAGATTGGTTAATAAATTTACTAGATACACATTTAGGTACTATCTAATGCAATTTTACATATTTTGATAATTGCTTATTGATTTTAAACGTAGGATATTTATATAGCTTTTACACGTCTATATCTAAATGTATTTATATAGATAAGGATTTTAATAAAACCATAACTAAGCTTTCAGTATATTACATGCAATTAGCTTATCATTCATGTTCACTTCTTGCTGATAAACTTGCTGAAATTGTTCCTAGAAAAAGAAAAAAATAGTTGTATATATAGTAGCAATTTTAGTTTGTTTTGACAAACATTTTGTACATTTAAATTTTTCTTTTCTGTCTTTTATGGTTCAAAAAGTTGAGTCGTGAATCCATTTGACCCAATGAATGAGTATCAATGCTTAAAATATTATAAATGATTAGAATTCATAAAATAGAGAGATTTAATAATAATTTTTATTGTAAATATATATGTATTCAGTAGCTAAAAGTTTGTTTTGAAAAACATTTTGTACTAATAAATTTTTCATCTATATCATTTACGGTTATACCAGGGTAGATAATTTTTGAAAACAAAAAAAATTACAGTAGAATGAAACCAATTGGAAACAGAAGATCAAATGATAAAAATGAAAGGAAAAATAATAAAATTTCCGGTCTTATGGAAAAAAGTTAGATGGCAAAGTTGTAGGTAATAAAAAATTCTAAAGCTTTTATATTCACACTTTTTTTAAATAACCTCAAAATTTATGCGAAAAATTCAAATAACCAATTTTTTGGTTTTTTAATTTTTTTCTTCGAAATTTGGTGAAAACTTACCTTTTTATGTTCCAAATACATTGTAATTTTAATTTTTTCATCTTCTTTTGAATAAATATCGAAAAAGCACCCTAATTTTCAATCGAAAAATTTTGAGATTATGTGAAAAAAGTGTAAATACAAAAGTTGTAGATCTTTTTATTACCTACAACTTTGCTATTTAACTTTTTTCCATAGGACTTGTAGTTTTGCCGGAAATCGAAATAAACCGTGTTTTATCCTTAAAAACTCACCCCTTCCATACTTCCCGAACTCAGATCGCCCGTAATTTATGTTTCCTTTAACTTGTATCATATTGTCTTGCGTTTCCAATGGGTTTTATCCTACTATAATTTTCTTCTTCTTTTTATAATTTTTTAAGGCTTCTACTCTAGTCTAGGTTGAAAAGTTAGGTCGTAGATACATTGGACCCAATGAGCCGATTTAAAGACTTCAACATCCAGCTTGCTATATCTTTTCATTTTTTAGTTATCTGCATGAGGGTCAGGCTGGAATTAGGTAATTCTCTATAAACCCGTTTATAAAAATTTGTAATTTTGGTCGGTTTTTACAAACATTATAAACTTAAAGACTAATAATTATAAAATAGTTTAAAAAAACTAAAAAAACACGCTCTATCTTTATTACTCTCATGCAAAGTATCCGTTCATATGCGTTCTGCAGCCAACTTCAGAGAGTTACCTACAGACAAACAAACATACGAGTGAAGCTAATAAAAGCGTGTTAAAAATAATTTACTCTAATATATTCTAAATGCCTAAGTAAATATCTAGTCATTGAATTTAGTAAAAAATATCATCCGTTTGAAATTGATTAACAATTCAGTCAAAAATGATTATCTTTTACCGGTTGATCAGTGTTTCAAAATATCGTATATACACCAATACCATCGAAACAATAGACCCTATAATTATGGGAAATGATGAAAAGAAAATAACGTATTCCTTATTTTGACTATTTCTTGATCTCATCGATAAAAATCTCAATAAGATAAGTTAGTCCAAACGAGCATGAAAATGAACACAAAAAAGTTTCAATAGTTATATCAGCAAGTCAAAAGCGCACAATATAGAGTCGAGATACTCAGCTTTATTCATTACATGATTGCCTGTAACAAGTTTTTATTAAATTAGACCGGTAGTTAAAATTGTAAAATTGCATCATAAAAACAAAAAACTAATCTTATAAAAATAAACGAGATTATTCAAAGTAAACACATGTTTCAATCATATGTACAGGCTTTTAAAGCCTACAAAATTTTAAGCTTTGTTTGCTTTTAGTACCAAAGGCATAATGTAAAAAATATATTAATATATTATTCTCGTTGACAGGGTACTAAAATTGTTATACACGGTGCTTAAAAACGGTCTATATATTTTTCGAAATAAAATTAAATAAGCTGCCTTTTATGTCCAAAACTTTTAAAGATCAGACCATTTCTTCGATATTCAGAAAATTTCATTGAATTAACGTACAAACTTCAATTAAAATAATAAAAAATCGAAAATTGCCGTGAAAGATATTTCTCGATAAATAAGAATTTTTGTACAAGAAATATTAGTTGTAAGGCTAAAAGTAATTTTTTTTTTAAAAATCAGTATTGCAACAGGCCTTGAAATACGCGATGTACCATAAAAGTGCAATCTTTCGAGATCGTGGAACGTATGGCAGTATTGGACTCATATCTTTTTCAATACATACATAATAGTAAAAAAAGGAAAACTGTAGTTTTTTTCCAAAGAAAAAGTGCGGAGGGGAAAACAACTACAGTTTTCCTTTGTTTTCTTAAAATACGTAAAAGAATCTGTAATTTTATATATTGTAAAACCTCTCCTTTTTGGAAAACATTTCCAAAAATACTTTTTTACATGTTACAAAGAACGAATTTCAGACACGTAAATTGATAAGGAACATACGAAAAATATGTTTTTTTGAGCCCCCTCCCCGTCGTATTTAAGAGAATCTTCAAAACTATCAATTTATTTTTTATCCAAGCAACGACTTGAATTTATAAATAAAATAAGGAGGATAAATTGGAAAATGAATAAATGAGATGAACAGTTCACAGAGCAATCGTATATACAACTATGTGATCATTTCTTTGAAACTCTGTGTAAAATAAACTCTTTTATATAAATTAAATTTCATAGTAATTTTTACCTTTAAATTCATGTATTATGTCATATGAATGCGATGACTTCACATATAAAAAACACATAAAATAAGTTTTCTGTTTTTTTCTCTCTTCTGTTTATACAGTTTATACAGATCATGTATGTACGACGTCGTCCGTCCATCCATACGCTAAATTTATAACTCGACTACGACAAAGTCAAGAGGATGGATTTTGTCGTATCATTTTAGCAGTTATCTATGTACGTATATTCCACCATAACTGCTAAACTACTGAACCGATTTTGATGAAAGAGGTGTCCATCGATTTGTTATTACAGTCTGAGTCCACTATGAAAATCATTATAGTAGACGCTAAAAGTCTGGAAAATATTTTTCTTTGAATGTATCGTGCTTGGATATTGAATGAAAGAGCTCCATTCAGCACATTTCAAAAACATAAATATTAATAGAATTTACTTAACCCTAAAACATTTTATAATATCAACAAAAATATAAGTTATAAAAATGATTGTATGTTAATCTGTTCCCTCATAACTTCTAAAGTAATTATCAAAAACCGGCAAATGATGTAGCGTGAGAGCTTTTGAAATAAAAAGTTGTTGGCATATTAAGCAATAACCGATGACGTAAAAGGAGCTTAACTCGCATAGTTGTCACCTATAGCAATTTAAGAACTGTATCAAGTCTTTATTTAGCATCAGTTCCAACATATATTTGAGATTCTATTTTGAACATACTCTGAAAGCAATAAATTGAAAACAATTTTTGAGATTTGACCCGAGTTTTCAAAAGAATCTAAGCATTGGTAACAATTTTCTACACTGTTCAAAAGCCCTTATGACTTGCAAAAATTGGCAAATTTTTCAACCTAAACTGCTACAACTTTTGAAAATGCTAATTAATCCATTCCAAATTTTCAATCAATTCTTAATGTTTGTAAAATTTTTCTTATATGAATAACTTATGAAATCACTGGTTTTTTTTTATATAATAGAAAATTTCCCAACATTTCCACAAGTAACCCGAGTGCCCAAGTAAAATTTGAGGTCGAAGAGTTTTTCTCGAGTTTTCTAAGAAATAAATCAAAATTTTATATTTAAAAACGTTTTTTAGACAAATACGACCGTTTTCATGTCAATATTGTGCATACCAAATTTCAAAACATTGAATAAGTATTTTTGGAGTTATTTGTGCGCGAAAATTGAAATATTTTTATATAATAGAGAGTGCTTCAGAGTTATGTTTCAATCCTCCTTAATAGTTTGTGTTTCTACTTTAGGGTACATTAAAAAAAGTTACTTACAGTAGTTTATGGCCATTAAAACGTTCTTTAACAATATTTTGACAGCTCATAAAAATCCACTATAACTTTTAATTAAAAACTTTTCCATCATCATTAAACGTAAAATAAATGTGTACTAAAGGGACGACCGAAAAAGAACATTAAAGAAAATGTATTTTTGAAGTTTCTTTTTTTAATATCATATTTCAAAGAAAATTTGACTTTTATATATGGGCAAGGTTGTGTGTGAAAGTAGGTTAAGCTTTAAGTAGTGAAGAAAAGAGAAAAAGAATTAATTGTAATAAATATACATCTAAAAATATCTAAAAAGAAAATAATTGAATTGCCATCTAGAAAATATTTCTGTATTTGTTTTCGAATTAACTACTCGTTTTATATAAATAAGACAAAAAAAAAAAAGTTTTTTCTTTAGGAAAATAACAAAACAAAAATAGTTATAATTTTATTACAAAAATACATATTTTTTGGTCAAGATAAACTTTTTCTTTATGATAATGGTATATTTGAGAAAGTCGTCAAGGTCGGATATTATTTTTATGCATTTGCCTCAATTTTTCAATCAGGAAAGAGAAATACAAAATATATGGTTTGGAGTAAATAAAAGTTTTTGATAAATATTCCAAAAACAAAATACAAAAAAAACCATCTCATTCAACGGTATTGGTTGCCCGTTCCGAAATGTGCCGATACTCGAATCTTATGTTATCAACGCTTTGTAGAGTCTAAGACAACCCGAACAACAAATATAACCCAAACTTGTAGGAAATCGGAATTGATTCGTTGTAATGCACTGGAATTCAAATCTTAGGTTAAAGACGTTTCGCAGAGTATAAAATTGACAAGACAACCTGGGAAACAAAAATAATACAAAGTTGTATGAAAATGGAATTGATTCATTGTCAAAGCCCGTAATCAAATGGCATTTAATAGAGTACCGGACTAATTCAAAATTCACATCAAAATGTTAATCTAGGCTTATGATACTATAACCAAACTTGAAAATCAAATTAAAATTGATTTAAAAACAAAGAAGTTATAAGCTATTAAAGTGCCTTATTATCGCTGAAATTGTGTTTTTTTTTCCATGGACTCCATAACACATTCTTAATATGGTGATTTAATGTTTATTTTACAATTATAAATACAAATTAAAAACTTAACATTATCCTGAAATTATATGTCATAAATTCAACTAAAATAATTAAAACAATTAATTTCTACTGGGAAAAATAGATAAACAACAAGAATCACTACCTATAGTACACAAGAGAGCTAAAAATGGATCGCATTCGATTACAACAGTGGATTTACCTAGACAGATTTCCGTTATTTATACATATATTAAAGATAATATATTCTTCGGACATTTATTTTGCATTTTGTTTTGGAATATTTCAATATCAATTCATTTTAATTTTAAAAATACTCTTAACTAACATTAGAATTCGTGGAATTTATGTGTATTATATGAGAATTCTTTCATTTATTATATATATATATATATATACATATATATATATATATATATATATATATATATATATATATATATATATATATATATATATATATATATATATATATATATATAAAATAAATGAAAGAATTCTCTTAAAATTCTTTGAAAAAATAATTAATTTAAGAGTAATGAGACCTATTTCGGAATTTACTAATATCTACTCTTTCAATAATTGCCAACATTTTTTCGAATCGGTGCAATTATATCAAAAGAATTTACAGAAATCTAAAATTCTGTAAAATCGAATAAAATGATAAAAAATATATATATATATATATTTTTTTTAAACAATTTTTATTTATTTTTTTTTTTAATAAAATTACACGTTAATTAACATAATGTCAATTTATTGCAATGTTTAAAAATTGTATATTAACTTTGTATTATTGTTAGTTAAAAAATATATTTATTAGTACAATTAAAACTAAACACTGAAATCACAAAATTATTTGATAAATCGATCTAGAAATATTAACAAACAGAATAACAATAAATCGGTCAACGACACTAAAATATCATTAAAAATATAATTAGTTACAATTTTTAAACATTGCAATAAATTGACATTATGTTAATTAACGTGTAATTTTATTAAAAAAAAAAATAAATAAAAATTGTTTAAAAAAAAAAATATATATATATATATATATATTTTTTATCATTTTATTCGATTTTACAGAATTTTAGATTTCTGTAAATTCTTTTGATATAATTGCACCGATTCGAAAAAATGTTGGCAATTATTGATAGGGTAGATATTAGTAAATTCCGAAATAGGTTTCATTACTCGTAAATTAATTATTTTTTCAAAGAATTTTTTGAGAATTCTTTCATTTATTTTATATATATATATATATATATATATATATATATATATATATATATATATATATATATATATATATATCTATATATATATATATATATATATATATAAAATAAATGAAAGAATTCTCAAAAAATTCTTTGAAAAAATAATTAATTTACGAGTAATGAAACCTATTTCAACAACGACACTAAAATATCATTAAAAATATAATTAGTTGGCAGTGAAGGAAATTATAAAATAGAGGATTTCAATACAACGAAAAGGATTTGAATTTTACGTTTAACATTAAACTGTTCAATTTAAGAACAGGACCCCGGACTGACGAAACGTAATGACAGGCTTAGACCAATCAATAAGTTAAGCAACAACAGTCACAATCTGTATTTGGATGGGTGACCACCCAACAGTACTGTGTACTGTTGTTGTATTGTTGTATGAAAAATAATAATAATAATAATCCCCTTTGGTTAATGGCTATATAGCTAAAAGTAGCTGAAGCCAGAAAATAAAATAAAATTAAAAAAAAAAAAAACTTAAGAACAATAATAAATAATTGATCATTGCTATGGTAATATTTAGAACATTTTTTTCTCCAAAAGTTTCCAAAAAGATGATAGATGGCATTAAAGGTTACCATAATGCAGAGAAGTCTATAAAGAGATATTTTTTATGACTGCAACATTTAACTTGTCAATTTAAAATTGAATAATAGAATCTTAAAAATGAATAAAAATCGACTTAAAATATCAAAGTTTCCACACTCAAAACGCTTGAGAAATTGGCATTCAGGAGTTGTTTTTTAGTCTAAATAACAAAAAGTAAGAAGTGGTTATTTTGAAAATGTAGCCAATAGATGACAAATCATTCGAAATTAAATTTGAAATGACAAGAATATATAATTTATTTTTCGGTTTAAAAGTTACACTTGCTTATAATAGGGTTCCATTAGATATAAATTTATTTCAATTGCAGCATCTAGGTTTGTACTACATTCATAAATTATTATTATCATTTCCACAGCTTGGTGGACCACATTACCATAGACTTGAGTAACTTACAGTAAGTTACCCATTTTCTTTTTGTACATGTACTAAATAATTTATAGGACTGCCATTAACTTAATGTTCCATTTCATATAAGCAAATAAAATTTAATGTCCTAACGAACAATATGACTTATTATTATTAATAAAATTATTTATTATTCAACTACTTATAATATTTTGAGTACCTAAATCAAAAATATAAATTTGATTGGATGTAAAATGGATGGTCATTAGAATTTTTTAAATAATGCAAATTATAATAATTCTTTTAATGGTTAGTGCCTCAAGATTTTTCCCAAATAAGAATAAATATAATAAGTTAAAATTTTAAATTTAAAACAAAACAATTCAATTATTTGCGTTAACTAGCATGACATCACAATAAAATTGGAAGAGAATAATAAATAATAGTGTTAATAATAATAAATAATAGTGTAAGTTGTTTCTCAATTAGCGAATGCGTAAAATTTGTTATACCAAAAATACATAGTGGTATATACAATTTAATCTAAAGTTTGTTACATTACTTTGGTACAGGTGTTTATAAAATAATTGGACCATTTTCGTATGCATTAAGACAACTCAAAAATGAAAATGAAGCATACGCACTACAGATCAAATCCTAGTCTGTACTCAATATTCAATCCTCTATCCACATCATGAAATATGTTGTCAGGATGTGGCTATATAAATAGAGATTATAAATAATGATGTGGGTGGTCTATGTTTTATAGAAGTATGCCTGTGTCTGAAGCACGGTGGTAAAACCCCATTATTATTTATATATAATAATATATTAATTCAATCATGAATCAGATGTTGGTTATTTATATAATTAATCTGTTAGTTGTTATCTTCTCTTCTTTATCCTAGTTTTATTGTAACGTTAATATTGCAATTTTATCGATTATTCAAAAAGGATAAATAAAAATGAATAAAACCTAAACGAACAATTTATTTTTCTCGAATCCTTTTCAAAAGATAAATAAAAGTATATAATTGAAACATACATTTTTCATTTTACAATGTGTTTCTATTTAAAATGAATAATTTATTATATGAAAAACTGTGTAACATTATAGATGTCGGATAAAAATAATTAAGTAGCATATAGAAAAGTTGAACACTATTTGAATCTACTAGAAAAATGTAAAAAAAGGTTTCTCTAATCCGTGAAATATATATTATAGTCCGAGAGGTGAGTTTTTGATATTATGACATATTTATGGTGTAAAAATATAGCATGCTGTCAGTTATTTTGATTCGTTAGCGTTTGCCAGAGTGCAATTTTGAATCTTTAATATATTTTAAATGATGAATTTTATCAAAAAACTTTTTATTTAAATTATCGAAATTTTTTCGATTCAATAAGAAAACCTTAAAAAACAGACGAAAGGCTCAAAATTTTTTGTTCACTGTTGATGGGTTTTCTAGAATAATTGAGATCTAATAACTTCAAAAATAAGATCGGTCGACTAGTTTTTGAGATATTACATGAAATATAGCCACTAAATCGGCCTCTGGATCGGATTTTTGGTGATATCTCAAAAACTACGCATCTAATCGTTAAATAGAAGTTATTTTTAAAATATACAGCTTAAAGTACCCATATAAATATAATTTCCTCAGAGAATCATTAGAACTAGCTAATTATACTGATGATGACTACATTGTAATCGAAATACGTATGTATAAAATACAAAAATAATTTGATCTAGGAAATTGGGGAAAAAATCGAAATTTATTCAAAAAATTATCCTAGAGTTCTCATTAATAATTATAAAACACTTCTGGATATCAAATTTCCTCTCGTTAATGTTGCGTCTATACAGTACTAAACAATTGCTATCTGAACATAACCTCATATAATATGTAATCTGTTAAGCTTATAAGTTTTATAGAACTTAACTTTGTCCGTATGTCACAGAGTAGAATATTTTAAATCTCAACAGGTAGATAGATTTTTATAAATATAAGCTCATTTTATTTGAATTATTAACAAAAAATTTTATTTATAACTCGTATACTCGCTACATAAATTTTTAATGAGTAAATTATTATTGCATGTTAGAATTGATTTTATTCATATTTAAAACAAAAATATATAAAATAAATGAACTTTTATAGATTTTTAATAACAAAATATTAAATAAAATCGACAATTATATAAATTTTTAGGGATTTCATGTTACATTTAATTGTTTTCTCAATCGTGTATTTTAAAAATTTAACATTCACAGTTATAATAATAAATATTGTATGTTTCAGACTGTATAGGCCTAGAATAGTGGTTCCTGGCTATTATATGACTATTATAACCAGAAGTAGTTAACATAAGAGTTAAGAGTATATATAAAGAACAGAACCGCAACCCCGTGGTTCCCATGTACCTAGACCTACCTACCTTTTGGTCCTTTTTACCCTCTATTTTAGAACAGTCTATCACCTGAAGGTAAAGATATCCACTTGCACAAAGTGACAATTATATGAGATGGCAGATCCGGTTAACTCATTCTTATCCAAGCTAAAACAGTGTGATCAATCAACTGCCTTTACTCACTTGGCCACTGAGCCTAGCCATACAGGCTAGAAACCTTAGAAATGGAATACATTTAGCGGATTTCTTTTTTTAAATCATCTCCTAGTACTGACAAGAAATTTTAAGTTGCTTCTTCTGCAATATTAATTGCAGCTTTAGTTGTTTAATTTGTATATGTTTCTCAACTTGTGAAATATTAGTTACTTTCCAAAGTGCATTCGGAAGGCGAAGAAAGCATTGTATTATTGAATTTTTTAGAAAATTTGATCAATTTCTCAAATAGTTACACGTATATTATATTTGAATTTTTGTATCAAAATTACCTTAAAATCCCACTGTTAATATTTACTAAAATAAAAGTATTCTTTATGATTTTCTAGATTTTCAAAGCTCTTATAGAAAATTACGTGAACATATTTTATTCTTCGATTTCAGTAAAACTTAGTTCTAAAGTAATTTGTACCACAAATTGCAAAAATAACAATAGGTCGTGTGGTTCTGAGATATCGTGAAAATTCCGGTTCGAAGGTTGATTTATGGAAGCAATTTCAGATTATATCCTTAAAACTAATTACTCAATTACTGATTGAAGTGAAGACTTTTCTAAATTTAGGGTAAACTTACCTTTAGAACAAAAATAAATAAATATTTTGACATTTTTGGGCCTCTCATGGGATATGTATAGATTTGGTATAAAGTATAATTTTTGGATAAATACATAAATCTACATTCAATAAAACTTTTATATTCATAGACATCATAAACAGTTACATAAACGATATTTTATAATCAATGAATCGAAAATTGACTCCATCAAATTTAATAGGTATTTAAATACAGGTAGAGAACGTATATTGTTTTTACACAATGAACAGGAGATACATAATGTATATATTATACGTAATGTTTAAAGGTTACAATAGAAATAACGGTATAGGAATTTTTAATAATATTTAGGTAAAGTTTAATATTAATAACGTATCTAAAAATGCAACAATAAAAATTTAATATTAACTTTTTTCAATCTGTTTAACTTTCGGAATGGTTAAATTGAATAATATTGAATATTAAAATATACTTAAAATGAATATATTTATTTACTTTGACTCAAAGGTACTCATAAAATTAAAAAAAAAAAAAAACGTGTGGTGTCGTGGGACAACAGATAGGAACGAAGTTCTTTATAACATAAATATTAATTTCAAACTCTAGCCGGGGACGACATTCGGCTTTCTACTTGAATGTACATAATTTATATAATTAACAGTTCTACATTCGAATAGTGAGAAGAGATAAATAAATTTTATTTTGAATTTCAAATTTAGTATTTGGTTTCGATGGAAACCAAAATAATAATAATCTTACGTTACGGACGTTTTTTCCCGATAAGGGTACCCCTCCGCATCGTCCCATAAGAAACTTCGTTCCAAAAATAGTTCAAAGCTTTAAGGAATGTCCCTGGATAGTAATAGAAAAAATAAATCAGTAGAAAATGATCCAAATTTCTATGTTGTAGTTACGAAACATATTAGTATATCAAAAAAATTTGGGTACCTTGCCGATCAATTAACAAATTATGTATTTATTAATTAAAAATACACTAAGTAATCTTAAAAAAAGGTTTTTTAATTAAGGTATATTTATAATTAATAATTACTGTCTTAATTGATTGGCAAGGTACCCAAATTAATAATATATTTCGTTAACTATAATATACTAAAAATTCACATTATTATCTACTAGTTTTTACTTCTATTACTGCCGAGGAACCTTCCTTAAAAAGATGAAAATTTTGGTTAAACATCCAAAATATTCTTTTTAGTAGATACCAAGAAAATAAACAATTACAAGAACCAAATGAATAAAACTAACAAAAAATTATTATCAGTATATTAGAACCTAAAAAATTCCTTTTAGTTTTAGATGTTAATTCTTTGAAAGAGCCATTGAATGTATATTAAAAAATAATTAGAATATTATTAAATAGAACTCAGAATGTCGACAATTACAATTCAGATACGTTTATAATATTAAAAACTTTCAATAACATGTGCAAGAATATACATAATTCAAATTTCGGATTATGGTTTTTGAAATTTATAATGCAAATCACATGCAATAAAAATTAATTTTTAAACAGGTATCGCGATTTGTACCAACAACGGACTTAAAATAAGTATAAAATCAGAGGGTCTACAGTTTGCAAATGAGAACAAGTGATATAGAAACAGAAGGTAGATCAACTTTAACAACAGATTTTAACTGTTTTTTTGGAGGGCAGAAAACTCACTTGTATCTGTTCTCTCAGATTAAACTGCAAAAAAATACGTAAAATTATTTTAAAGAATTGTTAAAAATAATAATAGTTACCAGACATGTTTTTCAAGAGTACCAATTTAAATTTCAAAAAAACAATTCCATTCATTACCTGAAACAAATAAAATTAATTAATTATTAGTATATTATAATTTGATATTTAAGTTTAACGTTAAAATTGGCACACTTTATTAGGTTTACTCGATGTGACTTAAAAGATTATCACTGCATTTTAAAAAAGCTTATATAGAAAATAAAATATATAGATTGAAAATCAAAAAGTCTATTATTTCAACACATAAGTTGTATATATTTTTGTAATCACAACTTCTTAATCACAACCTTTAAAAAATCTTCAATTTTATACCCCAATTGATAAGTTTGTGAGCAAATTTCTCGAAAACATACACAATGTCAAAATGACACTAGCGCAATAAACATGAATCAAAAAACATATCTCTTTTCAAAATCGGTTCAGTAGTTTAGCAATTAAAAATATTATGTAGGGAAATAGACTTTACATACAGGCAGGTAGTGCATAAACCTAAATTTTGCTTGTCTAATTAAAATTTAAAAGAAACAAAAGGATTTTTATGGTGTATTTTATACTTTTTGGTGTTTAAAATAAACGTTTTAGTTAGATAAACAAAATTATTCTTAAAATATTCCATAATTATATCGAATTGTATCAAACTTCAAAACATTACAAACTCAGAAGATTTCGTATTGTATATTGAATATTCTATTTTTAAAACCCACGTTAATAGAATGCCAAATTATTCATTAAAAATTTATCCTACCTAAAACAACAGATATCACTGTTAATTATAGTAAAACTTCTTTAAAAATCACATTTACAAAAAAAAAAAAAGAAATGTAGGGAAATTACCAAAACAAATTTATAATTTTTAAAGATCTCCAAAATGTAAGAAATGAATTTGCAGATACAAAATTATGTGGTTTTATTTCGAAGTATGAATATAACATTCAGCACATGATATAAATTTTACAAACGTTTTACTATAAATTAGTATAAAAAATAAATAAAAATCTCTAGAGTATTATATCTAATAATAGAAAATTTTCCACACAAGACCAATTTAACAATTGCACAACTTTACAGAATGTTTAAAATTATTCATAACCTTTGGTTGGTATCTCATATTCGATCTCTAAGCACGTAAATAAATAATAACTTTTACACAAAGTTCGTATGATGAGTAAGTAGTAAGTATTATGGACGAATCATACACGGAGAAACTATGGATATTTATTACAGGATTTAAAATCTAAAAGAATGTTGAAAAATTATTAGATTTTATATTGTGAAACAATGAAGATTAATATTGGTTGTTTTGATATAAATATGGGATAACTTCGTAAATTATTGCAGTAAGTTTTACCGTTACAACCTTCTTTGAAAGGACTCATAATCTTTGAGATTACTTGATAAACTTTAATTTCATTTTATAAAATTTGTTTAAAACTTTTAACTTTGCAACTGAAACTAACTTTTAACTTTAGTATTGTTTATGTATTAAAATAGGGTAGATGCACAAATTTTTTTCAATTCAATTGAAGCGTCTTTACTTCACGGTCATGAAGTTGAAGATATTTTTTAAAAATCTTAAAAAATATTCAAAATGACGTCATGCATGTTCATCTTCATAGTGATTATACATTAGTGTCATGAGAATCTGTTCTATAGAAAATAACCGCTTATCGTAGAATAATCCATAAATTATTTTGCAAGAAAGAGATGGAAAACAATATTAAAGAGCTTATAAATTCTTCATTTTGGGATCAATTTTAATTTAATTTTCGAATTTTGTTTGGTATTGAGACTAGGTTAACATTTTGATGGGTAAGAGAGTACATTTTTTTAAATCATATATTCCCTTATCAAAGTAATTAGAATACTTAGTGACAAGTAATATTTATTAAAAAGGGTTCAATGAATTTGAAGTATAGAGATTTACCATAGAGGTTGATAGAGACCTCTATGATAAATATAATCTCTAAAGTGATATACATTGTATTTTTTACAATTTTCACGTACAAATAACTCAAAAAATAACATATGTATATATGGTGTTTGCGAATAATTCCACACGCCCTTCGTTTGAAGGTTAAGATTGTGCATACCAAATTTCATAACATTTTGATAATTATTTTAGTTATTTGTGCGCGAATATTTAAAAAAAAATATAATGTTTATTACATTCGCAATTATCTTCATCATAAAAATGTCTATAAAAAACATTAACTTGATAATTATAAAAATTAACTAAAATAAATGACCCCGGACTGACGTAACGTAATGACAGGCTTAGACCAATCTATAAAGTTAAGCAACAGCAGTCATAATCTGTATTTGGATGGGTGACCACCTAGAAGTACTATGTACTGTTGTTGTATAAATATTAATAATAATAATAATAATAATCCCCTCTGGTTAATGGCTATATAGCTGAAAGTAGGTAAAGCCAGAAATTAGAAAAAAAAAAAAAACTAAAATAAATTGACTTAAATAAAAAACATGAATTTGATAATTATATAATCTAGATGGCTTTTTAATAAATAAAACTTTTATCAAATATTATATAAGTTTGATCTCGAATATTCTTTTCTATTGATTATTATCGAATATTCTAAAAAAGTAAGGAAAATTTTATATATTTGATATGGATGAAGAATATAATTTACGAATTGGATATCTTTTATAAAAACCATTTTATAAAAGTTGCTGAAGGGTTTATGTTGGTTTTTGTTGTTTTTTTTTTTGGAAAATATTTTCAATAAATTCATTTAGGTTTTATGAGTTCATGATTGATTTCCTACTGTAATTGCCTATAATAAATATTCTCCGTGTATAGAACATAGTACATGCCTTTATCATCTGTAATGAACTTTGTTAGACTATTATATTAAAATACGTATGAACTACTACATCGTAGGGATGAAAATGGTTAAATCATTAATAAGATAGTAAACACACAACGACAGACTGTAAGTACAGCCATTGTTCGTTCAATTTATAAATTTTCATTTAAATAAGATTTAATTTTTATGTTAACTAGGTTTTATAAAAAAAAAAAATTAATAATTCTCATTGTAAATACAAAAAGTTTGTTTTTCATCTTGCTTCGTTACTAGATTATTGATTATTCAATGTTTCGTCTAGAAGTTTACATTAAAAATTTCAACATTTTGAATTTTAATCATGTACTCAATGTATGGTCATGCATCCAATTATAAAAAAGCAAATTATTGACTTAATTTGTTTGCGTGTATCTACGGAAGAACAGTGGAATAAAACTAAAAAATTTCGCGTTTTTTCTTATGAAATTTCAATTATAGCTTATGTTTCGAATGAAATTTTTTTCATGATGTAAAGAAATGCTACTTATTATCGTTAAATTATACAGGAAAATATTAAATTAAATTTTATTTATAAATGTTTTTTTGTAGGAGATAATCTATAGGACTGCTGAACTGATTCTAAACATTCTTTCAACGATAGAAAAGCTGTATCAACATTGCCGTAGTATATTTTGATTTTCATATAAGACTATATACTGAGTCGTGCTCATCTGATTGGACTATCACAATGTAAGTATAGATAACCATAATTGAAAAAAAAAAGGATGAGACTCACTCCTTCAATTACTTTATCAGAAGCGTAGAAATGCAACACCAATTTCACTGTGCCATTTTTCTGATTAGTTATCTTTTATATGTCTTTTATAAGTTACCAGAAAAAGATCAAAAGTAGGTAAGTTATCTCATTTTTGTAATTATACGAATAGCGCTTCTCATAATTTGTTTTATAGATATATATAATTATTATACCTTCAATTAATAATTTTCAGGTTTTTAAGCCTCGTAAGAAAATTTATTTTGTTATCTAATAAAAACTTCGCTTTAAAATAGACCAGAATAAGAATCATTATTAAATATGCAATCTTCAATATTTTTTTTAAAAAATTAGTTTCGTAACACACACTTCTAAGTATTTTCAATTAAATTTGCTAAATGATTCTAAGAAAAAAGGTTTTCTTAGACACGCTTTTAAAAAATTTGCAGAGAAAAAAGCGATATTACAATCATTATCAAAACTATTGTTACAAGTAATTTTTGGTAATATTTTTAGCTTTTAAATATCGTGTTATTAAAAAGATCTATTTATGGAATAAATACAACAGCTTTATAATAGTGTTATTTTTTTTTATAAAGTTATCTCCTAGAAAAATTCTAACACAGATATAACATGTTACATATGTTGTAGCACTCATACAGAAAATAGAGAAAAGCCAAACAAAATCCTATAACCGTTAAAACACTAAATATTATTATTGTTGGAATGCAACAAAATAAGTAGTACCAAGTGTGTTATATTATTTGAAGATCTTCAACATATACTCTGTAGTTGTATCTATTCGTTTTTACCATTATGTTGTGAGCTCATATCAGAGCTACTAATATTACTATACTAGCGTTTATATATTTGTCTAATATGAAACTGTATGATTAGTACGAAAGCCTAAGGAAAAATTTTATGGACGTTGTTTTGTAAGTAATGGACATTATCAAACTGAACAAGTGAAATGTACCATATTTAAGAAACCACCATTGTAAAACTATATTTTATTTTATTTCCTTCTAAATTTTTAATTATCATTATGATTAATAGAGTTGATCTACGAACAGCTGAACTTTCTTGAATAATATCTTAAAACAATATCAAACAATCGTAAAACCCATTTTCCAAACCAGAAAAGCATGTAGTGTTTCAGAAACTCGGTACGAACTTTTCTCATTTCGATATATACTATGCGGTTATATAATAACAACCGCAATGGAGGAATGATAATAAAAATTTATTTTATAATTGATCAGTTCAAGTTCCATTTGATTGAATATGCTTTCCGATAACCATCGCTGTTTTTATAGAGTCAAAATTATGAAGTTTTCTCGTACCCATAACGAGAGGTGAATAAATTTAATAACTAATATTTCTATCAGGAGAATATGATTTTTGAAAATTCATAAATGAATAACTAATAAACACATAAAAAGAAAAAGTGACAGAAGGAGCAATTTCGCAGACAGATACATAGATGAACTCGTTAACCTTATAGCGCTCCTTTTTCTAAGCGAGAACCTAAACAATAAACCAGTTTTTAATATGCTTCAAAATCCTAATTGGGAGACATTTTCACCTTTCATTTGATGCAATCTGAAAAAATTTTATCAACAAATATATTTCTTGCATATTGATGATAAGATCTAATGGTCGGCCTCTAGCTATCGTACTACCATTGGTTGTATTTCTAATAATATTAAACCATAATATACTTATTACATGTGCTGAATAGAAAGGCAATTGTATAAATGTCTTTTTATAAAAACTTTAGCCATTGTGTGAATTTCATATCTACTTGGCTATGACTATGACAGGCGAATAGAAAGACAGACAGACATGGCATACACATGTTCACTTTATTTAGAGACAATGAGGAGAATATTATAAAATGATTACTATCATAGAAAAACTAGGCCAGTTATAGTCAATAAGACGGCAACAGGCTTAATATTATATTATTATATTTTTATCTTACTAACCTAGAATGGAGGGAATCAGAAAATTTATAAGGTGGGATAGTTTTCAGAATTTATTGATCAAATCAAAGATTAGTTGATGGATCTTTTAATTTAAAAAGGATTTTAGGTTTCAAACTAACAATTAACAGTACATATGGTTTGTTACTGCACATTAAAAAAAAAAATAAATAAATTCAAGGAAAGTAAATTTTTGAGTGCTTCGTACCATAGAAACGTTCTTTCTGACCTTATACTGACTGTTCTTTGGTTTCCTTCATTAAAGAGTAGCTTGCTGCCCATTAAGGATAGCAAAGAATGTTTTAAGACTCCTTAAAGTCGAAAAGTTTTAGCTTGCCTTTTGAGTCATCGCACTTAATACCCTTTGTAAGTTTTTAATATACACTTTATAAAACACATGTTAAAAAATATTTTATGATTTTATGACTAGCCTAAATTGTCTGTAAAAAGATATGTATTTTCTAGAAATTGATAGTTAAATCCAGATTTTGGAATATTGGAGTCAGAATATGGTTTTACGAGAAATCTAAAAAAAAAAAAAAAATACAATTAATGCAATAGTACCTGATTTTTGTTATTTTTGTATTCAAATCAGCACTGTTTTATGCAGATTGGACAACAAATAATTAATATATCTAAGAAATTAAAAAATCACTAATTAAAGACACGATTCCGTTTTTCATACAACTAAGTACAATGTAATTTTCACCCAACAATTATATAAATCGAATCTATTTGACAAGTGTATGAATAGTTTTTGAGATATCACTTTAAATCCTGTTCAGAGAACGATATTTTGCAACCATTTCAAATGATATTTGTCACCCAATCGTATAAAAGGTATTAAGTAGTATGTCGAAATTTAAAAAAAACACACGATTGCTAGTATAAAACAAAATAACATAAATTTCAATGTATATTTGAATAAAATATTTCATAATTATCCTTTTCTCCTCAACTTACATCATATCTAGAAATTATTAAAAATTTAATTACTAATACTAAAAATAAATTTTTGTAATTGTTTTACCTATATTTAAATAAAATCTTAATTGAATCATATAAACAGGAAATTTAATTAAAATTTAGTATATATGAAATTTTTTACAAAATATTTGCCAAATATTTTTATCGTATTGTAAAAAATAATATGTTTATAATTGAATGTGACATTGTCTCTTTTAAATTAAGGTAGTTGTTATTTTGTAAGATCTTTTATCTAAAGAGTTTTCTATAAATTTGAATAACTGTTAGAAATATAGCTACTATTTTAATAAAAAAAATAAAACTTTTTTTATGTAATTTTACAAAAAAGTTTAAATATAACATAACGAACAATTAAGGAAAATTTGTTTCAATTGTAAATTCTTCAGAAATAATGAAAAAGATACTTCAATTTTTGATAATAAAATAAAGTTTTAATGTAATTTTTATAATGTGAATAAATATAATTAAAAAAATTTGCCCAGAAAATAAACTGAATATAACTTTTATAATATTAAGAAGTTATGCGAGCTGAAGACTTCACTCATATGTAAACAAAAAATCAGATTTTCGTTACTTGCAAAGACATTTAGTAGTTATAGTAAAGATAGAGTGGATTAATGATAACTTTCTAAGCGGTTTAACCCCGTTTGTACATCGGATCATCGCCTAAATTAATTTATGTGACGAACCATTAAATTGTCTACATTCCAGATGACGAACATAGACCATGACCGACTATAAAGAAATGGTGGTTTCAAAGAAAATTGTGCACATTCTAGCATGTATAGTATGAAATGAAAAATTAGTATGAAAAGGTGAAAAGAAATTTCTCCATATCATAAATTTCATGAATGAGATTTCCACACCTACCACATTTTCTCAAGAACACAACAAGCGTTCCAAAGTTATATCGGAACAAGCATACATACATTCATAGACAGATAAAACGGAAACCTCTCAATAATGCGTCAATAATGCTTAGAAGAATTTCATACATAGAATGTTATGACTTGACTAATACTTTAGTTGTTTCGTCAACAGACGACTAATAAAACAATTAAAATTTTAGATTAAATAAGATAAAAATAATAGAGATCAAAGAACCACGTTTAGAAATTGCAAATTTAAACAACTCAGGGACGCACTCAAATACCAGTCGAGTTGTTTAGGCGGAGTTCAGTGAAAAACACACGAATAGAAGTATTATAAATATTAAGATTAATGTTATTGTATTATTTAAAAATCTTAATAATTATAACTTAAGAGTATTTGACTGATTAAAATTTGTTATATTTCACATCAAAATAACTATAACAAAACTATAAATCAATTTAAAATTGATTCAAATTAAAAACGATGTTTGACAAGTAATTTATATGGAGATACTAGCAACTAGCGTCATAATTAAGTATTCCAAATCTTATTTATTTTTAAAGATTTAAAAATCATAACTTCACGTCCTTTTCGTAAAGTATATTTGCTTCCATTGAAGTAATAAAATAATTTAGTCAGATACCATATTGAAACACTTATATCGAAGCAATCCCCCTCTTGATATTTTGAAAATTATTTTAATCCAGTAATTAAAGTCTAAGGTAGTACGTACTACGTTTCTCATTTCTATCATAATTCGAAAAGCCTCATTGCAAACTAAGCATAATAAATTTTATGCAAATAATAACATAAAAAGTTATGTTCTTATCTTAAATATAATGTTATTCTTTTTTTTTTTGTGCTCCAACAATAATAATAGGTTAAAGAAATTGTATATTAAATTTACGAGCATCATTGTAAAAGAAGTATATTACTTTTTAACAAGGGTTAACTAGTTGCTTCATCTTACATGTATTCTGGGAGAAAGAGCTTACTTACGTATTGTATGTTATACAGAGTATTGTGTATATTATTGTATTTATTTGAATCATAATGTATGTGAAATAAAAGCAATGGTTGTGTTTGTTGCATTCATTTATTTTTGTATACTATCTAAACAATAAAATAAACATTATTTGTAGTCAAATATATAAGCGTTGTCAAACTAAGTGTAATAATATAGAAAATATATATGCAATGTACATAACATACAATACGAATAGTAAATACATAGATTTGGATAATAAATTAGTAGCTCGATGACCAACGGTATAACTCAATCACGGTAAAAATTTCTTCTCGTAAGTAAGAATATATAGGCTACACCTGATTTTCATCATAATCTCAATGAAACTAGTCTATAATCTGATGTATTATAGAAAGTAAATTTTTGAGTGCTACGTACCATAGAAACGTTCTTTCTGACCTTATACTGACTGTTCTTTGGATTCCTTCATTAAAGAGTAGCTTGCTGTCCATTAAGGATAGCTAAGGATGTTTTAAGACTACTTAAAGTCGAAAAGGTTTAGTAGCTCCATGACCAACGGTATAACTCAATCACGGTAAAACTTTCTTCTCGTAAGTAAGAATATATAGGCTACACCTGATTTTCATGATAATCTCAATAAAACTAGTCTATAATATGATGTATTATAGAAAGTAAAAGCTTAGGCTAGATGCAATAGCTTTTAAGTTGACTTGAATTATTATAATTAAGTTAATAACGACTAATTAACTAACTTATGCAAAATTCTCTGATCAAAATATAGCCTTTAATACGTTCGATGAAAAAGACTTGAAGGCAATGGGAAAAATTGAAATAATAGTCCCAGTTTTAAAGGTCGCTTGAAATTGTGAAACAAGGCTCAATACAATAACAAAACTTTATTGATTAAAAAAGAAAGAATTTATAGGATATCTTTTATGATTCAATATGTTTTTTCTGCAAAACAGAGTTTTAAATATGATTTGTATATAAATCTTTGGTCCATATTTACCACATTATCAAATCAAGAGTTTTGTACTTCCATATTATTTTTATTTTCAAAAATCAACTCCAATTCTAAGATTGTGAAGTAAAAACACTTCAATTGAAGTATTAATAAGAAGGCTTAAAAATACTGCACTTTCTTATCTCTTATAGGATCTATGTAAAGAAAATAATCTGAATCTATTTTGTAGACAATTTCTATAGCTTTATGTAAATATTAATTTCTTCGAAAGTTTTTGAGATATTCATAAAAAAATCAAGCACAATCTTTGATGAACTAGGTACTTTAGTAAGACAAAAGCATGGTTTTCGGACGATTTTTGGTACAACGGTTTGTTTGTTTTCAACAACAGTAGCATCTAGATATTTTTCTGTATCCAGAAATCCTAGGCATACATACAGTTTAGTAATTCCATAGATATTAATTAACCCAAAAATCATCATATTAACCCGAAATACCAGCAAGATAATAAAGGCGTTTCTACCAGATAGGAGTAGACATCCCATGAGATATTGAATACCCATACCAAAACAAAGGTTTAGACGAAAAGCTCATCTGGTATCTCAATAGTTTGTGCGTTAAGAATGGGATTAAAATGCTCACTCCATTTATAGTCTATATCAATACTTACTATTGTAGTTAATAGTTATTCCAATTATCAAGAAAAGCAGTAGAGTGACATCTAACATAAACATTCGGTATTCAACTATTACCTAGACAACTATTATGTATTCACAATACGAGAACATAAAACCTAAGGTTTATAGTGTAAAACTATATAGTTTAATATTTTTATTATTACATTATACAACGTATATTGTATAGAATTTCTATTTGAAAAAAAAATAAACTAGACAAACAAAATCATAAAAAATAGAATAGTAAAAATTTATATTAAATAAATGTTACCGGTATACGTACGTATCGAATCTACGTGTGACGGATAAAATATATATTTAAAAAAAAGCAATAAAATGACTTCTTCTTTTTTTTATATTAAGGAGGCTTGAAATATATACACAAATGTTACGAGAGGAGACAGGAAAATAGAACATTCAGCATTCGATTCTAAATCCCCTGTATTAATTATAAAGCGATTTACTAAACTGTTAAAAAGTTATATCAATTAAAAAAAAGCTATAATTTTACATATAATCTTATGAAGATTCGTTAGTTAAACATATTAAATTTATTTTTATTAACTGAAAAAAAACCTACAAGGAATTTCGAACATATATAATAAGTAAATTGGGCTCTTGAGAAATAGTTTAAGCATTAATTAATTAAAATTCAATTAGAACTATTTGAGAAAAAAATTAAAAACTGGTTGGATATTGTTGTTTTTAATAGAAACATTAATTTAATGCATAAGAAATTCCGGCAACACTGTGACGTATAATCACTTACACTTGTTCGTTTTAATTCACTTTGAAATCAGATTAATTCATTTAAATAAACTTTGTTGAATATTATTTTATTCTGTTATCAATATAGACAATGATTTAAAAATATTGACGACATTAGAAATATATCACTATTTTACGGTATTGGATAGATTTCATACGATAAAATAATATAAGATTTTATTTAATTAATGAGTAGAAAAAATTTAATTAATACTCCTCACTGTCCATAATGTATTCTAAAATAATTTAACCATTAGTTACAGCTTGATTAAATTGAATATATTTTTCTGTTTGAAGTTGAATTAAAGTCTACATGCTGAGACAAAAGTTATTCATAAGAACAAATAAAATAGAGATTATTTCACTTTAAACGTTGTTGAAAACAAAAAAAAAAAAGTTTATTATAATTTTGTAGCTAACGGGTCCAAAGATTTAATGAAACTGAATTGGAACATTTAATTTTATTTTTATATAACTTTAATCATCTCAATTGAAATAATGAGTTCATTCCCTACACTTTTTCCACCACTTATATCTTTCCAAACATCCTTAAAATAATAAAATATTTACTTTAAAAAGTACTCCTTTATATTCATTTCTTTTTGCTTCGTTTAGATAATCTCTATCATCTTACTTAAATCATCTTACCTTATTTTACCATTCTTGTATATATTCATTTTAAGAAAAATATACAAGGTATTAAATATGAGAAGGTCTTACATTATAATTTCAATAAAAAAACCCAAGCATATTGTTATAAAGATCTGAGGTAAACTAAAACTTATTTTGTGATCGTATGTAGCCACTGGAAATTACATCGAAAACTACTAAGTCTTGACAGGTGAAATTTTTGACCTAAAAATTGGAAAATTGAAAATTTGAATTGTATATCAGCACAAATAAATAATGACGCGTTTGTTTTTTTTTTACTAATTACGTAATATGGAAGGGGGAGAGAATTTGATACAAATGAAAATTTAATTCAAAGGAAATAACATACCTATGATCTATCTTTATGCCAATATATAACGTGAATATTGACGGCAAAAATTTTTTTAAAATCGATCAAATCCAACAAACACGTTGCGTAAATGTACTACACAGTAAAAATTCATTTAAGTTTACAATCTATATATTAAAACGAGAAGCAAAAACTGTGTACCCCTTTATACGGAAATTGGGTTGACGGAGGAGCTTAAAATTTGGCGCAAACATAGTTTATATAGTGAAGGATTGGAGAATGCTAATATTTTTTTAAAATTATGCAGAAAAATATATAAAAAACATTACACACACTACGAAACAGACATATGTAAGATGTGTGGCTTACATTACCCACACTATCTACACACATATATATATATACTCTTTTGTTTAAAGACACGCATATATACTGCTTTGTTTAAAGGCAGTGAGATTCAGTTTTGAGTGATTTTGGTCGAATTTCAATTTTGAGGTATTTATATTTATCATTTTCAAAAATGAAATTTTTTTAAATTAACTAAAAAAATTATGAACATTAATTTCCAGTTAATCAAACAAAATGTAGAGCAATATGAAAAACAGAATAAAGCAATATTTGAAACCATTATATTCTATATTGAAAGCAATACTAGTTGTAATAAGAAAGTAAATGAAATTCAATCAAAATAATGTAACAAAACATTATATTTAATTACATAAATAAAAGCCTGTTGAATTTATTGTATATCAAAACCACATATACATGAAAACAATTTTTAAAATCCAGCAGCTCTCAACATAGTAAAAGAACATCATTTAACCATTTTAAACAACTAGACCAGGGTAGAATCCTTTGAAATGGTAAAAAGTGAAGAAAAAAAATTATAGTAGGAGGTAACCATTTGGAAATGGAAGAGAATATAACAAAAATGAAACGAAAAATAATTTACGAGCGATTTGAGGTCGGCAAGTAGAAGGGGGTGATTTTTTAAGGGTAAAACACGGTTTATCTCCATTTCCGGCAAAATTTCTATGGTAAAAAGTTAAGTGTAAATAAGTTGTAGGTAATAAAAAGATATACAACTTTTGTATTTACATTAAAAGGTAAGTTTTCATCAAATTTCGTGAAATTTTTTTTTGTAAAAGGTAGAAATAAAAAGGGTATTTCAATTTTACATGTAAATTTTGTGATAATGTAAAAAAAATGTGAAAATACAAAAGTTGTAGATCAGTTTATTACCAACAACCTTGCCATTTAACTTTTTCCCTTAGGGCTTGTAGTTTTTCCTGGGAATCGAGATAAACCGTCTTTTACCCTTAAAAAATCACCCGTTCCACTTCCCGACCTCAGATCGCGCGTAATTTATTTTTTCTTCCATTTTTGTTATATTCTCTTCCTATTCCAATGCGTTTCATCCTACTATAATTTTTTTTCGTTTCAAAAATTATCGACCCTGGTCTAAATATAATATTAATGAAGAATATAAGCAACGAACCAACAGGCTACCACACAATACAAGTAACAACAAAACCATATACATATATACCAGCATATCTCATCCTTCAGGAACATATCGACAAATGTAATGTTACATAGAAATAATAATACAAGTTATAGAAAATTCAATATCTTTTTCAATCTGGGTATCTTTTACTTGGTAGGGGAAACTGGTTGTGATAATATACATTTGTTTTGTTTGTTTATTTATCGTTTATATTTCATGGAAAATTCACATTTATTTATCAATGTTTGAAAAGTATCGACGAAAAGATAACACAAAAATCTCTATTAGTAACAAATCATCGTTGTTAATAATGTCTTCCTTCACTGTTTTCTATACCTGGCACATTCACTGTGTATATTTTACTAGAAAGGGAAAACTAAAAAAATCAAGCCAAGGAAATTGTTTCAAATTATAATTTATTCAATTGAAAAACTCAATCGGCCTGCTAAAAGCGAAATGAGAACCAACAGCATTTTAAATTGAATTCTTTATTTTTACTCCCTTTTTTAACTTGGAGTGTTTAAATCGCTGTTGAAAAAACTTTAATCAAGTTTTAATCATTTTCCCGTGATCAATCGAACTGAGCTTGTAGGCTCGTTGCGACAATAAAAATGATATATCAAAAGTCAAAAATTCAATATTTTTCTTTATCTGTGCCCGCAATTCACCGTTATTGCGACCATCCTAGAAGAAACCCATCCTGTTGAAACTAAATATACACGATTTCGATTAATACAAATTTTTAGCCATTTGCCTTAATATCCGATATTTTCATACCAAATTCAAACATGAAATTCTGCCTGTAATTCTTAAAACTATTACCAATGGAATTTCGATGCAGGTGTTCACGTTTCATTTATTATAATACAGTAAATTGGCATTAGTTTAGTAGAGTGGTAGATTACCGTTTTTTGTTTATTTTATTATCTTATTATTATAATGACAAAAAAGTATGAAAATTCACCAATCTTAAAGTGGGTAACATTTTTGGTAGAAACCTTTACGATTAAGACAATATGTTTAAATTGTATAATTTTCTATTTTCGCGAAAAATAATTACGAAAATAATTCCAACTTTTAGGAAACTTGACATAGGCACATGGAAACATGACAATGTGATATGGAAAAGGATGGCATATCAAAGTGATTTCTCCAAATGTAAAAAAAAAAAAAACGGTTCTAAATTAATCAAAAAGTAATCATATCAAGATTTCGTCCGTACGAAAATTCGAATGTATATGACATGAGAGATTGTGTTTATTATAGAGGTCTCTTTTTAAAAACCCACCGTAAGACACAGTATTTCCACGTACGCCTTTTTAAATCTTTACAAATTTTCCAATTGTTATATTTCCCAGAATATCTGCCCCTCTTTTATCCATCCAGCTAACATCCTATTGAATAATAAATATACCATTTTTACCAAGTCTCTCTAATATATGATTTCTGATATATTTTTTGCGAACAAACTATCAACGGACGTCATCATTTTCTGTTATATGAAACGGACGATATATATACATATATATATATATATATATATATATATATATATATATATATATATATATATATATACATATATATATATATATATATATATATATATGAAAAAACTTCCGCATACAAAAAAAAAACTAACTTCAACTTTACTTCACTATTCACTGATAGATATTAGAAGATAGTGTAGTATGAGCTATACAACTGAGATGTAGAACTCCATTTATACTGATAAAAATTTCATTCTATTTATTTATAAAATTTATCAATGTAATGTTATTTTATACCTAAATATATTTTATATTTAGTTTCATATTGTGCTTTTATGCTTCCTTAATAGAAAATGGTAAGAACCTTTGTGATTTGAAGATGTAAAAATTTTAAACATTATTTATTATTGATAATTATTTTATAAAAATCACGCGAATTGAGATAAAAAGTGATATTAAAGTGATCGGTGATATTCGAAACAAAGATCACTATTAACTTCAGACTTTATAGGAAAATATTTAAGTTTATTTAATGCCACAGAAAAATTAGAACTTGTTTGTTAGAAAATAACAGAGAATATTATTTTACTTGACAAAAATTATATTATCTAGTGCATTTGACTAAAGTATTTCAGACATGATTTGAACTTTCTATAGGAAAAACAAAAATGTAAACACTATTAACTTGACAATCTCCAAAAAAAGCAGTTTGGATAAAATTGAGCTCGATAATGCTCCCTGAAATACCATGTTCTCATCAAGTCACACTTCCTTAACATAATAAGTCTATAGTAACCGCAACATACTACCTACAAAAAAATATTATTTTGGAAAATTTAAAACCTAAACCCAATTAAAACCTAAAATATAGAGTGAAAAATTTTGACTGCCAAATTTCATCAAAATCAGATAACACGTTCGAAAGTTACAATGGAAAAAACACCTTCTAGTAAATATATGCTTAAAAATTAAAAGATGGTGTGATAAATGTGTCTGACAAATTTCATAAAAATCCGATTATACGTTCGAAAGTTACAGAGGAACAAACACCGCCTAGCTAATATATGTTGTAGACCTATATATGTTCCATAAATTAAACCTCATACGAATTTCTACAAATGTGTTTAGAATTAGCAACAAATACTAACGGGTATAGAATGACAACAGGCCAGTCTCTATGTTAAAATTTTCTAAAAAACATCCACACAAATGCTTCTTTCTGATGACAATGCATCAATATAAAGGTACCATGCAGACTTACAAATAATGGATAGGGTTCGAAATAAAAAATGAATAAAAAAATGCAGTAAAAGCATTGAAGAATTCAATTTAATTTTATTAAGAAACTATTTTTAATATAATATTTTTTATGCCTTAGATTTAAAAAGGTTAAAACTCAAAATACTGTGTATAATTCCAGACTATTTTTTACACATAAAATTGTATGATTTGAATACAAACCATATAATATTGTTACCAAAATACTACTTTTTTTTTATGACAACATTCACTATTAAAGTCAATCGACTTTGTTGAAAATATATTGATAATATGCGTGTGCTTTTGCATACACAGAATACACAAAAAGTTTCCCACAGAATCGGAAAAAATAATCATTTTTATATTGTTAAGAGATGAAAAAGAAAAACCATTTTTTATATTATTATGTATAGAAAAGAAATTTTCATTTTGAATTTTAAATACCTTTATATTAAATATATTCAGTTTGAAATACTCACTCAACTTATCCATATACATAAACCTTAAATAAAATGCTAAAAATTTGTAAAAGCTAAAAAATATTGATTTATTTTAAGTTAAGCGATTTATTTGAATTTGATTTTTTTTAAATTTCATTTCATTGTATTTTGGATACTACAAAGATTTTCATAAATTTCCATACCAATAGAAGTAATAAAGCAATGAAAATATTTTCAAACTGGCAATATTATTTATCGTTCTCTCGATTTTTTGAATAATATTGTAAGAACCAGTTAAATGTGAGTCAATATAAATTTGACATTTAAATTTGTAATTTACTGTTCTTAAAATTTTTTTGGATTTTTTTTTTTTCATTCAAGTTTACTAACAACAAGTGAAAATGATGACATACGTCAGAAATTTCAGATAGATTCATCTGTTCAAACCACCTATAGAATTTATTTCTAGTAAACAAAGAACACCTTTGATAATCTATTCAAATTGAAAGTTTTGGAAATTATTTCATTACGTTTTTCTATTGAAGATTAGAAAACTAATACTTTCGAAAGTTGAAATGTAATTGTTAACGCAGTTATACTCAGTAGTTATTTCCAGTATTTTATAAAAATGAATTTTCAGCAAATAAATAATACATCTTTTAATTTACCAATAATATTTAAAGAATCGTTAGAAGATTGAGAACACTAATGGGAATTGTTTTAATCTAAAACCAAATCTTTGTTGAAATTGAACATAATAATTGGCTCCAAATCATTTTATATTTTCATCGAAAACAAAATTTACATATCTATCGAAAACAAACATTTTTTTTGGATAAAGTTTTACAATCTAAATATGGATGTCACACAAACATTTATTATTACTTTGCATTTACAAAAATGTGATATTGAAAGACGTATACAGTTAGTTATATTTTTTTTCTTGATACATTTTCACTATTTAGATACATTAAGTCAACATTATTTTCCATTTTCAACATGCAGATAGATGATATAGGTATGAATATGAACAACATGCATGTGTGCCTATAACGTTTATACTTGTTTCGAATATATAAAAATACTAGTTTAATGTTCATTTTATTCAGATTCAAGTCTAATAAATAGTCATTTTTACTTTTGTATGCAGAGACACTCACAACGTTGGTGTACGTAATATAAACGAATTGTTATGTTCGAAATGAATATTTGATTTTATGTGTATTTATATTATACACTTTGGTGAGTGAACTTTCATAGTAAATAATACCATAACATTATGGGTAGTGTCACCAACCATTTTCTAAATAGAAATATGCAAAGGAAATGATAAAAAAATGTTTGCAGATCACACGCCATAAAAGTGAAACTGCAAGCTATGGAGACAAATGTAGGATTTTTTAAAATTATTATGTTTAAAATTCTTATGTTTAAAATTATTAAGTTTAAAATTATTATGTATTTTATTCACTTTACTAATATGCCTTTACTAATGCATGTGTGCAATATACTTAGAGTAGGTTGTGGTACAATACACCACGGTTGATGCCTTTACCCTGACACGCATACTAACACTGTAATAAACACTGTATTATGACATCTATCTCATTCTATCGCACCTTGAATCTCTGCACTCTTGGAGAATGTGGGTGAGTTCAGTTACGGTCTTTCTGTAAGTATAAAAATTTGTTCAGTGGTAAGTCATAGTCAAAATATGCTTACCACGTCCTGGCAGAAATTAACTATGCACGTCAACAGCTTTTATATATTTTAGCTTTAAAGAAAGGCCATAGCTCAAACTTTTCGAGCAATTTGTCTATACGGAAGTACAAATGACCAATATTATATTCAAAAATCAAAAGATTTAAATATTTTTGTAGGAATTAAAGCTTTAAATACTCCAGGTTAGCCAGATGCGGGTAATATAGAAGTGTTAACAATCATAATTTATGAAAATATTAAAAATTTTGTGAAGTTGATCACTGGCAAAATATTGGTATTATTGAAAAATGATTGGAAATTAGTTTCCAAAAATGAGTATAAGACATAGAACATGAGAAATAGAAAGAAATGATTAGATAGAAAATTCTAGCAGGTGTAACTTGCAAAGCCAAAATTCTTATTGAAAAAATTCAACGATTTAAATCAATGGATGTCATAATCATCCCAATTACAAAAAATTTATTAAGTAATGTCTTCGAAGTAAAATCTTAACTATACAGAATCAAGTATTTTAAAATAATGACTCTTTCTATTTGAAATTTAATCTAATTTGTAAAATAAATTACAAATAACCCCAATTATCAAAAATAAATAGATATGTCATTCATAAACCACATATTTATTTTCAAAAGTAAAATAAAAGCTTCAAATAACGAATAGAAATATACATTTGAGATGTATATCGTAAAATAAATATTTGAAAGAAAAATATGAAATGTGACAATTCAAAATAGGTAGAACGAACATATATACTTACACACACACACACAATGAAATATCATCCATCCATTCTCCGTTTGAGACATAATCAGTTTTAACTCGATACCAACTTTTTTTGAAAGCATTATATACATACATAATGTATTTTCTAAAACTGTATATTTACATTAAAAATAATTGGTGAATTTGTTGCGTCAAAAACGATCGGTGTTAAAAATAATTATGTAGATTTTTGCGTGTTAATTTCTTTTGTTTGTTTGTTGTTGTTTTTATCGTTTTTCTTTTCGTTAGTTAATATAGTTTTTGTTAGTTGATTTTTAACATGAAAAGTGTTATAATTATATAAAATGATTAATTAACCTTATTTTTACTTTTATAAGTTTGCTTTTATACATAAAAAATATCTGTTTTAATTCAAGTTTAAGACTGTTAGTACTGAAAATAAATAATTAAATATATCTTTATTTTAAATTAAGTACCTACATATTTAATTTTAAATAATAATGGAGTTAACACTGATTCTTGTTAAGAATTTAACTTTTTTTTTTTTGGAGAATCAACATTAATTTTGTGTGGACCGTCTCTATTACCTAAATTTTGTTGATTTTACACAAAATTTTATACTATGATATTTGTAGTTCATATTTCAAACATTTGTTTTTCAAAAACTGTGAATTGAGCTTACAAGTTGACAAAGCTTTGCTCATCTAGTTAATATTTCACACAGTTAATCCTTTATAGACTCGAAATTGGTTTTAATTGGGAAATCTTAAAGATTCAACAGATCAAAAAGAATTGATTTTAGTTTCTTCTTGATCACAGGACAAAAAAAAAACTAATAAATATTTTGAGGGGAGACGGAGTATTATTAGATCATAAGTGTGAATAAATAAATAATATACTCTTATCGATCAGGTGATTAAGGTCATAGAAACCATTTCAGTTGTCTATAAACAATTCTAAAAAATACAACCCGTTTACATATTTTTATAGTGAATATTCGTTTTTCTAGAGTTTATTTAACGTATATGCCATATTCTGTTGTTCCATTTTTATCAAATATTGTCTTAGTATATAAATTTTCTTTAAAAATACCAATATTGAAACTTATGTATTGAAAATGGAAAATCTAATATTTTCATAAATTCTACACATTTTCAATAGTAAAATTGAAAAACCAAAGTATACACTTTAGGAATAAGTAAAAACACGATGTTTATCAAAATGATAAGACAAAATTATCGTAGCATATGGAATTTACAGTTTTTATTGTTCTATTGGGAAATTTATTTTACCATACGATATCTCGAGACGTACATATTAGAAGAGCTCACATGGGTTTTATGTAGGCGTTGGATAATGTCTTAAAAGCGTAGTAATTTGAAATCATATTGTTACAAAAAATTATCAAGTCAACAATTCCATGAATATTTCAATTACAATATCGATTCCCATTGCCGAAAATTAGTTTGAAACCATGTTTTGACAAATATAAAAATATTATTGAATTTTACGCTTTTTAAGGGTCAAGAAGTCATCAATTATTAGCATTTTTACCCAACGAAATAAGGAAGGGAGAGGTTCTCAGGTCAAACCGTATATTTTTTCTTTGACCATACAAAAATTTTTCAGAGTAGTTCAATTGGATTGATTCTTTTTTTTTTGATAGGGTTTATTTCGAAGTTTGAGTATCTCAAAATATGAATAAAAACGTTCGGAAAACTTTAAAAAATGAGCTTTAAAGTAAAAATTAACTTTTAATTAAATCCTTCTAGAAATTATTCCCTTGCAACCTATTACCTTCTGAAGTCTGCTCCAATTCTTAGCTAAAAATTGATTCGTTGGCGCCGGTTTTAAGAGATAATTGGCGAGAAGAAAATCATTTATAAAAGTATTTAGTTAAAAATTATTTTTTACTTTTTAGTTCAGGTTATTCCACTTTTGGGAATCATTGTTTATATTGAGGAAGTTAACAGATATTAATAAATTTTTGAATGGATATTTGTATAAAAAACATTTGTAAAAATTAATTTTCAAAAAACAAGTTTTTTGACTTTCGATTTGAAAAAGAGAATTAATAAAAAAAGTCGAATTCCTAAAAAATTTGTTTTTCTTTGTAAGACTAAAGACTTATTGAAAGTTGAAAAATATAGAATCAGTTTTTCAACCTGTAAACAGATGTAACCAGCCACTTACTAATTTGAATAGGGTAAGTCCGGGGTAGATCCAGTAAATAACCATTCCAGTAATTTTCAGAACCAATAGGTAGATTATAATATTTTATGCTTAGTACACTTTTATTGCTATAGGCTTCTAGCAGTATGTGAAACGCGATATTGAAAATAAATCAAAAAGTAAGTAGACACCGGTTAATGGGGCAAATTTTATTTATGTGTACAAATCTAGTTTCACGGTGATAAAATTTGAATAGACATTCGTGTTTTTATAATTTACTTCGATTGGTATTGTAGATGTGTTGCATTCCAACCTCAACATTGTCATCAATTTGTAGTCATTCAATTTTATATCGATGTGACCATCTCTCCCGGTTGATTAAGTAAAGATGTCCACATTATGTCATGTATATATTGACAAAACATAGTATTTGTTTCTAAGCAGTCCGATAGAAATGAAACTAATCCATATAATTGAGTCATAGCTCAGTAATAGTTTCATTTTAATCCGATACAACGATTGTTATGTGTTGAAGCATTGCTTTTACTTCCCAAATGCTCATAGCCAAAGAACAGCAACACAATAAAACCAAAGAGGATAAATAAAGAACTAAAAAGACAAAAGAAACAAGGATGATAAAACTAACATGTTAATCTCCCCTGGACACCTCAGACGAGATGATCAATCGATATATACAGTTAAGTTGTTGACTACTTTGTGTCTCCAAAGAACTACGACCATCTTCCCCGGACTTACCATACACCACAAAAAATATGATGATATAAAAATTTAGATATAAAAATATTAATATAAAACTAAAAAAAAAAAAATATTTTTCGTTCATTAAATCGACAAAAATAAATATAAAAAAAGTAAATCGAACACAAAAAAAAAAAAAAATGAAAAGCTTTATCATGAAAAATGTGATATAGGAAATAATTTATTATATTGGCATGAATACAATATATATGAATTTATTGACGTTGATATTGAATTCGGTATTTCTTTTTTTAATACATATATAATCACAGACAGCGGATTCAGTTACAGGTATGCATAGGTAGATGATATGTATTAAATGGGAAGTGATTTGAGCATTAAATTATTTATAATAACGAGATAAATATATCATAAAACCATTCCTTATGTTCATACTTTCTGAAATATGTATACAATTCCCGGTTCTACTCTCAACTTTCTGGATGTGTTTAATTAAGCCGAAAATTTTAAATATGATATTCGATTGTACCTTGTTATGCATACCTGAATTATGGTCTCTATGAAGCGAAATAGTTATACACACAATAGTTTAAATAGATTACTCCATTTCTTAAGACTTGTTTTATTTACAAATAGTAATTATTTTTTTGTGAACAAGTGAACGTAACAACTAAAATTTAATTATTTAGTTACTCGACATATGATTGAGTATCATTTTTTTAACTATATTTGATAAGCATTCATAAAATAATCGAAATATTCTATACAATTATAAATACATGTATAATAATAATATGTATTACAATTATATGGGAGTATTTGCCAAATTTGAGGCGAATTGTTTTATAAGACTTTTTGAGTTATAATTTTTATTCTATCTCTTATGGATAAAAAAGTAGGGGTTAAGAATTCATAGAATCCAATGTGCTGATGTTGCTCATCTCACAAACTTCATATTACTTCCTATCTCTAGAATGCAGCACTTTCTAGATCAAGAATTTCAGCTCGTTATCCCTTTTCGTGTTTCAATAATCTTGACGGACGGAAGGGTAAATAAACGGAAATAGAATATTCAGATGATTTTCTATGAACATCTATAACAAAATTTTGTTTTTTACAAGCTTTTAACATGTCGAATATAAAAGTTTTTAGACTATTGTAAATGTCGAATATAAAACTAAAAGTATTATTATTCAGATTATTCAATTTTTCGAAATATTCATGAAATATCCTTGGAAATATTTTGAATAAATCAATTTCCTAGATCAAATTATTTTGTGTTTTTATAAATACGTATTTCGACTACAAAGTTGTCATCATCAATATGAATTAGCTAGTTATAATGATTCTCTGAGGAGATGTTACTCGTTGCTAATTTGGTGATGATCTGTACGAAAAATCCTAGAGTTCTCATGAATAATAATAAAATTTTCTCGAAATTTATATATAAAACTGAATTTATTTTCAAAAAAATTTTTCGTCAAAACTCAAATAGAATCTCTTTCGTCTTATTCAAGTCATGAATAATATTAGTCCGTTATACAAATTTCTTCGATTGTTTTGAATCCTTGAATCATTTAGTTTTTGAATTTTTTAATCTTGAATAACCTTACTGTAGGAAATTCTAAGTTTTGGTACTCAATTCATTGCGATTGATGTTAATAATAAATAATTGAACCATTAATTGGGTATTTATGAAATACTGTAACCTATCGAAGTCTTGACTTTTTTCAAGATTTGCAAGCGTTTTACTTTTTAGAAGAAAAAAAAATTAATCAAATTAAATATTAAGCTTTAGGCCACATCATCAAGATCAGGTTTTAGCAAACACTTTCTATCTTCGATAATAATACGATCGAATTTAGTAGTGAAACAAAATACTTAAATAAAAAAGTTTTACATTTTTTTGTTTTTCTTGGTAAGTTATTGCCCAGTTGATTAAAATTCATCTATCACATGGATGAATGAAAGAGATGATCATATTCTTTCAACCAAACGTTTTGTTGGTTTTCATACAAAATAAGAAATTCAATATAAAATGTATTTTTGTATACATGTAGTTGTTGGTTGATATGTGTCTGTGGATGATTTACAAATGTTATTATTGTGAACAGATAGTTGAGATTTGATACTATTCATCAACATCTCAATATTACTCTATCTTCTCTAGGTATAATAGTACTTACTATCTATATAGCATATTACATTCATGATACTTCAATGTTGAAAATATTTATTACTTGAAAACTTGATATTATTTATATATTTTTACAGATGAGTTCTTAAGACTTAAGTTATTGATGACTTTAGTTCTGAAACCTTGTATGTGGCTTTATAATCACGAATTTGCGATCGGTTTTAATTCAAAATTTTCCCTTAATTTGCCATTATATTGAATAAAAGCTTTGTGGATTTGCTTTTAATTTTTTCTTTTCACAAAATTTGTTTTTATACTTTTAAATACTTTACCCGTTTGTTGAAACATCTGGTACAAATTTTGAAACAGTACCTGTAATAAAAATAAATCAAAATTAATTAAGCCAGAAAAATAGATGACATAATCATTTCTATAAAATAATAATCGAAATTTTAACTTTGTCCAATTTTAACTTAAGTATTTTCTTTTCTTTTTTTTAAATACGATTGTACTTTGGACTTATAAAGTCATTATCAAGTAATGAATTAATTTTATTTTCTTTTGGAAATATATAGGGAAAGTAGGTAAGATAATTTTGTTGAAGAACCTGTGGGTGGAGTTGATAAATATTTTCGATATTTATTATTTCAAATTTAAAATAGTAGTAATTAATATAAGTTCTATTTGATTATTGAAAATTGTTAAACTTGGGGTTTTTTAATTAATTAATTTCAAAGGCTTCTAGCAAATTTAAGTTTTGACATTACAAATGTGTAACACCTCCGGCTTGTGTCCAGTATCGATTGTATGATCTGTATTGGTAAGATGGAATGAAATGTTATTTGCACTTTGTTTCTGGTTAAAAATGATCTAGCTGTGATAGTAGGCATAAAACTTCTTCTTGAACACAAGCTGAAGATGATCCATATTTCCAACAAAAGAGATCAATAATTTAAATAAAAGTTGACTATTTTAAATAATAAAATAAATCGTAATAACTTCTCATTATTAAATTTTAAATTATAAATTTCGACAAATATTTATCAACTCCACTCGCAGTTTCTTCTTTTAAAATAATCTTACCTACTTTTCCATAAATGCACTCGTGATTAAAAATAAAAAATTAAGTGAAAATCAAACAAGTTTCTCCATCATTATTATATAAAAATGGGTTTTTAAATTTGCGAATTACTTTGTTAGCCATAACATTTATTAATTGAACCACTCTTACCATTGAATCACCTTATATATTCTGACATATATATATATATATATATATATATATATATATATATATATATATATATATATATATATATATATATATATATATATATATATATATATATATAATAAAATTTTAACTGAATCATAAACTTTTGTATATATTGAAAGGATATCGAAGTTGTATTAAAGAATACTTTGTAGCCAAATAAAAATATTTGGTAAGTCTTTTTTTTACCCAGTATAGAATATACCACATAGCAAATATAAAAATTAAAGAATCGTATGAAAGATAAATCATATTATACACATTACATTTTTTACTAGATTAAATAAAATTATCAATGATAAAAAAATGGACACAAAAATCTGTTCCTAGAATAACTTATTTTGTTTTGTTTTAATAAATGTATTTTAGAAAAAACACAGAAAGAAAAATAGCTTTGCACAACGGATACAGATCATTAATAATAAAATGACTACGTTGCTAAATATACTTATAATGTATGTTCTATTTATCAAGGATTCCGTAAAAATATGTAGTTTTGAGCAACAGGACGTAATAGGGCGAATATGTTTTTTGGTTTCATTTAATATCTGATTAAATTATTCCGATTTAGATAATAAGGATATTTGGGAAGCTTTAGGTTCTTTGTAAATTATAATGTCTTTTTTTACACCCATGTTTCTCAACGACGCGATTTTAGTATTCTTGGACTATGTAAGAACCATAAATTCATCCGTAGGCTTAGAACCGTTGATTGGGATACCAAAAACATAATTAAATATAAAAATAAAAATGAATGATACAGTATCCAAACCAGGCGAAGCATTATCTCCAATACCATGTAACGGCTGAAGTTTCTTTTGGAAAAAAAAGCCTCGGGATGTGTACAACTAGGAAAAAATACTTAAAAGATACTCATTTGTATATTCACTGGCTACGGCAAACTTAATAAATGAACCCTATAGATCAAGTCACGAAAAGGAGGAATCGAAATTCATATTCTGTGTAGATTGGAAAGCCTCTCTCCCAAAAAAATACCTTCATTTGGGATAGGCTGATTTCTAACAACATAAAATTAAGATAATGAAGTGTCACTAAGTGATATCTTAACTAGATAGGAGCCATAGAACAGCTCTGATTCAAAGTAGGTAGATCCCCTAGCCCGTAATCTTAATCTCTCTAAAATCTAAAAAACACAAATATTTACCCTAATGATGTATAAAAGCCGTAACAAAGTGAGGGCATGATTGATCTTGGAATTTTTTTTTCGATATGAGATTACGTTTAGTTATTGTACCTCTGTAGAGTATTCTCCCCTTTCAATAATAGCATGCAACGCTCAATCGTGACGGAGGAGTGTATTTTTAAATAATAATGAATTAAAAATATTTTAAAAAGTCGTAATCGGGAAACGAACCCCCATTCCGAACGCAGTTTCTCCACCAACTACGCTATCTCGCCTCTTATTATTAAAATACCACATCAGTTTATAAATTATATCAAGCTCAAACGAAAATTTCTGAACGTCATTTTGTCTGAAACGATTGAGCGTAACATATTATTATTGAAAACGAAGAACACCATATATTGGTACAATAATTTAACACAATCTTATTCCATAAAGATTCCAAGGTTGGGCCCTCCCCTTACTAGAGTTAAAGAGTATAAGACATCTTTACTAATATATGGAGGATTATAAGATATATATTCAAACCTCTTAGGATTGAGATACGTTACTTTCTTGACTGATTAAATAAGACAAAGATCTAGGTAAATTAAATAGGTTATTCTAACTAGAAACTATAATCATACGCTTATAAAAATAATACAATGAATAATAATAATACATTTTCTACCTTATTTTTAATATAATTATTCTTTACTAAAGATAAAACTACAAATAGCTAACATTAATTCTCTTAATTTTATTTTTATTTTCTATTATAATTAATGGTTATGATTATTATTATACTTTTTTATTTGAATTTCAATTCTTTTTTTACAAATTTTAATTATTTTTTATTATCATCACATTCTCTTTTATAATAAATTACGTTAATTACTTGATCTACTTTTATATAATAAAAATATTATGTGTATGTGTGTGTATGTGTGTATCTCTCATATTCTATAGAAATTTCGAAGATAATCTTCTACCATCTATTTCTATCACTAGCATATCTTTCTAACTTTTCTCAGTTAAAAAATTTGCATATGTCTTTATATTATCCCTCCACTTGACTATCTTTTTACCCCTTAGTTTGCTGCAATACCCAAAGTATGACGTTTGTCTAATTTTTCTGATTGTGATCAGTGATATGATAACATTTAATTTATTTACCAGTTTATTTAACTTTCGAAATTTTTCGCTTTACAACACATTTTATTTAATAATTGTGTTGTTTTAATTTTATTATATGAAGGATCAACAATATAAAAGCACCGGGTACACGCAATATTTAAATATTTGAAGTCTTAAGTGGGTTTGCGTTTTCGACAGAGACCTCTACAAGCTCTATCAATAAAGACAATCTGTAATGTAATATACATTTTTTTCTTCAATTTTTCAACATAAATAACTCAAAAAATAATTATCCAAATGTTATGAAATTTGATATACATAATCTTGACATCAAACAAAGAGAAACTCGAAGAGTTTTTTTCCAGAACTACACTGTTCATATCAATGTTTATTAAATTCTCAGACACTATAGTCTTCACATTTGTGGAATAGTTGTATTCCCCCACTTTACACATATTTTTTTATTTTTAGAAGACCTTACAAACAAATTTTTTATGTGTACCCTTAAACTAAACCTGCATTTAGCTGATTGAAGGTGGTGTTATCCTCGCTAGTTGCCATTCTTTTATTAAGCTCATTTCATAGCAACGAATATAATAAATTATAATATAGTAACTATTGTTTATTTTGTTAGTTAAATTTTTATTGAGTTTACCATTTTTTATTATTCTCACGTTGTCTTAAATAATAAATTATGTTAATTACTTTATATCTATTTTCATAAAACACGATTTTATACTTTTATAAAATTAAATATTTAGATTAAGAAAATATTTAAATCAGCTAAAATAATCCATTAATTTTGTTTAATATTTGTATTTTTCAAGTGTGTGTTATAAATTGTATTTCAGTTCTCTATTGTTTTTAATGAGTAATTATAATTTCCCTTGTTGATGACATATTAAGATAGTAAAACATGAAACTTGGATAAAATAAAATATACAAAATTATAAACAAGTCATGTATGTCTTGTGTGAATCTCAAAAATAGAGTAATACTAGTGTTTCAGTAAGTTAAATATCGATAATTCCATTTTTATTTTGTTATATAAAATAAGCTAAAAATGGTGGAGGCGCAAGTAAATGTATTGTATATAGTAAGAGTCAATATCCAATGTAGTTGACTTGCGTTTCCACCAAATTTATACGAAATAATGATTTGCAATTGGATATTATTAGACCAGGGTACAAGCCTTTCAAAATGGTAAAAAGTGACAAAAATATAGTAGGATAAAATCTATTGGAAACGGAAGAGAATATAACAAAAAATAAAGGAAAAATAATTTACGGGCGATTTGAGGTCGGCAAGTGGAAGGACATGAGTTTTTAAGAGTCGGTTTATTTCAAACTTAATTATTAATTATTGCCAGATATTTTTGTCTTGTATTCGGCTATCATTCCAACATAATTTGAAAGTAGATACCAATATATATATATAAAAAAATTAAAACTGATACAAATTTTCTTGCCTTTATATTCTTTGATAATAAGATGATGTTTAAACAACTAAATATAAAATTATTAATTTTCAATAAAACTTATGTTTATAAAAAATACTCAAGAAAGGATATAAGTAATAATATTGATGGAAACGCGATGAAATTGTATATTACATTTTATTCGTACTATACATTTATTTGCGCTCCCACCACTTACATTTTAATTATTGCAATAGACATACATTCAAAATACATATTTTTAAATCTACAACAATGTAATATAAAATGTAAAAATTGTTTTAAACATTTATTAAAATAGTTTAACAGTAAACACGACATATAGATAGAACTTCATAAAAAAAAAAAAAAAAAAACTTTAAAAATTGTTCGATTTGTTTCATAATAATTCACTTTGATTTTCTTGGTTTGATGGTGTCTAGAGAAATGATTTTAAACATATTGCATAAGTTTTTAGTTCACAAATCATATTGAGAAATAAACCATAGCCTATGATCTCTGTAACAAAATTCTATAGTCTTCATTAAAATTTTAAAACGTTGTAAAAAAGAACGTGTTTTGTTATATAATTTTTTTTTTTTTTTTTAAAGTTCAATGAAAATTATTAAGAGAATTTAAAAGAAAAAATGATTTTCCGGGAAATTTGTAAATTAAAAATTATTTGTATACTCGACATACTAAACATGTTAGAGTTTATTCATTTTAGTTTAAATTGTGTAACCTAATATTGGCCGTACAAACAAAATTTTGGTATAGGTGTTCATAGAAACACCTAATTAGTCCATTCCCGACTGTCCGTCCATCCGTCTCACGATAAACAAAAAGAGACATTGAACTGAAATTTTGGTGATTCGGTATTGATTATTGGTGATTATTCGATTTGGTATTCTAAACATTAAAAGTGTGTTTAAGTTCGTGAATGAGCAATATCGGTCCATTGCGTCTAATGGATGCGTGGTCAAACTTTAAAACTATAAAAGATAGGGGAAAAAGTTCAAATACAAAAAATGTTTGATTTTTCTTGTTAAATGTTTGATTTATCCACAGTTTTAGCTCAAATTTAGCTAATAGACACATGTAGGGAATGACAATACAGATTATACGTGTACACATACATATATAACTGTACATTTACAATGAAATTCAATCATATGTGGAGTATCTAAACAATAAACTGTTAGTTATTATAAATTGAAAATTCGAACTCTAAAAATAAATATGTACAAATTTGTAAAAATTTATTGAAATTATTTGTCATTAGAATTTTTGAAATTCAATTTTTCTTGCGGAACTTAGCAAACCAAGGAAACTGAGCACGCATTTTTATTTTGAGCCGCCTAACTAGATAACTTCATGCATATATTTGAATTATATATGCATGATATACAAATGTCTCCATGAAAAACTAATATATTTTCGGAATTCATTCAATAATATATTTATGACTATAATCGAAATACAAACACTTATGTATATAGAAAAGCAAAACAAAGCACACAAAAAAAAAACCTTATGTACTTCCGTTACAATTTATTGGAAACAATCCAAGAATAATTCATAATATTTGTTGGTTTATTTTTCTTTGTTTCTCGGAAAAAATAAATAAAATAAATAAACAAAAGAAAATCTTCGTCAATTGTTTACTCTGCTTTTTTTGTTGTCTTTTTAGATTTATGTTAAACTATTTAAAAATTTGTTTTGTTTGGTAAAGAGACGTAGTAAATCTTTGGAGGTTGGGCCAAAATTCAATAATCAATATACAGTAAAGGAGTAAAATTTATTTTTTGTGTGTGTCTTGGTCAGTAGATACTTGTGAGCAAAAAATTTTTGTATTTAATTGTCCACTGTTGTTAGGAGCATGTTTTGAAAGTGTAAAATAAATTTATTGTGATTTATTATTTGTATTTCAGTTATCCATATATTGATGGAAAGTCCACACCTCCATCTCATCCAATGTGAGTGTTTAATAGCGCCTTCAGTAACTGAGTGTTCTTATACCAAACCAAACCATATATCTTCATTAAAACAAGGATACAAACTACCACAATACTTAGAGAAAGGAACACCCTATAAGAAATCCATATTATATAATTTGGCCGAAGAACACTCAGTGAATATTTATTTCATGAGATACTAAATACTCAAATTGGATAATTTGGAGATTGTTCAGAGCATAATACACACTCAACAGTTTTTTTGTGTGATTTGAATGATTAATAGTATCACAGGAAAATATCTGTTAGGGAAATGCCACAGTCGTTTAGAATTTAAGATTAAAATTTAAGTTTTTAAATTATTAGCAATAATTAAGGGCCCCCTCTAGTAACTTTAGAAAGTTCTATTTATTCGCTTGTTATACTCGTATGCATTCTATACGCAACTAAAGTATAATGAATTCTCGTATATTATTTATTTTTAAACCGTAAAGAAAAAAAATTGATCTATAAAGAACAGGCAGTGACATTGTATAAAATATCCAAAGCTTTTCATATCACCCATTCTTTTTCTATATTACTATCACTTTTTACGAGGCTCGTAAAAAGTGTAACCGTTTTTACTAATTAAACCCAAAGGTGGTTGGTTATATCCTTTACTAGCGTTACAATGAACATATTTTTTGAATAAATTTTACTAGTATAATTATTAAGGTTTTTATTAACATATCGTACCTAGTACGATGTTGAAATTATCTAGATCTGGATCGAGAATAGAAGTCGGTAATGCAAAGAAATATTTTTTATACAACTTGCCTCAACCAGATTTAAAATAAGTTTTTTATTTATATATTTATATATACAACTTAATTAATTTATGCATTGAAAAAATTACCCGGGAAATTCCTAGAAACTAAAACTGATCAGCCTGTAGGGTTTTGTATGAACTCAAAATCAAAACTTACAATTGAACAATGGCTATGCTTTCGATGTAATTCTTTTCAAGATTTTGTTGGCTTTGCGAGAGGGTTGTTAGGCTTTGGGGGAGATTTTCAAGACAAATGCGACAGTTACAAAACAAATATAAAAAAAACTGAAACTTTTAAGTAGTATGTTCAATCTATTGTTAGAGTGGAAATAATTCAATTGAAGTTTTCTTATAAGTTATTTTTAGCAGGCAAGAGTGCTGTGATAGATGGCAAAGTTTATATATTGCTCAGATTTGATATGATTCTTACATTAATTTTCCATGGCGGTTAGGTAACAGATAATAAATACAAATAATGTTTCATCCGATTAAATATTCCGTTGACATGTATATCTATTGAACAATGTAAATACGTCATTGTGATAATTAGATAATTTCAAAAACAGATCGAAAACCACATATAAACCTAAACTCGTCTCTTAAATAAACAATTCTATTTTTGCTCCATTCAATATAATTACGTAATGTCTTTCAATGTTAACATATTTGACATTTTGTTTAATGTGTGTGTGTTGCGAATGTTTAGGTCTATGCGTCGGTTGGTGAGTGTTTGTTTGTATATGTCGTATATATATATATATATATATATACATATTTGTTCATTAAAATTTAACTATTTTAAAGAGATAAATCATATAGCACTACATAGAATAGATGAAAGGCTACTGATAATATGTAAAACGACATGGAATGTACACGAAATACAGCACGAATTGTAATACAGGCGCTACAATTAGCTCGGATGGACTTTGCGAAATCATAGGGCAAGAGTCCGAAACTATAACTATTTTTAGTTTATTTTAAGAATATTAATCTAAAATGAGAAAAAGTTCGTTTTATCGAAGAAACAAAAAGAAAATTGTAAAGCTTTCGGTTTGGACGCAATTTGCTAAACGTTACAGTTATATTATTCTTTTTCAAAAAAATTGAAACGTTATTTTATTTTCCAAATTTGGTTTGTTTTCAATTATTATTATTCAAATAAGAAAGTAACAGAGGTCTAATGGATTGTAGAATGTAGAGTTCAGAAAAGTTTATCCAATATGCGAATAAATAACTGTTAAAAAATTTGTCTACAAACCGGAAAATTAATTCTAATGATATTAGTCCTCAATTTATATCACTATCTCAAAACTATGTTTACTTCCAAACTCGAGAGTACTGTTTTCCTAATGTGTTGAAATTTTTTTTGTTCGATTTCTATGATTCTTATAATATTTATTCATTTGTGATAAGCAATAATGGAAATAAATATAAATTACGAACCCATTTTAGAAACATCTTGTCTATCAATTACCGTTTGGGCGCATGTAACTTTTTTTCACTTAAATGCCAGTATTTCATGAACCGTTTGTCCAAATTTGATGAAATTTAATATGTATATCCTTAATATACACAATAACAAATGTGTACATTGGCTTCAAAAACGGTCAAAAGTTAACATGAAAAAAATGTTAAAATTATATAAAATTGTCAATTCTCACTAGTTCACATAATAAGTAACCTACATAAAAAAATTTCCGTTTATTAACGTTTAAGACTGTTGGTATTTGAATGAAATTTAAATAATTGAAGTAAAATAATTTTCCTAATAAACATTAAATATTTCTTTATTTTAAATTAATTATCTAATAGTATTAAAACTCAAATAATAATTGAGTTAACATTGATTTTGTGTTACAAATTCAACATATTTTTTGTGTGTAGATAATCAACATTAATTTTGTGTGGACCGTTTCTAAAACTAAAATAGTGTTTATTTTAAACAAAATTTTTTACAAAGTACGTTAAATGAGTAAATTGTGTCAACATCGATTATTTTAGAAAATCGCTACTCAAATGGAAAATTGGTATGAATAAACGAGAAAATAGTCAGCATGCTATAACGGATAATTTTAGGTGACAAATTTAGTTTATTCATCGCCTATACTACAAAACCAAATGTTCAAATAATTTTATTTCGTACCTTGCTATCTACGTCAGAGATTTGATTACGGACGTACTTTGTGTTATAAATGCTTTGTGATATCAAACAACTGTAGCATCATCATCAAAACAAACAAGGTACACTAATAGCAAAAAATAAAAAATATATATACAATAAAAATGTTGGTGTTGTATAAATGGCGTCATCATTACCATTGTTTATAATTTAAATATAAACATTTATATATAATAATAATTTAAAATGGTTAAACGTAAATTGTATATTATAAGAAGGCATATTACAATTTAACTTAGTATTTTAATTTAACCAAATACCATATAAATGTATTTATTAAGGATGTTACCTAGGATTTAAAACAAATTTTATAAAGATTTGAGGATGTTAATATTACCAATTACTAATTAAATAGACATAACTCTTCTGCAGAATTCACTTCAAAGTAACGACTTTTAATAATGAACGAAATAAAAACCATTTCTGTTTTGTACATAATCCTGTGTCACTTCTGTCAAGAGCAGAGGACGTCCAACTAATGTTACCAACGAACTCTGTATTTTTGATTGGAATATAAATTCACCCCAAGAAAGGCTTATTTCGTTGACTCCTCTTTCTTTAGATCTACAAAAAAAAAAAACAAACACAATGCAGAACAATCTTAACGAATGTTGCAATGAAATCACTTTTGTATTTTTAAGCTTGGAAAATTAATAAAAGTTAATCGCCTCTTTTTTCAATTCCAGGGAACGTCCTAAACTCAATATATACTGGTATATGATAATATATCATTAAACAAAATATGCTAGGCACTGATGATATAGCTTTTTTATCGTTGAAAGAATTTTAAGAATCAAAGCACGTATATAAGTAGCATTTATTTATATTATAAACAATTGTTCATACAAACCATAAAGTGAATACTGGGATAGTTCCTTATGAAGTCAGCCAGAGTTGCATACCTTCCCCTTCCGTTTATATGCCCCATTCTTTTTTCTGCCGTTTTCTGTACAATTTTGCATTATTATAAAAAATGAATGAAGAATTGAATTATTATCTGAAGAGAAATTTCATAAGCAAAATATATTTTTCACGTTCACTTTGGGAACGTCAAGAACTACCCTTAAGGATACTAATACTATAATTGTTTCTTTTTATACTCAACGCATAAGCGACCCAAGTTGGGAAATTTTGTTAAAGAACTAATATTAGAGGATTATTCATTCTAAAAGAAATAATATGAATCAAAAATAATACGTTTCAAAAAAACTGTTTTATGTCATTTCGGTATTTTTTCTTTTTTGTAGATTTTAATTTTGTTATTGCAGATTCGTTTTTATGATTAGTGAAAATTTAACTTTCATCTGAAAAATATTTACTTAATGCATATACATCATAAATGTGTCATAAAAGTTAAATACAAAACATCCCGTATAAGAAAAACTTCATTCACAAAGTTTGTATAAAATACAAAAACTTGATACATTAACTTTCCTTACAAAACTTTAAAACTTTGGAATTAACATACGTGAATAATATCAACAAAACAAATTACACACATTATATATATTTCCTGCTTATATCAAATGTTATGAATTTCTGAGATGTGCCCGAAGTTTCTTGCCTTGTCGTATGCAATTATCATGTTAGTAAATAAAACAAAATAATAATAACAGAAAAAGGTAGTTGTTTTTCTTGCACTCGAAAAAGGGTCAAAAGGGTACTTTAATCGAATTTTCTTTATGAAAGAAACTTTTTTGTGCTTCTATTGCTTCCGGCTATCGAAAGTGATAATTCAATTGAAGTAATGAAGATCATTTGGTAGAGAAAGAACGTTCTGTATGAGATATGAAGGTGGAAGTGGGATATCAATACTACACAATGAAGACGAAATATAACACATGAATTTTAACTGAGTTATGGATGATATATTTTCAATAAAAATTAACGTTACTCAACTACCACTACTTAGGGAAAAATGCCTTACCACATGTGTTTTATTAATACTATTTGCAAAATTCTTATTTAAATATCAATGCGGCAACTGTATTTAAATATATGGATAATACATTGAAGAGATAGGTGTAAAAAAAATGTCTCAAAAACCAAATGTGTGCTACGAAATCGGAAAGCAGTTTTATTTGCTCAAATGACAAAATTTAACAAATGCAAAAGTTTAAACCCAATATAACTTGACATATTATTAAAGACCTGATATACTTTACTTCAATTATCTTACTGTAATGAAATGCAGTAAATTTATTAATGATTTTCGATTAAATTAAACCGGAAAATTAATTCAAAATCTACATATGACGAAATTATATAAGCATGTCTCATTAATAAATAGATTTTATCATATTTACTATTTCGTTCCTGTTAGGGCCGCATATGTCATACATATTTTAAGTTATTAAATTTTATAAATTGACTTATGACTTAAGACATTTAAGTGTGTGAAACTCGCATTATTTACGTCATTTGCAATTGGTAAGATTTGCGTCATGTAAATTAATGTACGTTTGTGAGTAGTTTTTTTTTTTTAATATGATAAAATATCAGATTATGTTTGAATAAAGACGTGATGATGTCACACAAAAAGTTGATGTGCGTTTTCAACACATTTTAACATTTTAAGATGCTCCGGCTACCCGGATTCAAGACTAAACTGAAATCCTATTCGGATTTTTATCTTACAATATCCCCTAAAAGGATAATAAATTCCAGATCGTTGTTTTAAATACCGGTATTTCGTGAGTATTGATCCGATTTTGATGAAATATTTTAAGTAAAAACATCAAATAGTTTTCCAGTAGACATTTTCTAAAATCAATTATTTCAGGAGGCCACTATTTAGAAAAATGTAAAAATCTAACAGAAAATTGAAATAAAAATCAGATCCCTAGTTAATAGTAATTTTAACTAAGCTATAATTTTTTCTCTTTTATCCTAATTTCAACAACATCGTTCCAACCCTCGCAGAGATATATAAAAATATAGACTATATTAAGAAGATAATAGCAACCGCGTTTCTTGTACTTTTGTACCTTGAAGTTTTGGTTTACACCCTCATCACCTGAAGGATAAGATGCCTTCTAGCACAAGGTGATAATTATATGGTTATTATATTGTTGGTGGAGTCAGTTATTTCGTTCGAATCGTAACGATGACAGTGTAACTACAGCTGCAAGGTGGTTAAATGGGTGAAGGTATAAGTACCTTTACTCACTTGGACATTGAGCCGGTTATATATATAATTATTGTAAACATTTGCACTAAACAAATTGTTTACCACACAAATAATTATTTAAATTTAAAAGATTTTTTTTCCAGATATTAGAAATGTTCTTATTATTTGTTACAATAAAAGTATTCTCAAAGTACCTGTAAGAAATATTTAATTATATACACAATAGGTTCTAGTAAAGGTACTTAACAACCACCTTAAAAATAAGCAAAGTGAACAAACATTAAAAACATTTTTGATCATTAACAGTATTATGTGTTGTTAGAAATTATAATGTTTTAAAATAAACTATTAATCTTTTTAAGATTACTTATTCATTTTTCCTTTTGTCTCATTTAATTACTGTGTAGAATCATTTCAAAAATAATGTACAATTAAATGCTACTAACAAAACAACAACAACAGCTTTCATAAAATTTTACTTTTACTATAGCGAAAGCTATCTATTGGAATGAGTACGAAACAAGCTTTATGAAAATATGTACAAGATGTAACGAATAAATATAAAATTGGAGTATTTTTATGAAAAAATACTAGATAATTATCCGATTAAAGCTTACTGTACGATTAAATTCGCAAAAATACTCTCGAAAGCAATTGGGTATACACCTTCTTAAATCTCAAAAGAATCAATTTCCATCAAAAAATCGGACTGACTTTAAATTTTCTATATTTTACATCAAAATGTGAAAATAGACTACTGAGTCTCATAACAATAGTCGAAAATTAAATTTAAATTGATTCAAAACAAAATTATAAGCTTTATTGTCTTAAGAACGATTCTTAACATGTACTTTATATGAAGATACAAACAGTTGAAGTCATGCGTAGATATTTCCCTCTTTGTTTAGTTAAAAATTTTGAATGTTTGAATTAACTTCAGATGCTTCGATTGAAATAATAAAAAAATTTAGCTTCCTTTTTCTATAAGGATATTTAAAGAGTTATTCTATTTTCCTGGAATATAAATTATTTTAACATTTTGAAGGTGGAAGGCTCAGAGAAGATCAAATGCGAGTTTCAATAGTTATATCACACATTTTCTCGTCAATGACAGATACTATCAAAATATTTATCCTTGTATTTTATGAATTAATAACAATCATTTTTTTCTGAATCAATAAAAAAAAGTGTGACTGAATTTCACAAGATTGCAAAGGTTTTTTAATTGTCAATAATTTTCATTTATAATTTACACATGAAACCCGATAGAATTCTTAGAAGACCTATAGGTATTGAGTAGATACCCAATGTGTGTGGGACATTCTGTAAGTATGTATTGTTCCATGCGGTGTGGCTATCAACAACGTAGTTTAACGAAGTTAATAATAAAAAGATATCTTTATTTTTTGGTGAAAATATCCTTTCTTATTTTATATTAAAATGCTTTGAATTTCATATTTTGTGTGTAGCCAACCAACGGACCAACTGACGACAATGACTTCAAATTAAATTAGATTTTTTGTATGATTTTTTTACACAATTCTTTTGAATTAAATTAAAAATGTTATTAAAGATTTTCATTTATAAAATTTCGTTTAAGATGAAAAATGTTTAAAGTAATGTCAGTGAAAAAACTATTATTTAACGCCGAAACTAAAACTATTATTTATTACGGAAAATTAGAAGAAATAAATAATATTAAAAGTTTTCTTTTAATATTATTCATAATAAATAAGATGAAAAATTGGTTAAACCGGAAGACGGACTAATTTATATTGACATAATATTAAAGACTGCATTGAAGACTCATGCAGGCTTTTAGGAAATACACCCACTCTTAAAATCTAATTTCAAATATTTTAACCTTCCAACTATTGCGATTTCCAAAGTATTCAAGACCTACCGATCACTCTTTAAATACAAACTTGATATGGATGTTGAAGCTGAATTGATACATTCCAAGAAATCGTAAAGCAAGTATAATAAAAGCTGCAAGATATTCATTAATGCAAGATAAACATACTAACAAAATCAAATAGTTGAGAATGGATATTTCTCATTTCTGCAAGGCGGAAATGGTGGAGTGCAATCTAAGGTATTACATTGGTAACCCATTTCAATCTTATTCGCAATTTAAAATTACAATGTCCACAAGATGCTTGAACTGAAAAGTGCATCAGGATTTTTGCGATCTCTACCCCGATGCTACTCTGTTACCCTCAGGAGGGAAAAATGACCAACTTTACAAATCACTCATCAACTGTTGCTGTAAAAAGACTTAAACACTTGGTTGAATCTTCGAGGATTTTATAATTTTGTGGAAAACATTAAAAAACGCCAAAAACTCTATTTAAAAACAAGCATTGTTGTTTTAATGTTCTCTAGAGAAATTAAAATCTAGAAAAACCAAAAATAACACTTAATTTAAGACTGGATAGTTTCTGAAATGTTGCTTGTAAATTGGTCCGAAATTTTGATCTTAAATACTACGCAATCGTCAAATGAAAGTTATTTTTTAAAATCTACGTTTCAAACCAACCAATCATAATTGTATCGAAATCAAAAATTTGTACTCGTAAAATACGTGTTATTTTTTATATTCCTAGACTTTAATTCCCTTAGAAAACAGCAATGCAGTAAACTCAGCAAGATAAAACGAATTTTTTAAGTATTAAAATCTGAAAATTTTATTTTAATATGAAATTCGTAATTTGCGACTCCAAAAATCACTGGTGCGAATTTCTCAGCCATTTAAAAAATTTGTGAATGTAAATTTTCCTGAATTCACAAAAATTTCTTTAATCTTTAAAACTATAATATAAATACTTATCAAACTTGTTATACAATACAATTTTGAACCTATTATTTAACCTCAACCAACAAGCATTACAAATACATGTAAATATAAGACATTCATATACAGATCGTTTTCTATATCTTTTTATATAGAGAGACACAATGTAAAAATATTCCTATATAGAATATTACAATTTTATTGCATACATAAAAATATTTAAACCAATACATTTATAAATATACGATATGTGTGTGAGTCAACTGCAAGTGGTGATAATATATAAATTTTAAAAATATATTTATAGCACATAAATCTGTTGACTCATACACACATCTTTATCTTAATAAATGTATTTTTTTTAATAATTTTATGCATTTATACTAATTGAAAATACCATTGCTTATCCTATACCAAAGGATGCAGAATACGATCTGTTCATCTATCTACATATTAGAAGTAATTTTTCGTAACATTTTAAAATAAATGTAAGTCGACCTTTTTATCATTTTATAAGAGTTGAACATTTATTACAATTTCATGTTTTTGCATATAATGTATTTTATATGTTATGTATGTTTAATAACTATGTTTAGTATATAAAATATATTATATTATAAACTTTAAAACCCACTATTATTTATTATCATCAAATTTTTATCAAGTAAAATGTATATACAGGTGATTTTTTCAATAAACTGAATCGCGAAAATTGTTTGAAACAAAAACATAATAATTTCAAGGTTGCGTTAAATCTCAAGTGTATCATTATAGTTAATTATAGAAAAATGGGTTCTAAAATTTTAATATTTGGAAAAAACTAAAAGCTTAACAGCAAAAAAGCAAAAAAAGATTCCTTATAATTTTTATTCTCTTACAAAAAATTATTTTAGGATGCAAAATGTCTGTAGATAATGTTTTTTTTTTAAATTTTTTTATTCTAAGTCACTTTTCCAACTTTTTAAACTACTAATGTTATGTAGTGACTACAGTGAGTATATATTCAATCTATACAACAACAGTACACAGCAATCCTAGATGTTCACCCATCCATGTTCTGACTGTGTCTGTTGTTGCTTAAATTTGGTGATAGGTTGAGATAGGTAATTATGTTAGGGTGATGGTGGGGGGCTGGGTTCTGTTGATAATGTTAATGCTCCGTAATTTTAAAAAGCAAAAAATAAATTCTCAAAGATTCCTTGTTATAATTTAAACAGTTTTTTGTCTTTTACAGATTTTTCCAAAAGCTCAAATTTCCAGATAAAAAATTATTTTTGTATACACAATAAAATGTCTGTTAATGATGTTAAAGCTCTCCTTATCTAAAAAACAAACAAAAAATCTCCAAGATTCCTTGAAAAATTTTAACAATTTTTATCTCTCACAGATTTTTCAAAAAAGCTCTAGTTTCTGGAAAAAACATTATTTTTGCAATCAAAATGTCGGTAAATAATGTCAATGCTCCTTTAAAAATTCAAAAAAATCGAGAAAAAATTATTCGCTGATTTAAATGATTGGATGTGTAATTTTTAAGATATCGAACAAATTTCAAGTGATACCTAGAAAAATTACACATTCAGTCTCTAGTATTCGTATAAGTGATCATTTTTGTATAAGCGATTGTTTTTTAACTTTTGAACATATGTTGAAAACTGTATGTCATAAAAAAATTTTGTACAAATGAACATTTAATGTTTTTCGTATAGAATCCGAAGCTGAGATTAAAAAAATAAAGGATTTCACAAAAAAAATATTGAAAAATCGATCATTATTTAACCAAGAACTAACCATAATCTTCTTTAAGATAATAACCATTTGAGATTAATCGGGTCTCTTTAATGAACCATTTTCCTTATTTGACTTATTTTTCAAGTTAATAAAAGCAGCCTATATGTTTAATTATAGTAAATATTTGCATACTCTGTAATTTTTAATTAGATTGTAAAAGTTTATTCAGATATATAATGAGAAATGTACATAGAAACGAACTTAACTACTTTCTAGGTAATGTTACAGATTATTGTAATGTTCTAAGGAAAAAAAACTACAAATAAAAAACTACAATATTTGAGTTGTACAAAAATTAAAGTTTTGAAATTTTCCTCTGGCAATGTAATTTCATTTCACATCGATCACAAATAACTGCATTTTCTTAGCTTGTATTAAATAAATGTTAGTATTTTTAAAGAATATGACAAAACAAAAAGTGGGGATGCAAAAAATGAATTTGCCGATTTCTTTTAATCATGCCTTTCTTATAAAAAGTATAACGTTTTTGTCTTCAAAGGAGAGGGATAGAATTTAGTATACATGTAAAGAAAAACACGGCACACTATAATTTGTCACAGTATCTTTAATTGGATTTTGAATTTTGTCACGTTATCGACGGTGTACTATGATTTCATCAGGTGAAGATACGCTATAGCAGATGAGAATGATTTACCAAAGAAACAAGTGAAGGCGTGTTGTGACAAAATATAATCTGAATAAAAAAACTATAAAAAATATTATTTGAATTAGAAATATAATTTGAACTTAAGGCTTTAATTGATGTTTTCTCGTTAATTCGGAGCAAACCCAATTGGTTTTTATTTTCGTATTCACCTACATCACTCATACAGTGATATAAAAGATAAGAAATAAAACTTATTATAAATTTAGTAGATTTCTCGAACATAATTAACATCTCCACCAAATTCCATTTTAAAATAAAGCGAACGCATAAAAAATTTGTAATTGTAGAAATATAAATACAAACTAACTATTCCAGTCATACAGTCAAGCTTTGTTTTAATAATGAATTCAGGTAGTTGAATTCGTGATTTAATACAGACATAATTTTGTCAAATCAAAAATTTAGTCTTAATTTGTATAACATTTTTAAAATATTCAAATTAGTAGTATATTGTTGAAGAATTTACTTAAGATTTTTTCAGCATTCACTCATCATGTAAACAATTATTTTCATGCATGCTCATGAAAATGCATGAAGAAGATAACAATTAATATTTTTAGTTTTAATATCTCGAAAGCCAAACGATGTGCTGTTAATTTTTTTAAAATTATTCTTAAAACATTTCTTGATACTCTTTTTTTTATATTTTATTCTGTGGAGAACTTTTATAATAACTATAATAATAATACTTGGAAAAATAGCTTTAAATGAGTAGTAACCCTGAATTTGCTAACTTTGGGTTTACTTATATTGCAATCTAAACAAAAAAAAAATGCAACTGAGGAATCACACAAATAACGTTATCCTGAATCTGTAAAAATTTTTTGGGAATATGTTTTGACGTTGTTACAACTTGCGATTCACTTGTGATTTCATTTATAATTGCCCGTATGCCTGAAAGTTACGAATAATTATCAATACAATATCGTTATAAGCGGCTTTTCCTATACATAAATGTAAAATATGTTTATAAAAATTTGAATCTGAACGAACGTATGTAATAACAAGCTCAATTATTGTTGTGAATATTACTTCTCTATATAGGTTCGTGTAGTCAAGTTATAGAAAGTATAGATAGAGAAGTCTCGTATTCTATAACCTGTAAAATTTGAATAGAAATCAGTTGTATTATATGACAGCTGGTTCAACTCATAATAACAGAATTGAATCTCCAACATGATACTCTCCGGAACGAACATTCATAATATATATATATATATATATATATATATACTAGCAACCCCGCAAACGTTGTTTTTGCCAGAGAAATTGTTTCTAAAATGGATAACAGTTTTTAATGGACTTTTTTTTTAATATTTATTATTCATTTACTTTAATAATAAACAAATAATATGTTCGGAATACTATTGATTTATATCTAGATCACTTAATTAATCGAACGAGAACTATTTTCAGCAATTATAAATAAAATTATGAAAATGAAAAATTTGCTATGAAAATATAATGAACGGAAAAAAATTCATTCTATTGAATCCTTGTCTGATTTATAACTTAGAAGTATAAAACAGTAGTTCACGACCTCTTGTCAGCCCTACCGAATATACACACAAAAAATTCCATAAAAAACGGTCAAGCCGTTTTGGAAGAGACTCGCCATAAACATTGTGACACGATAATTTTATGTATAAGATTGTATAAAGTCAGTTTTACCTGATAATATTACCGTATTTGATATAACTATCATCATATAAAATTACACAGTATATGTAAGACAAACGCTTTCAATATAGTCTCCATATGAATGTGTACTTATATTGCATTTAGCCAAAAATATATAATGTATAATTATATGAAATATTGAAGGTACATAAAAAACTTTGGTAAAAGTATTGACGAAATCAACTAATGAAGCTTTTTTTGCATTCCTATTTGCTTTTATCAAGATAGTCGTATATTGGCTTTTTATCAAGATTGATGAAAAACTATAAAAGATCTGATGGAATTTCGTTGACATATGCTTGACCTAAAACGTTTTTTTGAGTTCTTGAATGATCAAAATCTGTCAATTACAAGCAAATAGATTAATGAATAAAGTCTCTTGGAAAAATCTTATTCAACGAGTCTGTGATGTTAGTGAATTGATCATTGAACACGCTCTGTCCACTATCCAAAATAATATATTTTTGTCCAGCCATCCCTCTCCATAATTTTATTTAGATAAGTAAAATATACATTATGAATTTAAATTATTGATAAATTCAGCAAATAAAATTTGAATTTTTTTATTTATTTATAATATTAACCATCGAAATAGTGTTAATCAAAAGGTTATGGGCCAAATGTACAATAAAAGAAATAATATTATATTTCAGTAAAATCTAAAGTAATTAAGATATCGATTTCAGATTTCTGAAAATAAAGACGATTCATTCAGGCATAAATTTTAGATTGAAAACTAAGAATAAAAGCTAGCCGTACATAAATAGATCAGTTTTATTATAGTATTAGATAGGTACATTTGAACATGCCATTCACTTGAAATGGTTATAGTGTTGGTTATGTCATTTGTTTCACTGTTCAAAACGGAAGAAGACGACTCCACTAACTATACGACAATAGATATGTATTATATGCAAGCAGTAGAAACACATATGCATTATTATATAATAAATACTTTTAGTAGTTTTGTAGCTGTAGACCTGACTCAAGTGTAACTAAATTTAAACTATCAACACACCCATATACTTAAGAGACTTAATTGCAATTAATTGACGAATTCTAAATCGAATCTGCGAATTCTTAGAAGAGCGGTTTGAATAAACTTCTTTCTGATACGTTTTTTTTCAGAGATGAATTAAAGTTTTAGGCCTTAAAACCCTTTATACATTTAAAAGAGGTAGTAGTTGGACTGGGATTTTAGAGTAAGAATTGTAAAAAAGTTTCCTATAAAAATTTTGGATCATTAACTTTCAAATCAAAAATGTGCTAATACCCTAAAAGGTATATATACATATATTTCGCATAATATATTATGTACATGTAATCTCTAAAGCCTTTCAAATTTATAAGAGCTGATAACATGCAAAATGAATTACAGATCATTGTGTCCGTTTAAGGCCTACTCTCATTCATCACTGAATAAATTAGCACCCTCACATAAAGGCTTTTTCCAACCACGAGCTCTTAGTCTAATAACTATCTTTATTTGACCGTGAATTATGAAGAAAATGATACTTTATGACTATATGGATCATTAAATAAAATATATTGCTTAATTTGCAAATAGCAATGTGGACATTTTTGTCACTTTTAACATATTTATTCTGTTCAAATAAATAATTCTACTTAAACATAGACCTCACTTCGTTCGGTGAACAATACCATTTCATTATTACGTAATATTATCATTGTAAAATACATCATTCATATCCCTGAGTATAGGAGTGCATACGTACAAAATACAAGGGCGTAACTGCATATTGTTGTAAGTGGTGAACTCATACACTTGCACAGGCTATAAAAACACTAGTCTTATAAACAATAGTTAGGGTTGCATTAAATTCACGCGTTATGTAAAATTTTCTAAGGGCTCTTTAAAAAATTTCGATAAAGTGTGATAATTTTTAAAATACCTCCTTAAAGCATTTTCGTGCCGAGATCTGGCAGTCATTTCAAGTGATATCTCAAAAATTAGTAACCTGTTATATTTTGTTCCGTTTATTTTTATTGTTTTTCGATAATTTGTATAGTCATCAAATCATTTAAATTTCACAAAATTAAATGATAAAATCAGAGCTAAAAATCTCTTGGTCTCAATTAGAAATTACAGATAAATGTGAAAATTACTCTTGAGAAACTCAAGCTATGCCAGAAAAAGTATATGACTAAGATAAAAACAAAACAGCCTGGTGCTGTTTTTTTACTTATTTTTAAAATATTTCTCCATAGTCTCTTAATTTTTTTCAATTCTGTCCGAGAGTTTTTAATGATACAATAGAAAATATTTGGGAGGCCCGTAAATTTTACATACTTTAAATGAAACCCTCAAAGTCGCCAGCTTAATGATATCTCGAACTAATCGGCCATTAATTCTGCAACCTCTGGATCGCATAGATAACGATATTCTGAGTTCGTAAAAAAAATAGGCAAAATCTGCCGAAAATTGGTTTTGTGCTAGAACAATCCTTAAAACTACAATCTTATTCTTTTTAGCGAATAATTATTGAGTACCGAACTATTTTTAAGTACCAGCCTATAATCATACATGATATGAAAATTACATTAACCTGGTCGTTGTCCTTCCAACAGTTAGACATCGTAAAATATGTGCGGTTAAGATTATAATCATTTGATATGGAATATTAAACATATTTTCTGGTTTAAACAAACAAATTCCACTAGTAATTGTATACATTCACATTAAACTTTACAATGTACATTGCCATTGCACTATTGAGGTTAATTCCTTCAAATGAGATTGTTGTTTATCGTGAATGATGTCGTTCGTGTAAGTTCAAATGTAAATGCACCACACAGATACAGTAGATTAAACCGTAAGGAAACAGTAAAATATTACATAGCTAAGCATGTTATTCTGTTTGATAGCTTCCCCAGCACATAAACAACATTATCAGTATTATTGACCATTCTGTTTAAATTAGTGGCATTTAGATCAAAAAAGAAACAAACATTGAAAAAAAAAAGTTAAATGCTGAAGACACAACGTTTGCAGGTTGAACTTTTTGGCATTTGAAATTAAAAATGGCGAAATATCATAATAGATTTTTGAAACTTGTGATGAAATTAGATTTATTTAATATAGAAGCTATATGCTTAAAGACTAGTTATGCTTCTTTGGCTATTTTCTAAGTTCATGCAAGAGATATAATAGATTTCATACTTAACAAGATTTTTTTAATCAGTGTTGGGTCCCATGGATCTATGGCTCATTTTTCAACTGTTACGGATTCACATACATAAATGGATGTTTTTTCACATCATACCATTTTCATTTAAAAACATAAAATAGCTCAACTATTCAATAATATGCCGATAATCTAAAAAATTTTATTTGCCTTTTTTTAATATTTGACCACCTGGAGCAATGAAGGTACCGTTACGCATAGAGTCATGTCATGTGATAAAGTATGACATTTAGACATTCTTTCGAAAGAGGATACACTCACATATTTTGTAGTAAATTAGACAAGAAATTTAATAAAAAAACGTCCCTACGACATCTTAAATCTAATACCAACAGGACCAGATTTAACAAGACTTTAAACATTCTTCGATGTTGTAAGCGAGAAAATCGTAATTAATAAAATATGACAGATAAATTTCGATTTTTTTGCCCTAATTACTTAGAACAAAATATTTTGTATTTTATAAATAAATATTTCGACTACAGATACTAATTTCTTATTGGGACAAAAAATCCTAGAGTTCTCTTTAATAATATTCAAATGGCAGTTTAATATCTTACAGTTTGTAATTGAGACATTTATTTGGGTATATTTGAAACTGCCATAGAATTTATTTAAATAATAGCAAATAAAATTTTTGTTAAGAATCCGTACAAATATCTCTTTAAACAAAAAATTTAAATATCGTCAAATTTTTCGTCTTCAAACCGATGAACTCCATGTTTTTAATATAAATACTTCAATTCAAGAAGATAATTGATTCGACTACTAGTTTAATTTTTGATTGATAACCAAATTTAATTAAATTTTCAAGTAACACCATCATCTAAATAAATTCGAAGATCTTCGTTAAAACTGTGAACATAAAGACAGAAATAAAACTGATCTACATAATATATCGTTTGACATACAATAAGTGTTCTGTCTGTAATACAATATAGTTGTTCTCTGATGCAATGATGCAATAATATATATATATATATAATGCAAGAACATATCCTCTTAATATGACTAAACAAATGCTAACACAGAAGTATATATTATACAGTGAATTCAAGTACCAAAACGATATTGTTAGAATACCATATAACCACCAAAATATCTTATAGTAGTAGTATTATGCACAAGCTAATCAATGCTAAAGTTATATATGTCGTTATTTACTGTGTTATTAATATGACTTGAAGAATAATGATCTCATACTTGTAAAACTTATTAAATTTTGGATGAATATTAAGAACGTACTACAGGCTTCTTATTTATATTATGAGAAAGAAAGAAAAAAAGTCATACACAAAAAATGTGTAAAAAAGAACACTCCAAACAAAAACAAATTTACAAAAAAAATACACTGATTTCGTCACAATTCCTGCTCAAATACACCGAATTAAGATATTAAATTAAAATTGGAGATATCAAATTTAAAATTCTAATGCAAAAATGTATCAAATAAAAAAAATACAATACAATGAAAAAATAATAAATAAATACAGAAACAGAAACAAAGAGCAAACAACTTTTGTTTGAATCTTTTTTTCAAACACTTCTTTCGTCATAATTCCTGCTCGAATACAGCTAATTCATTATTTAACACATAGTTATTTCTACGTATTAAAATGAAAGTAATAATAATATATTTTACTTTTATATAAAATTTATTTAACAGGAAGCGCAACTTTAAAGATTACGAACGGTATCCATTATATTATTTTGAATAACTCAATGGCGAAACTTCATTTATGATATCAAATAATTTGCCTTCTGAAAAATTGTTAGCATAACATTTTCCTTCAATATTTTACACATCCTCTGTATTATTTAATGTACATATAATAATACAATGAAACAATTGAAAATTATATCGGTCACTAAACTTTATGACACTAAACACATTTGAAACCTTTAATTTCACATTTCATCGTATGAATTGTTGCTCAATTTATATTTTGAGCAGGATAAATTTTAATGTTAATATGAATAGAAAATCTGATTAATATGTAACGTATTATATAATTTCCAAACCATTAATTTTATTAATGAATCAAATAATATTACATATATTTTATATATCACCTAAAATAATTTTAATTATTTATTCATATTCAAAAAATAAAATCGATAATAAATAAATAGTAATAGTCCCGATGTCCATAATCAAATATGTTTTGGTTAAGGTTAGACTACTAACTCTTTCCTTCAGGCCTTCCCAGGCCTATTTCAAGGGGTAGGCAGAAAAAGCAATGCATAAAGGCCTCTACCAAATTTTGGCAAATAAAGTATGTAATCCTACTAAATTTAGGTCATAGTTTTCAAATTTTTTATTATATCAAACATTTCTATGATAAATTTCAAGCTAGTAAGAGTCTGGTCATGACCTTGATATAAGGGATATAGTAAGCAAATTATTAATATAAAAAATGAACAGTTTGACCCAAAATTAATGGGTTTCAAGAAAAAGTTAGTTAAAATTAGAAAAAAGATATCGAAAAAATGAATTTTATGAACTTGATGACGTCATAAAAACCAAACAAATTAATTTTTCTCTATTAGGCTCAATTTTTATTCAATTTTTGCTAACATAGTATGTTATCTAAAATTTTTCTGGTCTTGACATTTCATATAAGCGTTATAGAAACCAAATTATTAATATAAAAAATGAAAAGTTTGACCCAAAATTAGTAGGTTTCAAATTAGTTAAAATTTTTACATCGAGTCATCGAATTATTACGATAAGCTAATTCATACCGGCGATGGCTACACTTCAGTCAAAATTCGTAATAATAAAATATAAAAAATTTTGATCTTCTTATTCGAAAAATCCTAGAGTTTTTTAAAATAATCAAAATATACGGTTTAGACTTTTATATATTAATATTAAACGTCCCATGGCCCATTTCGTAATAATATAGCAGTTATCAAGATCGAAAATAAAATGTTTTTGATATTTTAAAAATGCTAGGAGATTGATCAAAAATATAGGGAGTGGGGGAGGGGAATTTATAGTGAATATATAATATGCTATTAAAAAAATTTTTTTTTAGATTTTTTTTTTTTTTAGTTATAAAATTGTAATGATTATTTATATTAATTTATGAAATATATCATAAATAACCGTTCTCATGTATTTACTTGTGAATAAAGTAATCTAGTGCAATAAATGAAAAGGGACAAATCAAGGCAAAGACATTTTGCATTTTACGATTGTGACAATAAATAAATAGTATATGCAATATATTAATAGAAACTAATGTAATTTTCTATAAATTTTTTAAAAAAAGTACGGATATGTACCAAATATGGACATCAATTTTACCTTTTAACTGAGAATGACCCATTTCCATAAATACGTTTAAAAATATACAATTATCCAGAATATATATAAAAAAAAAAAAGAATAGCATTATTATGTATAAACAATATCAATTAATTACCAGTTCAATATTTAATGAACTCGTTAAAAAAAATATTTTTATTATTATATTGGTAGGAGTGCCGAACATTCATAAAAAAAAAATAAAATAATTCTATCAAAGTAGAATGGGAGTGCCGATCGATTGTTTATTTTACAAAGCGGATATTGATTTTCTTTTTTTTTTTTTTTTTTGAAATATGAATATTTCCAAAAAGAAAACATAGTTAACGTTGAAAAAAAAAAGAAATATATCGACATATATTTATACTGAAGAATCTAGCTTCTTCAGTATACAATAATCGAAGACCGAATTCTGCCAATAGATTTCAGTCAAAATTAGCTCAAATATTAAAAATGCAAATGACACCGGATTAATTTTTGGGTCAATGTTCTTTTAACGACTTTTTCTCTCATTTCCTGAGGTATAAGGTACTAAGTCAGTTTAATAATTGCTATGTACATTGCATCTAAATATACACTTATAAATAATTGTTTTTCAGAACCTTCGTGCTTTAAGGGCTTTAACATCGATAAACAGCCAATGAAAGACAAGAATATATAAAAATTTGAATCTAATGAATGTTTCTAATTAATGCTTTGTTTCATTTACTCGTGTATTTTGTTCAAAAATGGTCTGTGTTCAAAATTTGTGTGTTAATTTGATTTTTAACATTAAAAAAGTATTATAATTATATAAAATACATAACATCTTTTTACATAATTAGTTTGCTACATAAAAAAATAAATTACGAAAATATTTATTTTAATAGCTTAAACAGACAGACATTCAAAATTTCAATAAATAAAGTATAAAAATTTTCCTAATAAGAATTAAATATTTATTTATTTTAAATTAATTACCTAGCCACTGTAATGAAATTCATATAATAATTGAGTTATCACTTGAGTTTGTGTTAAAAATTCAACATATTTTTTTGTTTAGATAATCAATATTAATTTTGTGTGAACATCTATAAATTGTGTTGATTTTACACAAAATTATTAACTGAGGTAACTGTAAGTTACATCTCACATATAGAAAACTACCTCTGTAGATATTGTAATATAAAAAAGGACACTTTGGATAAACTGATTTGACCTAAACTCGATTGTAGATAAACTGATCTAGATGAAATGAACGAAAAATGAATAAAATGTGTCGTAATACATATGCTATGACTTTATAAACTTGAATCAAATTGTTAATTTCAAATAGTAATAAGAGACAAGCTTTAACGAAATCTGATTCAGAAGGCTTACAAAATTTATCTTACCCTTACTAAAATTTTGGGATATTAGTGTCCAAATTCCAACATTTACTTTGCTTACCTGGAAATAGAAAAGAAAAATTTTTTAATTTTTTATCAAAATAAAGTCACTAATATTTATAAATTAACAAAACATTTTTATATCCATATAAGTTCAGTCTATTAATTTCTACCATATTGTTTATTTTTTTTTCGTCGTTTCAATAGGGAAAAATATGTAGATTTTCTACATATATAATAATTTTTAAACAAATATGCAACAAGCAATAAATTTTTATAAATTCATATGAATTTTACTACGATTTGATGGGTTGTATTTTGTGCCTTCGTATATTATATATTCCCTAGATAATGTTAACCACTCACTGTATATTTATATGTGTGTACGGATAATGGATATGGTATAGCACTATTTTATCCATAAACGTACCATATATGAAATACATATATGTATTTTAATGACATAAGAGAAAAAAACATTTTTTTAATGCTGAATACAATTTTTTTATTGTTTGTTCAATATATATCATCATCTATCTCTTTTAATATTACTGCAGTTCTAAACTTAAAAATATTGTTCCAAAAATTTATGACTTCATAAAATTTTCCTTTAAAATTAGTTTATTTCCAGTAAGGTAGATCATACGAGACATTTATCTACTTGTTTTTGTTTAGAAAAGATTTTCATTGCATTTTTGTTTTTAAGCCCCATTTTACGAATTAAAGCAAAAAATGATTTTTAAAAATTGGAAAAAACAAATTCAACAATCGTTTAAATTTTTAAATGCAGCTAGATGTATTCTAAATTCTTAAATTTAATTTTTTCACATAATAATAATAATAATTTTTTATAAAATTTCAAACATTATGTTCCTTTTTTTACATAATTACTTGGTATCTAAATTGGAAGAAAAAGAATTAAGTATTCCCAAAACCATAAATTTAAACACAATTTTTAATAGCATGCAGAAGTTCTTAAAACAATCAGATAGACAGATTATTTCTAGTTTCAAATACTTACTTGGGAATTCGACTACAATAAAAAAGGTTACCAAAGTATTGTAAATTAGACGACAAACAAACGAACAGGACAATGATGTTGGGCGTCAAGGAGCTTCTTTCTCGTACCACCGATTGAAACTGTGTTCAAAAATAAAATAATCTCTCTCTGCCTTAATTAATTGAACGGAAAAGTTTATATTTTGATACCTAGTTATATTAACAGATGACAGCTTAAAATACCACAATACCACAACGTTAACCAGGATAAATAGCCAAAACCAGAATGATAAACGAATAATAAGGTGCTTATGAGTGATGAGCAAAATTGGTCTTGGTCTAGCAGTCATGCTTTTGCAATAAAACAAGACCAAGATCAAAATTATTTATACACTAGCAAGATCGAGACAAAGACCGTACAAGCAAGGCTGAGTATGTAAGAAGAATATTAAATGGGCAGGACTAAGCTAAAAAAAACAGTTTCCGATAAATTCATGGAAAACTAATAAAAACCGTATCATATCAAATAAGCAAAACCTACACCAAGACTCGAAGCATTTGAGCTAGACCAAGAGCAATACTGAATGTGCAATATCAAGATTAAGACTTCCCAGCCTTGGTCTTAATATTAATTTACTCAGTACTAGTGCATATCGTCATATATCAAAATATATCTTTGCAGGTTCTAAGGAGATAGATATTTATCTATATTAAATCAACTGAAATAAAGCCATATTTGTTAAAAACTATTAAAAAAAATCCAGACATTATAGCCTAAGATCATTAGTTAAGCATTAAGAACATGGAAGTTACAAACTTAGCTTTCCAATATTTGCGCGAAAATAACACCTAGTACGATAAAACGTAAATCGAACTATAAAAAAACCGATATCGGGGGATTTTTTTCATTTATCTTTTTTTTTTTTTTGTTTTGTTTTGTTTTGATAAATGTTTTTTGAACAATACATTCAAGTAAATAGAATACAATAAATAATTATGAAAAGTGTGGAAATTTTATTTTATTTTTTTCATTTACTACCCAAAATTTAGTTGATAACTATGAAATATGTTTTTGTTTTATTTTCTACTAGACACAGGCATATAGTAACTACATTTCATAATATTTCATATTGAAAATACTACAGGATAATTCAATTCATTAGCACCAGTAAAATATACATTCTGTTTCCATAATTTGGCTTATTTATAACTTGAGCAAAAAATGATGGGAATCATGACAAATTTTAAATTTGATTGTTTCAATCAAACTATCTTGGTAACATACTTTGGTCTCATCAATTTCAATTATAACCCTTGTTTAACCATTGATAGCATATTTGTAATGAAATAGCACCTGAAATTCTGGCTTTAGGATGATATTTTGTAGCCATTTTATGCGGTATCTCAGAAACTAATCTATAAATCGTAAAATAAAAAAGTGTTCCATTAGGTTCGTGATTTTGATATAACTTAAGTAAAAGTAATAAGTTATTTATCTGTTACATGTTGATATTGTAGGCATATCGCTGAAAAATTTATGTGTTTAGTTATTCATGCTAATATTGCTTTGCTATTGTTCTCCTTATACAAGCTAAAGTTAAAATAATAAAGTGGTCATTATCATTTAATGGATTATTTATCCTACCAATAAGTAAGTCAATCATGTATTCTGCGTTTATCTAATTCAGCCGATTTTAGGATTGCACTTGCTTGATCACGTTGTTCAAAAATTAACGTCTTTACATATTAGGGTGCAGAATTTTTTAACAACCTAGGATATAAAAGTCTAACGAGATGTTTTCTAATAAAGAAATCATTTAATACACTACTAAAAAATAAACCTCATGTCTGTATTTGTATTTGTAAGTAATGACATCTGGCAGAAAAACTTAAGCATACAAAATATAGGAAAATTTCGAGGAATAAACAAATATTTCCTAAAATTCCGCTCATAAATTATTGAAAAAAAAAATCCAATTGTAATAATATTTGGTATGGATAATCTTGATATGGACACGGAGGGCGCGTCTAAAAGTTTTTTTTGTGTAAAACAATTTCTAAATATTAAACCAAAATTTAATATTTAATTTACGAAATTTTTTTGAGGAAAACTCTTCGGCATTATTTCCGTTTTCATGACAAGATAATGTATATCAACCTTTATTATATCGCAGATATATCCGTATTCGTATCCGCGAATATCTTCAAGACAAAAAACCGAATCCGTTTCATTGTCAGCTGATCTTAAATGAATCTTTTGCTTTATTAAATTTCATACGTATAGTAATTTATAAGCATATCCAGCATTAAAATACTGTTAAATCCTATTAAAACAGTTTTTATTTCTAAAGAATTAAATATTTACCAAAAATTTATGAATATTTCAATTCTTATTGAAGAGAGCTACGCGTTAAATCTTATAGCTGTCTACCTTATCATAAGGTACGAATTAGTAATTACGCTACCTTATTATTTTTCAAATTCTTGATTATTCAAATCAAATAATATTCTACTAAGTGATATCACAAATCACAATCACATTTCATTCAAAAACAATCACATATAAGTAAATTCAAAACATTATACTGATTTATTGAGTTGAAAAGTTAAGATCTGTATCCTTTTCCGTCTATATGGACATTGATTGCCCATATCCGTATCAGCGGATCTCCATTTCCAACGATCCGGCACATCCCTAATACCAACTTTCATAACATTTGGATAAGTATTTTTTTGGGTTATTTATGCGAGAAAAAAAATGTGTTTATTATTTCAGGTCTCTATCAAAAAGATAATCCCTTAAAATGAGCTATTCTATAAATTATGTCGTATTAAAGCACACAGTTTAACTGATGTGTCACATATAAAACATTCTAACATAATAAACATTTTTTTTTTGTGTGTCTCTATAGAATATGCGAATAGAATGAATATAATACACAGTATATATGACTGCTGTGTATCAAACATACATGTGTATTAGAAGAACTATTACAAATAATTAACAAACCATACCCACCCATAACATTTATATTATGAATGTGTATATTGTATAATGTAAATATAAAAGTATATATGGGATGTGTAGTAACGTTAACGTCACACTGACGCATAGCACACACGTACGTAATGTTTGTAACATATGGAAATTATAGAATTAGTTTTCAACTATCATTTATAATACATTTTTATGTAGCTATTTATTATAACATTTTAGAATCATATGGTTATGTTGCCATTTTGTTTCTATTAAATGATATAACTGTATCAGTTATATGTACCAAATGATTCAAACAATTGAAAAAAAAAATTATAGGTATCTACTTTATCAATCAAATGATATGAGTTATATATTCTACTACCGAATCACAGTATTTACCAATGATCACGTGAACACTTGATGATTATCAAAATAACTAAAAGATAAACACACTATGTCTTTTTTAAGAAAAACATTTTCGTTTATCAAAATACAATCGATCGGAGCATCAATCGATTAAGAAATTGCTTCTGTGTAATTTTCATGGTACGGTTAGTATACTTTTAAAGGTAATAATACTCTAAATTATGCAGACTATACTCAGCAGTGAAGATAAACGTATTGCATAATTATATTTTTAACCGTCTTCAAAGAAAAAAGTTTCTCAATTCGACAGCGTATATATAAATGTGTGGTAACGGATAACTTCGTCGTTTATGGGCCGATTTAAATGATTCATTTTTGTTGGAGAGGAGATTTTCTAAGGGTGACACCATGATAAGGAAATCTAATTTACACTAAGGAGAGAGTAAAAGCAAAAACAATTTTTTGTGGTTATTTTACGTGGTTCTATACAACACTCAAAGAAAAAAAAACCGTTAAAAAAATTAAATTAAAAGTAAAATATTATTTTAAATTAAAAAAGCTTCTTTAAATAATTTCCTTGTGGCCATTTACCTTTCGAAGTCGGTGCCAATCTTATTTTTTGCAAAAAAATTGATTGATTGGCGTTCGCTGAGAAAGGCAATGGGTCACAAAGAAATTCTTTGTAGAAGAATATAATTTTTTGAAAGCAGTTCTTGTTTTTCTTGGGTATATATTTGAAATCAGACACACTATATTTAACAAAAATCCCCACTAAATATCTCATCTTGTATTTGTGTGTTACACATATTACATTGTTCGTTCACATTGAATAAAATAATAACACTAATTCATGTTGAAGTATAACTTCATGTCAAGCAACAAATAATATGCACACGTTCATACAATTTTATTCACCGAACGTAGTCATGGTGAAACTCGACGATTTTGTATTTCGTTTGTTTGTTTCGGGGTAAATTCAGAATGCGTTGACCGATTTCGATGAAATATGGTAAATAAATTTATGTCTTATTCACACCAACGGCAATGCAACTGATCTGTTTTGTTACTACTAGGCGACAAGCACTAGATTTTTATTGTGAATACCAAATTCCCTAACATTTCGATAACTATCTTTTGAGTTATTTGTGCAGAAAAATTGAAAGAATTACAATGTATATTACATGTTATTTAAGTCAACAGCTGTTTAGAAGCACATTCCGTTATGTTAAGACAACAGCTGTTGATAAACCACCTTAAGTGGATATGTGCTTTTCAAAGAGATCGATATAGACTCTATTAATAAATTATCCAAATGGTATAAAATTTGGTATGCACAATCTTGACGTAAAAACGGAGGGCATGTCGAAGAGTTTTGTGCAAAAAAAAAACATTTCTAAACATAAAATAAAATTTTGATTTTTACTTAAGAATTCTATTTTCGGGAAAAACCGTCCGTTTTCCTTTTTCATATAAAAATTATGTATACCAAATTTCATAACAATTGGATTATTTTTTGAGTTCGCGAAAATTACAAAAAAAAAAACCCATCTATATTACACTACAGATTGTCTTTATTAATAAAGCCTGTACCAACTTAAGTTATAAATAAAAATTACTAAAAATTAAAACTACCCTACTTGATCAAAACACCCGTTATATGATATACTATATAAATACATATTCCGTACATAGAAATTAATAATAAATATTAAACTTTTCAAGCTGAGGGAAAAAGTTTAAATAAAAATTACAATGAGCGAATGAATGAAATCAAAATGGTTCACTTTAATCTAATATTATTTTCATTACATAATAATATACATCAAGTATGTTATTATATAAGTAAGGCATGATAGACATGCACACCATGCATTTAGATAATTGGTGGTGTAAAACTGAGAAAATTATTCTTTTTGCACTTGGTAATAATTTGAATGTACTTTTTGTTCTGTATTGAACTGAATTTAAAAAAAGGTAAGATACAAATTTAAATTATTTATATACCCGAAATAAGAGAGTATCAATTTTTGAGCAATTAACTATTATATTATACACTATAACAGTTATGAAAAGTTTATTATATTGTAAATATGTATCATAGTCATGTCTGTGTTAACAAACTCAATTTGAGCTTGAATTCTGGTGAATCTAAGCACTTTATGGAAAAATGTTTCGAACAAAAGTTGTTAAATGATAAGAAACAAATATTTTTTAACAGATAGAACGCAATTGACAAATTTTTTTCATATTTAAACTCAGTTTTTAGTATTAAGGAACGCAATCAATATTTTAGCTTATTATTTCTTCTAGTTATTTCTGTAATTCTGATGACGGACGAGACAAGCGGGCGAATAGACGAATATGAACTAATTAGATGGATTTCATGAATACCAATACCAAAGAACCTTACCCAGGCTACCAGTTGGCTATATCCGTTTAACGTCGGTATTGAATGGGATTACTAGTAGGACATAAGATGGTCCTAGCTGTTGAATTTCAGCAAATGATGGGTATCTGCAATCTTTGTCAAAACGAATGCATTCCGATCTTTCACGAACTTGATCTTACCGTCTTTAGTACATCACTAAAATTCAACTGTCTACCTTTTTAGGTTTTGAGTTATCTTGATCACGGACGGACATGTGGTAATTGGTAATTTAGATCACACTAGGAACATCTCAGCAAAACTTTGTTTTTGCGGTCAAAATTTTCCAGAGTTCCAAACTAAATGTACTATGATATATTTTATAAAAATTATTGATTCAATGTACGTACTAAATAACATTCATAAGAAAATATACATTCTTTTATACATAAATGAAAAAAAAGTCATATTCCATGGTACAAAGATTATCCTTACATTTACATTCAATAGAAAACAAAGCAGAAAAAGATTATTCAATTAATAATTCTATTATAAAATTAGGTTAATAACAAATTAAATTAATCCATATAATCATATATAATAGATAATATACAAGTACCTATGTATGTAAGTTAATATATTTATATTTGTGATCGTATTCATACACAAAATATAATATTATTATATGTTTCGAAAATTAAATATAATTCACATAGACACACAATTATATATTTTATAATTAAAATAAATATATATAAAACATTGGAGATTATTTTATTTAATATACACGATATATATATATATATATATATATATATATATATATATATATATATATATATATATATATATATATATATATATATATATATATATATATATATATATATATATATATATATATATATATATATATATATATATATATATCCTTTATAATATAAATTAATTTTTAAAATTATAATAAGAAATTTTAAATGATTGATCGACACGATAAAATATTAATTATAATGTTGTTCACTTTTTTAAAATAAATGGTAAAGAAGACGAACTTCTTATGGTATTTTGTTCTACATGAACCTACTTTTCGAAGATTTCGACGCAAAATAACGTTGCATATGCGATCTTGAAGATTCAGAATATTTGGATGTTTAGATTACAAAAAAAACTCAAAGTTCGCGGTTTCAAGAATCACTTTGCATTCGAAGTATGTAAAACTTACGTTCCTCCAAACTATTTTTTAATTATATCACAAAACAATCGACAGAATTGAAAGTCGGAGATTATAAAGAAATCGGAAAACATATAGACCGATATAAAAAGGAGAATCTGACGTATTATCAAAAGAAAATCATATGAGATGTGCTAACAGATTTTCGATAGCATTAGTCCTTCAAATACGTGGAAAAGATTATGAAGTAAAACGACCCACTTTTCGGTATTATCGTAGAGAAAAAAGTTGTTTCAATAACCATAACGATAACGCAATTATGTAATCAGTAAGCAATATATGAGTCACTTCAAATTATTCAAAAGCTTTTAATATCTCACAAATTATTCAAAAGCTTTTAATATATATTTATCGCATAAATAATTTGGTATTATTCTCTATTAAAGAAGCTTAAATTACTCAAAAGAAAAATTTTAACCCATTAATATTATAGAGATCATTTCTTGTAAATTTCCAGTGGTTTATTTTTAAGTTTATTCGTTACATACAAAATTACAAACAAATGTTTCCTCTTTATAATATTATTCATCTACCGTAATTCTTTCTATTTCTTCTAGCTTTAAAACTGATTTAATTTTCACACAAACTTTCATCCTTGATTTCAACTACTTACAACCATTAAAAAGTGGTCTATGTCCTTTTTCAGGCTCTAGACTATACCAAATTCCATTTAAATCGGCTAAATCGTTTAAGCGTGATTCAGTAACCCACAAACAGAAAAGGTTTTGAATTTATAATATTCATAAGGATTTTTAATCACACTGTTTCAGACAACATTGAAGATTTCATTTTATTCAAAATATTTCTTCTCTATACAATTTACCTGAGGTTATAAAATATAACGTTTTCCAAATTTAATCGAATTTGACCATTGAAACAATTCAAACAAAGAGAAGATACATAAATATATCTTTGTGTCACATCGAAATATTTGTTACCTTCTTCAAGGTATGTATTTTATCTATTTGCCGTTAGTATTTTGAATGAATACAATATAATAGTCCTGGTGCATGTAATCAGAAAATATAAATTCAAAATACACGTCTAAAGTTATGTGTCGCCAATTATACTTAGCGATATTTTGCTTAGCTAAACTCTTTACTTTAAATAAAAGTTATTTTGCGTAAGGTTTGTAATAGTGAGATAATATAAAAGCCATTTTGTTTAACAATCTCTTCTCAAAGTTTTCAGCCTATTGGCCATGAAACATCTCATTTTTAAAGTAACTTCTTTAGTACGAAAGGTGTAATTGGGTTAGGCGAACGGAAGTTGACAGGTTGATGAAGAGGGAGAGAGTATAAACACACACACGGACACATAGAGTTACACTTCAGTCGTGTGGTGTAAAGTACCCTCGTATTGTTTTCACAAGGAAGGTAAAAAATGCTTTTGCGTATGTTATTCAAACCAAAGAAAATCTTCTCCTTGCTTCAACCAATTCCTGTACCTGTAATTTATCAAAATTCGAATATGATATTTGACTTCGAAACAGCCTTCTATCAACTTGTGAATATTGCAAAATTCATCACAATCGGTTGAGTAGATTGCAAGATATAACATTCACCTGTTTGAATAATTAGTGGCCATAATTTATACCGGATTTTTGTAGGAGTTGTATGCAATAAAAGGAAAGATAAAAATTTCCAAAAAAAATAAACAACCGACTTGAAAAGAATGATTAAAGTCTACTTCCTATTGAAATTATGTATTGAAAGTATTAAATTTAAAATTAATTTTGCTATTAAAATTAAAAAAATGCAATTTTCAAACCTGCTTGTGGGAGAAAACTTCCTGAAAGAGTTTATCAATAAAATGCTATACATATTCTGGCACCTAGTCTATATGACATGCTCGTCAGAGTTTCGAGGTTTTGTAAGAACATTATATTGGCAAGTGATATCTTTCTTGATAACGATGGGTATTGGAGAAGAACAAGAAGTAGTATCTATATCTACATATATTTCGAATTGTATTGAATGTTAATTTAAATTCAGGTTTGACAGTAAATCGATAAAACCCTCAAATAACAATAATAATAATCATAATAATAATTCCATTTTATTATATTGTCTGTAAAGTTTCTAATTTAATCTTGACAAATACAAAACAGTTTAGTTCGAATTGTGTTCGTAAATGTTTACAAATAAATAAATATTAATACAGAGATTTGTCAAAAGATTCATATAAGTGAAAATAACATCTAAATGTTTTATTTGTTCAAATAACCAGTTTAAATCAGTAGGATTCATGAAGTACTTGAAGTACGTAATCCATAATGAGAGTTTGTTCCATAATATATGAGTGTTGATAAGCCGAAGTTGAACTAAAGCTTTTGTAAATCTGAACATTTAACGAAAAAATGTTCCAAACTATTTTTTGTTTTAACTAATCGCTTATATATTTTAAAATGTGGGTCATGAATCTATGGAACTAACTGGAGCGATTCTAGTCAGTCACAAACTGAAACTCACTTTTTAAGCCTAGATTATTCCTTTTTGTAAAGCAAATAAAATCATCAAACACAAACAATGGCCCTAAACATATTAAAATTTACAATACAATTCTAGATTATGTATACATTTTAAGATTTTAAGGAATTCAAAATTGACATAATTTTGTAATGTGTTGACGAAATTTTTTAAATGGGATCAAAGTTTTGTATTATGTTTTTTTTTTTTTTTTATTATTTTAAGTCAATTAATACAGTTTTGTTGTAAACTGTTTTATAAATAAAGAGTATTATTATTATTAATATTTGCATTCAAGATTAGAAAAGATTTAAAGTTTGTAGGCACAAAAAAGCCATTACAAAAGATATATGACGAGTAACTAATGCAATTTGCCAACACAGGAGATCTAAAACATTCTTTGAATTCCCCCGAAAGATCAATCGGGACAATCTCGACAATCCATCATATTTTACTATGATTATTACAACGAAATTTTACAAAACCTTTCTATTTCAATATATCTATATTCAATAGAAAATAGAAAAAATATATGTAAACATATTTCTAATAATCTTAAATTATTATGTTTAATTTCCAGAGAAATTTAATTTTGAAATAATACTTGAAAATCTATAGTGAAAATATATTTTAAATAACTGTTGTTCGTTAGACATAACGATAGACGTTTTCATTAAAGTAACTCAATAACTACGGTCTGTAATACGAAGGATTAAAGGTTATTATTAGTTTTCTTAGTATTTTATTAAAATTCAGTGTACCATGTTTTCCATTGTCTATTTCACAAGAAAGTTCAAAGTTGAAGTAAGCCATGTAATGTTTGTAATCATTACATTGGTTATATACTTGAAATTAGTTTTAGCGCGGTGAAGTAGGTAAATCAGATATTCATTATAATTAGCAAATATTTTTATTTTTTAAAATTATTTTCACTCACTTTTCAACTTTTTTAACTAAGGTAGTTATATAGTGACTACAGTGAGTATATATTAATATTACAGATACAAAATATATGTATAATTTCCAGTGTTGATTAATCTTTTGACAAAATAGAATTTGTCACCAAACAAAACATTTTTGGAAAATGTATTAAAAACGTAAATCGTAACAAAATGAAAACTTTCCAGTTACCAAGTTAATCACTATACGTTTAAGATGGACAATGAGAAAGATGTTTTCAGGAAATCGTTTAAGCATTGAAAAGAACTAATAAACATGTCGTTTTCATTCGTTGGAAAGCAAGTAGTTTTAATATTAAGACATTGTTGACAATTTATACAAAAATTTAACCTCTGAAATCCACTTAAAATTTAACAGTACATAAGTTATTATACGTTAAGTGTTTATGAATGACGAATATTTCAATCATTTGATTCATTTGATAAAATAAACTTGTAAATTTATGTAAATCAATTCACAATATTATTTGACGATAAACATTTTTATTAATGAACATGTCTCCATGACCAGTGGCAGACGGATATGTTAAAGTATTATTTCCAGCGTTGGTAAAATTAATTTTTAACTACTATTGACATCTTCAGCAAATTTTGATATTTATCGGCAGATACTTCAATTTTTATTATTATTATTATTATTATTATTAATGATAACTCTAGGATTTTTTGTCCCAATTTCCTAAACCAAATTATTTTGTGTTTTTATAAATACTTATTTCGACTACAAAGTAGTCATCTCACGATTCTCTGAGGAGATGTTACTCGTTGCTAATTTGTAATATTCTGCACGGTGCTGACTACTTTGTAGTCGAAATACGTATTTATATACGTATTTAAATGATCTAGGAAATTGGGGCATAAAATCGAAATTTATACTTCAACTAATTTGTCCACACCCTTGACAGAATAACAAGGAATCAACCTTTGCCCCGAGGAATTCACATCTGTGTATTGAAACTCAAGTAATAATTGACTAATTAATGATTTTATGTTAAAAATTCAACAAATTTTTTATGTAAATAATCAATATTAATTTCAATCTAACAAATAAATTGTGTTGAATTTACTCAAAATTTTTCACTTTACAGACGCGGCTACGCAATCACTTCCTACAATTAATAACTCAAGAAAGCTCAATACAATTATTATAAAGATAGGTTCAGGTTGTTTTTTTTTCTTCTATTTATATTCATTCAAATAAAATATCTATCAATAACACTTTTAATAAATGTGACCTTCCAGTCAACATTGTATTGCTAAAGATCATGTCTTATAAACACATTGATCATGACAACACACAAAGACGGTCGTGTAATGTACACAACTTATATACAGAGAGAGAGCGAGGTACATACAATGGTATTGTACTTATGTGATGTTTATTGGTCGTTAAAAATACATAAAATACGATTTTTATATATATGTGTGTATTAAATTGAGCTTATTTTATGTGCTTAAATTAATAAATAAATTGATGATAATGTGGGATTTATTGTAATATGGATAGTTAATTTTAAGTATATATGTGGTGGATGGATAGACTTAATAACGTGAGCTAATATAATTGGGTTCGAATTGAGGTAGTCTTTGTATTTTCTTTGTATTATTTTGTGTGATTATGGTAAAAATTTATTACAATATCGGAGATAAATGAGGTGTCCCGTGGTCCTCTGTTTCGGGCAATACATGTTGGTTATTACGTCCGATTTCAGTCAAGTTCAGATTTTATTGATTTGTGATTGGTTCTATTTTCCGAAGAAAATATTGTTTTAAGTTTACATTTTATTAAATAACCCTAAAAAAGTTTCCTGAAAAATCGAGGTAAAATATCATTTATATATAACATATGCTTTGTCTTGAATAACTGACTGATGGATCAACACACAGCATAAACCGCTGGTCGTAGATGCCGTAGAGATCTGAAACTTGGAGGGTGTGTTCTATGTATGGAGTAGGTATCGGGTAAAAATTCCGATATTGTATCACAAAGGGTGTGAAAAACGGGGGGAGTGTTTTTATGGGACAATGTGAATCCTTGGTCTAATCTAATTCAAATTTTGCATAAACATCCTTTAACAGAATTGATGGAAGACGTGCAGAAAGTTTAAACTGTCCTACGACATCACCGACGAAGAAGAAACAATGCATTTATTTGTGAACTATCAATGTCTATTTACTTTATATTTATTGAATTGTACTGTAAGCAAATATTGGCGAAGCTGTAGGCTTTAATTAGCCTTGGGTTGAAAACCATTTCTGATTTTTTGAAAGCAGTTTGAGATCAATTATTTTCAACTCGATCGATATTGTTCCTATTTTTATTTTATTTTTCACACGGCTATATGCAGTATCTTGTTTGAATCAACCCTGAATACACACCCCTCTCTGTACCGGGTCCCGAAATATGTTAATCCAACCCTGATTGTAACAAAATATCCATAAATCAATAATACCAATTATCCATTTATAAATCGAAGCATTGTTTTAAGACATTAGCTACTCTTAAATGAATGTTCGTCTTAAAATGAATTAAAAATCACTTTTAATACTTATTTTTTAGTCATCTAAAACATTTTCATTCACGTACAAGACCAAATATTTAAAACAAATAGAAAATATATCGTAAACTAGAAACAAAGTTCAACTACAAATAAGTTTCTTTTGCAACATCAACACTATAATATATTTCGAGAAAGAATATTCACCATTTTAACTTAAGGATAATGTTTGTATGATCATTAAGTCAAAATATCTGCTTCACTTAAAAAGAAGATTTTCTTCAACTTTTATCATCTTGTTATAAAGAATATAAACCTTAAAAGCTCTTTTTCCATAAAATTAAACAATCTTTTAAATCTACACAAAGAGACTAAAAATACATATATCTATATGAGCTGTTTTATGTTCGTCTTCGTCCATGGTGCACACATATTCTATGATCTTCTATTAATTCACACTTAATATAATTTTATTTTTTAATATCAAATTTGATATAAAAATTTATTGCAATAAAAATGTGTACTAAAAAAAAACTTTATAATTATCATATTTATGGTTAAAAAAAATATCGAATGTGTGAATTGGTTTTAATATGATTTTTAAATATTTTCATGGAGATTTTTATTATATTTATAACGTAAATAGTGAATGAGACGACCTTTAATAAAATTAAAATTAAAATATAGTTTTGTTTGCTTAGAGATTGTATAGGAGGGCGGGGTCAAACATGCGAATATAAGATTTTTCTCGAAAGAAAACTTTTTTAGGGTGACAGCACTAAGTCAATGATTCCAACTGGTAGACTTACTTCATCATGAAATTTTGGCGGGGATAGATTGTCACCTTATTATTAAGTAATGATACTCAGCCTCCTTTCTGCAAACGTAATAACTAATAAAAAGCTATAACTAATAAAAAGTTATCTTAATTCACACAATTCCATTTTTCTTTTCTGCGATATAAATATTGCACTAGACATCTATAATATAAGTACGATAATTGAATATACAATTATGACTTGCAAAATGCAATTTTCAGATAATCGGGCAAAGAAAAATCAACATAAAATAAGAAACACAAGAAAAACATTTATTTTACGATTGGAAAACTAGTTCTCGTAATATTTCTAGAAGAAGGTAAAAGTTATTGATCTTTAGATAATATTTCTTACTATATTTCAATACTACACATACTATTATCATTGAAAAATTTTTTTTCAATGGGCCTTAATTACCTTTTCAACGCAGTTTTATCGAATTCATAAACGCATTTGTTTCTCGAATTTCTCGATTTTTTTTTGAAGGGGCTACCTTTTAAAAAGTAGTGAAAAGTCATGAAATGTTGTCTGTCTCTAATTTCAAGGTAATTAGAGATAATCTGAGGTCAGATAATATTGACCTAAAAGTAAAAAAAATTACGATCCAATTAGGTATTGTATACATTGTTTTTGAGAGATTGCTTAAAATCATATTGTTCTGAGACTAATGCTTAGCCACAAATTCACTCGATAACCCAGAAACTTGCGATCCAATCTTAAATTAAATGTAAGTTTTTAAGTTTTTAAGATTGTATTATTATACAAAATTCAAAAATAGAGAAACATAATATTTTATTTGTTCATAAAGCTGTTATTATACTGCGAAGCGGATGTATACAGCTAGATTATCATAAATTATATTTACGTGGGAAAAGGTACTATGGTTTTTCAAATTTACCTTACATAAATATCTATAAAAAAAAACTCTTACATTATCCCGACTTATGTTCAGATATTAAACATACCTTTACGATAATTAAAAAACTTTTTTTCTTTATTTCGAACACTGTTTTTCAACAACGAAGGTAAAACACGTCTAGACTGGGTGTACGTCTACCTTATACCTAAAAGTATTTAGGTTAAACCGCATATTAACCATATCACTGATAATGTTCAAATATACGCAATACGTGGTGAGCATCATCTTTACAGATCGGATCAAAAAATTGGTTAATAAATATAATATTTCAATCATTGTTCAATATAATCATTGTCAAACAAAAGTAATAAAGACATGAAGTTTTAATCAAATTCATACAATCTCAATGAGTGAGTAAACTCGTTTGAATGCTTGAAAAGGATAAAAAGAAGAAAGAAAATAAAGAATGAATTCCCAAGAAAGGCGATCAAACGATTATCAATAACACTAGGATAAGGGGAAGTCTCAGTCTGAGGTAAAAATACCACATATTCTCAGACCTGAAAACTAAGGTGGTTGGATGAGGAAGAATGGCGAATAGCAGATGTACTTAGAAGCGGACCAACCGATGAAGATGATGACCAACTATTTCAAATTTTATGTTTCATCAAAAACTCCGAATTTGACAACAAATAGTCAGCCAAAATTGCAAATAAATCATTTGTTGAATTATTTTACAACACAGAAATTGAATACAGGCTGTTATTAAAAACACACCAATTTAAATTTTTTAACATTATAGTTTAAATCTTTTGTCGTCGATTTTCGAGTGTAAAACACTATCTTTTTCAAAAGAAGAGTTAATATACTACCTAAAATACGTGATAATAAGTTAAATACACTCATATAATCTACGATGTAACCCATATCACAGCTATCTAAACTAAATATATGTGAAAAATCGAAAAAGTTTGGAAAAGTAAATTTTTGTTAACTTTTTTTTTTTTGTATATAAATGGTTAGAAACATAATAAAAGCTTTTATCTTTTAGATTTATAATATGTGATCTAAAAGTTGTTCTTATTGGAATTAGGTTACCTGATTTATTTTCACGGAAATAAGATACTTACTTTGAATTGTAATTATTATTACATATAGTTTTCAAGCTATCGTTTCATAAAATACCTTTCAAACGATATTCATTCTCATTTTTCATGTTTTGAAAATTAATTTTATAAAATTTATAAATTTTACAATTATTTGCTTTATATTCGATATTTGCCTATTGGCAAATTTTTAATTAGAAAGTTTTTTAATTTGGAACAGCAGTTTATACAGTAATATTTTCTATTTTATGCCTTTTTACCTATATGAAATATGTATAAAATAAATAGGATATTCAATATAGTTTAAATTAAATAACGTTTTAAACTATTGAAAATAACAATTTTGATATACGCTAATCGAGTATTTGCCACCTTATGTTTTTTTTTGTGTAAGCCCTGTGGCTATGAAAATATTATTCGGAAAAAAATTATTTCCAAAGCAACAAAATGTCTAAAGTGTTCAAGACGAAATTGATGCAAATGTCTTTTAACGAATTTTTGAGGCAGTTTTACGATAAACACCAATACAAAATAGATAAAAAAACTACATAAATTATTACAATGTAATTTTACCATTATCCAATAAATGTTTTATATCTTATAACTAAACTGTTTTTCATAGTAGCTAGTACGATTTTGTACCCAGTTATTAAAATTAAACACCAGATGACGCAAAGATCGCATGACAAATATACTTTACTAGCATTTACGTTTTCATAATACTAATACATGATCTTTTATTTGATCATCTGGTTCTTCGAATAGCAAATCTCACATTTCATAAAAACTTTGCACGGAAGTTTTTGTTAATGAAAATTTAAGTTACAGTTACTCCATCATATTCGCATTTTTTTAAAAAGAATTTTAAATATTATTTGTTTCAATATTTATCATACTTTTTGTAAAAATTATTTTTTTATGAAACCATCCATGTGCATGAATACTAAAAGAACGCATGCGAAACTGAGCGGGGCTACTAGCACTATATAACTTTAGACAGTAATTTGTTTATTTTCACTTGTTTAAAATTTATCTTTTGACAACAATTGAAGTTGATTTATTACAACATCCAATTAGTATTTTAAAATAATTTTTGTTCATTAAAATTCCTTTTTGTTCGCCATAATTTTGTACATTTAATTTAAAAATATAAAAATTTGGTATGAAAGAAATATTTAAAAAACTATATATTACAAAATGACACAGCAATTAGAGATACTACTCGTATTGTGTAATTTATTTCTAAAATGACTGTTCGAGTAGTGGTTTTTCAAACTCATATACATTCGTTACCCACGAGACAGAGTGAGAAAGAGAAAAGAGAACAGGGATAGATAATCAAAGAGTAAATGAATGTGAGTGACAGTCAAGTTCTTCAACAACTCAACAGTCGAATATGAAATGAGTAGAATATTAAATTCAACAAGAAATACATTCAGTTTAGCGATTAAGTTACAAGATGATCCAAAGAGCTTTAAGGTTGTTGCAGCTTGAGACCTCTTTTAGACAGATTTGTGCTTTTTATTGCATAATTTTTCGGCGTTTAGATTGAGAGACAATCAAGTGCACGACTTTTCACTCAAAGCATGTAAAATTTATTGTCTTCCAAACTATTTCTATTATATTACAAAAAAAAACTCTCGGCAGAATTGAAAAACTAAATAGGACAGTTTGGAAAAATGTCTTAAGATAAGTGAAAAAAAATAGTATCACATAGCTTTGTTCTCGAGATATTAAAATTTAAAAAATTATTATCTCCGCCAGACATTTTTCTATATGCACATCTTAACCATAATTTTGAATTTAGTTCGAGAATTAATTATTATTTTGTTTTTTATATAACATACTAAATGTTCCGACTATACTATAACAAGGGGTTTCACGTTAGAACTATCTTAAGATACTTCGTCATCCAGTGAATGCTATTACCCCCATCATTAACATACACAGCGTATAAAGAACGTGGCAGGCTTGACTTGAAAATTTTATCACTGATGGAAACATTTGCGGAAGTATAGCGTAACATATTAGGCCAAAATAAACATTATATTTTGGCATATAAAGTGAAATAATTATATAATTTTCTTTCGAAAATATATTAACTGAACGCTCATATATGCGTTCAAGAAATATTCATCTTGTTTGAAAAAATCTAATAATAATGTTCTTACTGAGTGGCCTAACGATTAAAACATTTAGTTTCAAATAATTTTAAAAATACTGTACAAAACATAACAGTAAACAGTGAAAAGAATAGCTACCTATCTATGAGAAAAGCTTAAATCTCTAGCACATCAAGAAATTAATTCAACAAGGCATTAAAGAAAACTAGCACAAAAAACGGGTAATAAATGGTGTGTTAAAGATTGCATATTTAACACGGGGTTCCTATTCTGGTCGATTAGATAACAAAAGCAATTTTCTTACACTTTTATCTTAAAAAACTGAAAATGATTAATTGTAAAACAATTATGCATCTATAAAAAAAAATTTTGACAAATGGTATTCCATTAATAATTAAAGTAAAAACAAAACAAGATGAACAAGTAAAAGATAAAGAACACCGAAAAATGTTAAAAATAAAAATTATTTTTGCATTTCTGCGGAAAATTAATGGAAGGAGATAAGTTTATCTCTTCCTTTTCAATTATAGTTATCAGAACTTACATTGGGATAGTCTCTCCATCAGTTGAAAATGAAATTTCCTTGGAAACATCCCAAACTCTGTATATAGATAATATGTCTCTTATATAATGCTAGACACTGATGACGTAGAGTTTAACGTAAATAAGCAGCATTTAATAACATAATAAACAACATTTTTCCATTAAAAATATAATATGTTATTGAAATCATAAATAAAATCTATTTTTAACATTTATTAGCCCGAAAATTTTACTGTTTCAACCGGTTTTTCGTTCTATTTATGGTTTACTTTATTATTTGGTATGTAAAATACATACATAAATTTGAAGTATATAAGAATTGAATATAGTAGTAGTTGGTTACGGAAAAAGATTGTATATATAAAGCAAAAAGCACTTTAATACCGGAATTACTTGAGCTTTACTTTGAGCATTAAATTCATCATCCTTTCTATACCCGCCTACATATTATGTACGAATATACTACTACGTATATAAAATACGTACTTACCATGTAATCATACAAACTACGTTTTCTACGTACATACTACGTACGTACGTAGGTACGTTCGTTCATTCGTAAGTACATACATTTCAAACAAGCATATATTCATTTAATGTATTTGTCTACATTTATTGCTGGCTTGATACCTACATAATAGTATATACCAGTCAGGCTTACTTGCTTGCATTTATAGTCTACTATCAAATGTAAATTAAGGGCAAAGTAGGGTTATTTCGTACAAAAAAGGCACATTTTTATAATTTCTTTTTGACGACACAGTTAAAATCTATTCATTCAATAACGGAAAAAAGTAGAATCATGGTGCCCTTCGTAACCTAGTGCTGCATCATGCGAAGTCAGAAAATCACAGTTTTTTCGGTAGACAATCGCTTTCCCAAGAAAACACAGTCCAGGTTTTGTCAAAATTTTATATTTTCAATTTAAGCAGCTACTATCGGCTAATACATTTGAAAGGAAAGAAAAACTATTCGGCGTTACCTCGTAAATTATATACAGAAGTAGTGATCAAAATTTCAAAAGGAGTGATCCAGTAGTTTAACAGTTATGAGGAGCATCGGCTTTTATAAACTATTTTGTGTGAAAAAGCTTTAAAATTTGAAACTCAAACAAAATTTGGAATAAACGGAAACATTAATAAATGAGTTATATCACAATGAATCTTTAATATCAGGCACATAAAGGATGTTACCAAATTATCATTTATGATTACCAAAACATATTTAATGACGAATTGTGCCTTCTTTCAGCTTCCTGCTCCGCTTAGCTTATACGAGAACTAAATAGAGAACAGGCGGTTAAATAATCAATTTTGCTCCGATCGACTTGAAAAATCCTAACCTCCCAGTTAGTATAAAGTAAAAAATAATTTTAAATTAAAAACTTCTGTAAATAATTTCCTTATGACCAATTATTTTTCTCAGTTGGTGTTAAATTTTAATTTTTAGTTCATGTTATATAAGGCGTTTTTTACTTATAAAAAATATCTCATTTAAGTTTTTTTGAGTGTACGAAAAATTTTTCAATTGAATGATATTTAAGCACTAAAAATTGTTTTTAATCCAATAGAAAACGGATTATAAAAATTGTTCCACAAACAAAGAATTTATGAAAAAACAAAATCAAATTGGTTAGTAGTTATCAAGTCTGTTATGGAGGGATTTATAAATATAATTTAGGATTATTGGCTACCCTTTATTGTGACGCAAAATAAGGCAAAAATCCTAGTTTATATACATCAAAAGTAAATTAATTGCTTAAAATGTAATAAAAAGCTCTAAATTTTTGTCTTGTGTGCTGACCATTATTAGGATAATGCAGGCGTAAAATAAGCACAAATATATTTCTAATTACAATTGTATGACTAGTTTCTGAGGAACCGCATCAAACCGACCAGATGTAATCTGAGATATGACCTGAATTGAATTTCAAGACATTTCTTAAGAAACTAGACTTCCAATCAAAGACTTTTAACATCCAGCAAAGCAAAATCCTTTTTCACCATCTGAGATCGACACTTTTTACATAAAAGACTATTTTTGTACATTTGATAGTAGACTATCATTTATTAAATATGTTTTTCGTCTATTTATTGTATGCATAACGTTTTTAAATGCATATTTTAAAACATAAAACTTAACTAAGTGAAGAAATGTGTGATATTTGGTAGAAAATATTCATAAATTTGTTACTATTCTCAAAAACGAAAAAAAAATAGTAAACCATCTCTCTTTGTAAAACTATAGAAGATCAAGTTAAATAAACAACTCAACTTGTTATTTGATCTTCATCTGTTTTAACGCTAAAAGAAAATTGTTCTAAATGTTCACTTTAACTTGAAATGTTTGTTATGCATTAAAGTCGTAAAACTAAGCAAAAATGACTAGATGTTATATCTCAAATTTGTAACCGACGAAAAAACAAGGTTCTCAAGTCGACGTGTATATTATGACCACGCATAACTTTTTACAAAGTAACCCAATTTTGATAATTCATAACTGTTTACAATCGATACACAACCTGTATATCGATTAATTGTATATTTGGAGTGGGAAAAGAAGGGTGATTTATTGTTCACTTACAGATTTTAATGCTGAATTGTGTTAATGGAAAAATAACCATGTAGTAAATTAGTAGATTAAGAAACAAAAGCCACAAAAAAAAAAACAACTTTTTAAGAAACAAAATTAAACCACTGATAAGATTTAAAAAATAATAATCCATTTTTATTGAACCTATGGCAAAGTTCTTTAAACTAATGTAAGTACACATAAGTATAAATATTCGTAATTATTTTTGGTTTTTCTAATTTGGTAAGTAACGTTTCGAATAATTCATTGTGCATAGAAATCGAAAAACGATTTCAAACGAAGCACAACCGTGTATATACCTTACCAAAAATTACCGATTTAATGTTAACGATTATAGAATATTATATCAAAATTGGTAATGTTTTTTGGCAATATCATCATCATCAGTGGTGCTACAGCCCTTAAAGAGCCCTGACCCCTCCCAAGATTTTTCTCCACTCTACTCGATTAGATGCTTTACTTTTCCAATTTTTAATATTCATTCTCCTCAAGTCCTCATCAACCTGGTCCTTCCACCTGATTCTCGGTCTCCCTCTTGGTCTAGATCCACCGGGGTTTTCATTAAATAGCCTTTTCGGTATTCTATCGTCTTCCATTCTTTCAAGATGTCCTAGCCACTGGTTGTTTGTTATAAGTGAAGAATAATTTATAAGTTTATATATATTTAATATTAATAATAATAATTATTACGATTGAAAATGATAAAATTTATAGTACATTATGTACATAATATTTTGTTTACATCGAAAACATTCATAAAATATTAATTTTATTATCCAAACATATACATCGGTTTAGTCATTGTTTGTTTTAGATACTATAGAGGTTTGTGTTTTGTTAATAATAATTCATTTATAAAAATAACAATATTGACAATCAAAAAGGGGTGTATGAAGTCTATTACGTTAAAAATAATATTTTCACTTCGATATTGTGCTTTTTTAAACTATTTATTTCTTAAAATTGTATGTGGTTTAGACGAAGAAAATACTCAAGAAATGTGGATCGATAATAGCATTCATGAAAACCATGAAAGAATTGAGAGTTTGGTGGAGATTCAATACATAGCTAAAGAAGTTTTAACAAAAGTATGGAATACAAAAAAGAACATTTTTGCGACAATTATATGATTTTTGAAAACGTAAAAAGTTTCCAAAGTGTCCAATTACGAGGCAACTACAAAAAAAGAGCTTATAGAATTTAAGGATATATAAATTTCTCTGATCGAATCTTCAACCAAGAGAAGCGGAACATCAAACAAAATCTGAACACATGTGAAAGTAGAATATACTCAAAGAAGCATTTGAACTGGAAGTAAATGCAAAATAAATTCGAAACATCACCCGAAAAATAGTGGAAAATTCTAGAAAAAACATACATCACAAGGAGAAAGCGATTTTTTCGCAGATAAGAGTTGGTCGACGAGATGTTGCCATGTTGCCTCATCAGATTACAAAACGTCTTCTTCGTGGTCATGCGTCCCCCTCAAAATTGTTTAAATGATATATGAAAACATGTAGGAGGCACTATTTATCTGTGTAGAAAATTAATATTTATTTATACGTAATTTCCATATGTTCAGTAATAATTTTACATATAAGTCAATTAAATAAATAACCACATTATTAGCATTCAAATGAATTCTCACATATTTATTTAATTTATTAACGAATAGACTTGCAGATGATAAAGACTAATGAACATTACATAAGAGTTAGTTTTGGTTTTAAACAATAAGACTAGGTTACCATTTAACTATTGTAAACTTATAGGTGAATACTAGGTGAGCGGTGTATTCTTAAACCAAAGCATAAATCAAGAAATATGACTACTAACATAGGTATTTGTTTGCAGGTTAAATTTCTGCAGGACAAAGAGTGTGAATTAACACAAAAATTTGGCATGGTCATATCCGAATAATAAATTTTGGTATTCTAATACATATAATTTACAGCTATTAGAAAATCTTCGGATGGTGATGTGGATAAGTCAAATGGAAATATGACCAATTGCAACGTACACGATGAACGAAAGTTGAGGATTTTATTCCGAGTTCGGCACAAAAATTAACTGTTCCGATGGACAGGTGTAATGATTCGGTAAAAACAATCTAGAAATGGCTTTTTATCTGATATATTCTTCGTTTTAGTGGGAGAATATTTCATAAACTGCTCACGTTTTTTAAAACTATGAAAAGCCTTTCTTCATAGAAAATTGTTATGGAAAAGAGTGCATATCACAAAATAAAAATTGCACTTTAATACAACCAACTGGCTCAGGGGCCGAGCTAGGAAAGGCATTAACACCTCTTCACAATAGGCTACTTAGACTGGGAGAAAGATGGCAGCGGCTGTGTAGTCGATTATAATTAACGGGGCTATTGATTGATCACATTGTCGTTACTTGGATAAGAACTAAGTAACCGACTCCATCTGCATCACAAATTTAATTGTTTAATGTAATATCTAGTGTAATTTAAATAAATAACCATTAAAACTAATTATGTGGGTGTTATCTGTTTGTTATAGGCCTTTATGCCTGAAGAACCCCATTATTATTATTATTAATATTATTAATACAACCATTTCTTAAACTGATATATTTTTATAGAATTTAGAAATACAGATTTCCAAAGTTGAATTCCAATATTAAGTATCGCACATGAATTTGATTTTATTTATTTATTCATTTATTTAATTTTTTTTTTATGTGAGGATATTTTTGGACGTAACAGTGCCTTAATATCCAATGGTTTGAAGACAGAAAAAAGGACTATTAACTAGAAGGACGAGCGAATCATCAAAGAACTATAATGAGACGAACAATCGTGATTTTTTTCATATATCATCTACATCTAAATTTTAAAACGATTTTTTATACGGTGTCAGGGGTCATTTCGCCATCATTTAAATCGTCAATTAAAAATTATCTCCAAGAGATTATTGTCTTAAAATTAAAAATTATCTTCTATCAGAAAATATCATACCAATCAATGAACTCCATATTGTAGAATATTTTCATGAATTACCTGAAACAAAGAAATAGACATTAGTTATTAATTTAAGTTCTAGCTTGATGCTATAAATTTAAAGATAAGTCTATGTCTCACAAAGAGATAGTATAAAAACCAAAACATAATTGATTATTACTTATTTAAATATTAAAATCTATTTAAGAAGAATTAACACAAAAAATGGGACCTCTATAATAAAGATAATCTCTAATCTTCGGTTACAAATAACAAAAATTAAATATCAAATTTTGAAATTAAGTATGGATAAACTAAACAAGAAAGCAGAAAACGTGTCGAATACTTGAATCGCGGAAAAAATCTTCTGCAAGCCCTCCGGTTTCATACTAAATTTCATAACATTTGGATAACTATTTTTTACACTATTAGTGCATGAAAGTTGAAAAAAATACAATGTATATTATATTAGAGATTGTTTTAATTATATAGGGCTCATTCATGTGTCAAATTCCCTTTAAGAAAATTTTTTTTCCTCTAAAAGCTTCCTTCGCGATGATTTGACTTTAGAAGGAGCTGTGGAAAAGCGTATTGTGAAACAAAATACATTTCTTTTACCATTATTAACTTTTCGTAAAAGATTATTATATTTTTTACGTATCTTTTTACAGTTGCACCATTCACAAAAGTACATTATCTAACGAACAAATATAATATGATGATATAGATATGTTCCACTAAATATGGGCAAATAGCCAAGAAAAAACTGAGTCTCTATGTGAATATATTGACATTTCTATTATGAACCAGTAGATACTAGTAAAATGATAATTTAACTTCTCTACGCCGTCAAGCTAGCAGAGCAAAGCATTCAAAATTGAATTTAAATATGCTCAAAATTCGGTGCTTTTTAGGTACTGATAAATTAAATTAGGTACTAAAATTTTTAATGCAGAAAAGTAAGTTATTATGATGCACAGCTGCCGTGATATGACGCTGGTCGTGATAGAACAATGTAAAAAAGAAACTTTTATAATATTCTGTAAGTACCAGAATTAGGTGCTTTTATGGTGTGCATTGAATAATTCAATTTAATCAAAATAACCAAAAAATCCGTGCATAATGCCTGATACTTTTTTCAGCAACGGTTCATGTTGCACGGATTTTTTTGGTAATTTTGATTAAATTGATGTATTGAAGGCAGTCCATAAAATCACCAACTTTTATTTACTAAAATTATATTATTGTAGTTTTTATTTCAGAATTACTCTGCCAGCGTAATATCACGGGAGTTACTTATAGCTTAGTAACTAATTTTTTTTAATAAAAAATTTGAGCATATAATTTAATTTTAACGCAACTAAAAACAATAAATTTTGAGCATATTTGAATTCAATTTTGAATATTTTGCTAGCTTCACGGACACATTTAACTTCCATATATGTTACAAAATTATTTTTATGGTTCTATTTAACAATGTATATTTAACTAAAAGCACATTTGATATTAAAGTGTTTGATATTATGGCTGTTGAAATTTTTTTTTTTGCCAATATGAGGAATAATTTTATGTAATGTATATTATCAAAATAATATTTAAATATAACCTAATTGTATTTTGTATGTAGTCTCAAGATCACGAATATTATATTGGCTTATTTAGATACGAAAGTAAACCAATATTCGAAGTTCACTCAATTGAACATATTTAGTCTGGTGAGTTTTTATAAGAAATTACCATTTATATAAAAAATTTAATAATTTAGTATTGAATTAAGTAAGGATTTAATATGGTGGTTGATTCCTGATAAGATTGTGATCATTATTGCCAAAACGTTTTTCAATTTTCATGCATACAAATACAAGTGACAAAAATAGACATTGTTAATAGGTCACACTATATATATTGTTTTTATCTTGGCCAAATTATGGAGAAATTAAGTAAATTTTATATATTTTGTTTATTAACTAGAAAGCGGCGTATAATTGATTCCATGAGGTTCATTTTCCTTTGGTCCTTTTCACTTATTATCAGGTAAAGATATTATATATCATGTCTAGGTGATCTGAATTTTATCGAAGAAAAAAAACAGATTTTTGTGGTTTCTTTAAAGTTTACAGAGTTTATGTAATTCAGTGAAAAAAATTAAAAATCGTCAAAAAAAATTTTAATGTTACTTTTAATTTAGCTAGGATAATTAAGATTTAAGAAAATAAAATCTAACACTTATTTTACGATAAGCTACCTTTTGAGATATCGCATGAAATTTGTCAGGAATATTAACCAGATTGAATTTAAAATGATATCTCAAAAACTACGCATCCAACCACATGTAATTAATTTTTTAATTAATTATATGGAATTTTTGAAATATACAGTTCAAACAACCATTATAAACAACAATTTATCGAAACTGAAGGCAAAAAAATTGTATTTAGTTATTTTCTTGACCACCCGTTAAAAAAATCGAAAAAAAGCATAGTTTGAACAGTAGATTTCAAAAATAAAATCCTTGTAACGATTGGTTGCGTAGTTTTTAAGATATCACCTAAAATCCGATCAAAACGTTAATATTACGGTCAAATTTCAAGCGTCATCTCAAAAACTAGTCATCCAATAGTAAAATGAATTGTTTTTGATTTTCCTAGACCTATAAATTACCCTAGATAACCTAAAAATAGCAAGGAAATCGATTTTTTGGCACTTTTTATTCACAAAAGCTTTCAAACCAAAGGACCAAATTTATCGATTTTGCTCATTCACAAATTGAAATATTTGTGAATTATTTTGATGACGAGCGAGCAGGCCAACGAAAATGAACTAATTAGGTGATTATGAAAATTCTGTAACTATGTTGATTCATATCAATTTTTTAATAATTATTAGTAAATCAATTCACTTTTTTTAAGAATTTAGTTTTTAATATTGAATATCTATTTAAAGAAAATTCAATTGCTAAACTATTAATTTTAAAGAAGTTTTGTAGATTTGTTAGTATTTTAAATAATTTCTGACTTCGCAAACTTTAGATAAAATTTAATATACCCTCATATACATATTTTTAATATAAATAAAAGTTGATATTAGAAAATGAAAACACTTATAAGGTTAAGATCAAAACAAAATAATTTTATCATAAATGAAATTACTTTTCGAATATCGTGTTTTCTATTTCAATATTACTTCGAACAAAATTATAGTAGTAAATTATCATATTCTCTAGATAGCCGTTGTCAATAAAACAGCAGGAGTTTCAGTTCAATATAATAATAGATTTCTGTTTATAAATATATATATATATACATAACGCTCCATGACTTCTAAAAATTTAATAGAGGGTAAGCTGTCCAATAGTGAATCAATTTTTACTTGCATCAATTTTACTACCGAAGTTGTATAACTGCACTTTAAAAAGCATACTCATTGGTAACCTTGTAGTTTTGACTTACAATTTTTGTATTAAATTGGACACTAATTATCTATTTTTGTAAGATACTTTGGGCAATGGATAAAGTAAACCATCGCCCAGTACACAGTGGACCACGGTATACATAAAATTAAAAAATTATATTTTCTATGATCTTTAGACAAGTGTTTTCGGGAAACACCTCATAAGGAACACGTGATTTCAAACTAGTGCAAACAATAACGCATTCTGAACAGATGTGATTACAGTGCGTTTTAGTTGTTATAATAAAGCCTGTTTCTTAAACTAAGATGCAGAGTTTTGGTAAGCGTCAAATTTGTTTGGAAAAAATATCAACCCTTTAATAGAATTAGTGACTATAAATTTGGCTCAGAACTTTGGGATCTTTGTTTAACTGACTATCGCCTTCTCAAATAAAACCAATTTTTTACATTATTTTCTTGTTAAATCATCAAATGGAAAAATCCTTTCGAATTAACGATTGTTTCAGTATCGCACTAAACATTAACGTGTAACCGTAGTCTAAATTGGTATTCTCCAAAATTTTGCAGCATTTCTTATATTCTCCACAACTTTAATAAGCCGCAGCCATGTTCTCAGAAGTATGTAAACTACCGGGTCACTGTGTACTTCTTGCTCTTGGACATGAGGAATTAATTACTTTACGGTAAAAAATCGAAGCTGTTTTTTATTTAACTTGATTAAATGTGTTTAAATGTTCAACACACAGTAATGTTTAAAAAAAGTATTAAAAGTTTTCTATTCAAAAAAATTTTTTTAAATACACTTAGCTACCCGCTCAAATTACCACTGGTGGATAATATACATGTTAGAAAATTGCTCTTCAACGGTTGTACATGTTTTGTTAATATGATGAATAGTTTAATGGTAAATAGTTAAGGTTCACTGTTGGACAATTTACCCTACCTATAAATATATATGTACGACGTTTACTTAATACACATATTGCAATCATTATTTCCGCTATATTATGTTGTGTCGTTTACACTTCAGTTGCTATGTTGTGGACTTCCATAGTATGGATATGACATGAAAATTGTACCTACACGTGCGCGTGATTTTCATAGCTTTGTCTGCTTAATATTAAATGATTGCATGTTATAATGTTCAACATCGAACGTCGAACTTAACAGAATATTCTAATAATTATACTAGGGTAGATGACTGATATTGAATTTGCTATATTTCACGTGGAAATTTAATTTATTCCAAAACGACGATCTTTACGAGCCCGGTCGAATTTTTTTTCTTGAAAAAAGACAAACTCACTGGCCCATTATTAATATTGGGGGGCCGTTAAAACTTTTGTTAAGCAAAAAGTTTGTCTAATGTTAGTAAAAAATCTAACGAGAATCCACAAACAAAAGCTTGATTCATGGTCCGTTTGGTATTTTAACTTTCCTATGAAGTTTCGTTAACTGGATCGATCAAAGTATTGTATATGAAAGCATTCAGAAAACTAAATTTAATATATTTTCTATTATCCGTGATAGAAAAAAAGCAAGCAATAAGAATTTAATTTTAAAATTAAATTTGAGTATTTGAAAAATATGTCATAAATTTTAATTAAGAAAATACCGTAATTAGTAAACGTATTCATCGATAAATTAGGGCATACCAATACTAAAGAATAAAATACTTATATAATAAATGTATTATATATATATTATGCACATGCAAAATACTGGTATTAATTTTGTTTGATTAATTGAAAATTTTGAAGTGTTGAAATGGAAAAACTATAGATAATAAACACTCTCTTATATACTTACTAAATAGATATTCTCTATAGTTATTACTTAACATACACATGCATAGAATATGAACATAAAGTTTATTAAAGTGGAATAAAATGAGTGAAATGATTGTAAATAATGATGATATTAGATAAAGAAAGATACCATTGAAAAAGAAATATACATATTAGGTATAACACATATTATTTTTCCCTGAATATTCTCTGTACGGCATCCTTTTCAACATTTTCAAAAGCGTCAGCATCTCTCGGTTGCGTTGTGTAACAAACGGACTGGGCTCAAAGATCACCTCAATTATGATTATAAGTAATTTACAAATAACTGAAAAATTCCAAATGTCAAGAAGAACATTGGCATGTGCAATCTTTGAATAAAAACAGGGGGCTGGTCAATAATTGTTTCTCGAAAAAATATTTCAAAATTTTACATTTTTTTATTTTATATTTTATACCATTGCTTTTAATAACTACGGACATCTGCCCCGAACTTACCCTATACATTTTCTTAAATAATACGATGACAAGATCATATTATAATTTGTAAAGAAAGTAGTTGCCAGACAATTAAAAAATCCGGATTTTTCTTGTTTCTCCATTATTTTTACTTACATTTTACATGTTAAAGACACGGCGTGTAAAAAACACAATTAAATAAAACGAAAAAAAACACGTTAGTTATTGCGATCAAGGTATTTAATTTAGATTACTGACAAACGTAAATACAAAAGAAAATTATTGCCAGCAGAATAATTATTATAATAATTTGATATATTTAAAATATTCATTAATGTCTTTTGTAAAACAACAACAACAACAACAAAAACAGGTTAAAATACTTGACGTTAATTTTTCAACGTGGTTTCCATTTCATACGTAATATTGATTGAATAATATTGAATCATAGCAGTTGAGTAATATTCTATTATGAAACAGAAGCATAGTATTCAAGGGAAAACCCAATCAATGATTTACTGTCTATTAGATAAATAATATTTTGTACAGGTTGTCGTATAAGAATGAGAAAAAGTCAAGTTTATCCGTCAGGCTGAGATGATCCTTGGAATCAATTTTATTTTTAATACAAAATATTTAAATCGTATAACTTCTACGTCAAAAAGCTTATTATTTCCCCTTAGGATATTGAATCCGTTGAAAAAATTTTGCCATCAGAAGAAATGTAAGTCTACATTAGTTTCATGTCAATGAAACTTTTTCTAGACAATCAAATGAGCCACATTAAAAAAAATTCTTAGAGTCCCTTTTACTAAAGTAATCTTTATAAACTGTGCGTCAACGGCAACATTTCAAGATCCGTTTGGTTTTAATACTATCGATAATATCGAAAGTTTAGTTTTATTTTAATTACTAACTATTTCAAATCCTTCCAAATTTAGTTAATATTTTTTTTTCAAATCTATTTCAAACACTCAGAAGAAATTTTAAATTTTTCAACTTGAATTTAAACGTTTAATCATTATATAAGCATGTGCACAAAAATCATTCGTTTTGGAAAGTAAATATAACAACAAGAATATTTCATCCAAAACAGATCCCTGCATTCACAAAAACTTTCTTCTCATTACGAAAGCTCAAAATAATTTCTAATTCTCAAACTAGCAAAAAATCGGAAAATGAGTGATCTTTGGAATCCACAAAATTAATCAATGTTATATATAAAACTAAAGGCAAAAAAATTTTTTTTTTTTTTTTTTTAAAAAGCATTAATATCAATTTTTCTAAATGAAAATATTTAGTAAAATTTAACAATGCTAAAAACAATTAACTCAGACTTAAATCTTTACACAAAGAACCACGTTTTTTTATAAATATTATCAAAGATTCGAAGATGAATAGATTAGCATCCTCCAAAGGAAAAGGTGTTAAACATTATGTGATTATTGTATTGTAACACCCAATATAATAAATTGATTAAATATCAATAGTTAAAATTAGCACTATTCGTTGAATGAAATGTTGTCATGTGTAAGAATGTAAAACTAGCAGAACAACGATTTGACTATGACTAATATAACATCTATATGGGTAGATAGATAGATATATACATATATGATATACCTATCTATCCAACACATATACATAGTAGTTATTATATTATGTTCAGGTTGTGAATATATATTATTAGTAAATAGTACACACACACTGTGAACTCTTTACCTTTAGTTATTGACTCTCAACATAAACTTTACCCTTCTTATCAACCTCACAGTCATATATTACAGTATGTTTAAGATATTTTAAGAAAGTTAAATGACAAGTTATACGGACTACCTAAAACCGATTTATATAGAATTTTTGCGTATAAATAATAATCAAATCAGAGGTGTTCCAGATCGGATATATGAATTTATAAGTAAATGTAGCAATTAAATACTGTTAAACCCCATTAAAATAATTTTTATTTCTTAAAAATTGCATATTTGACAAACATTTTATATTCATTGTACTGAGCTGTGGTTATTCATATACCTTATCACAAGGTATTTATTTTTCAAATTCATTATTATTCAAATTAAATAATATAGCTAAGTGATATAACAAATCACATTTAATTTAATAAACAATTACATTTTAAAGAAATTCAGAATATTATACTGATTGACAGGTTGAAAATTTATGATCCGCATCCTTATCCGCGTATTTGTAAACTTTGTATCCGTATTTATGTTCTGATCAAAATGTGAATCTTTACATTCACAATCTTGACCATGTAAAGAAAGGATGTTAATATTTACTTTTTTTATATGATCGTTTAATATATTAATCTTACTTTGTTCGTTCATATGACAAAAAGTAATAAATAAAAGAGTTTAGTTATATTATATGGTAATAAAACTCATAATAAGCACAATGCCAGTTTGTTTATTCAAACTTATAGAAAATATAAAAATAAGTCAAACATAACTATAATATAAAGAGTAGTATAGCTTTGGAATGCTTTGCCGTTTTTAAATAAACTATATTCATATATTTGTAATGACAAGCTATGTAAATATTTTAGACTTTAGGCCCAGCGTACACCATCTGATTTTCTAATCAGAAAATCTAATGTAATTCAATAACATGTATTTTATATTATACCCCACACATGGTAAGATTTCTACGTAACTCATCAGAAATCCTGATCAGAAAATCTGATGGTGTACGCGTACATATAATGCTGTCTGAAATAGTATCAGAATTTCTGATCAGAAAATCTTACAATGTTGTCTGATGTATGCCATCTGTTAGTTAAAACAGTAGTAAATAAATTTAAAATATTTGAAAGTTCATTGGTTCATTGTGGTTCGTTGTACGTATCCGATGATACCCGATGATATGCACTTGCTTAAGAATTTTGTTTGATGTATGAACAGATTTTCTTGTAGGACTGCCCGATGGTGTGTGTTGACCATCAGATTTCCTGATCACAATTTCTAATCAGAAAATCTTACGGTGTGCGCTGGCCCTTATTTTGCCTGTAGCATTCAGTATAAAACTGGATAAAACAGTGAAGTCAACAACTACTCTACTGTAATACTTTATCAGTTTTTAATCCAAGCAAACCATATATTTGTAGTAATTGTAATCGGATAAGCATAATGGAAACCTTCAGGGTTTATTTATATTGTACTTTATATTTTGTTATAAAGTCAGAATTATAAATTTACATTCTTCACAAAAGGTTTACTTTACCGTAAAAAATACTACGATCAGAAAAAAAAACTGTCTCAATGATAGTTTCTAGATCAATTTATTTCCGAAAACTTTTTTTTTAATATTTCCTTTTTACAAATATTATCGGGAAGTTCTATTGAAGACACAAATACAAAGTGTTATTTATACAAGACAGTATTGAAAGATATTAGTCGATTTAAATTTGGAAAACAATTGAAAAACTTTAACAAGATGTTTACCAAGAAAATTTAATTTTTATTTGTAACAAAACTGTATGAATTTTTTTATCGCGACCTGAACGTATTCAATCTACATTTATGTATTAATTACGCAGTAACTTTTCAAATTTTTTGCAAATTGGACATTTTAACTGATACTGAATTTTATAAATTTCACATCAAAATATGAAAGTAGAGTCAGTAATACAATAACAAAACTTAAAAAAATTAAATTAAAATTGATTCAAAACCAAAGAAGTTTTAATCTTTGTGCAGATACAAGCAACTGATGTCACACAAATGCATAAATCCCAGAAAAAAATTAATTAGTAGAGAATGATCCGAATGTTTAGTTTGTATAGTTAACGAAACATATTATTATATAGAACAAAAACTTGGGTACCTTGTAGATCAATTAATAACTATTCTCTTAATTGATCGTCAAGGTACACAGTGGTTTGCTTTATATACAAATATGTTTCGGTAAATAAAACATACTAAAATTGAGATCATTATCTACTAATTTATTTTTTCAATTACTGCCGAGGCTCTTTCCTTAATCAGGATTTTTGAACATCCATGCCTTGTTTATTTCTTTAAATTTTTAAATAATACCTCCAGTTTCCTTTTCGTAAAGTAAAGACACTTCAATTGAAATAATAAAAAATTTTGTAAAAAAACTAATTGATTTATGTAATCTTTCATTTTTGAATATAACAGAGAAAATCAATTAAATTTCCTCATCGATTTGAGATCTTGTAACAAAATTATCCTATCTATTACTGAGATACAAAAAATGCCGTTTCAATTGAAATAATAACAAATTTTGTAAAAAAAATAATTGATTTATGTATTCTTTCGTCTCTGATCATCTTTGAGAGAAAATCAATTAAATTTCCTCATCGATTTGAGATCTTGTAACAAAATTATCCTATCTATAATGAAATACAAAAAATGCCGTTAGACTTTTATGGAAATTTTCATTTTATTTTCCACATTGAATTCGATCGGATAACTAGATTTTCATGTACCTGTTTAATAACAAAAACAATTAAATTAAAATATTAAAATCAAAAATACTGTATACATGAACGGTTAACACAGACAAAAAGTGTCTAGAAAAAGTAGTTGACTAACCAGGAAACTTGTAACAGTTTAATGATTCTAAAACTTTTAATAAAATGCGTTATATTCTTGGTAAGATGTCAATAAGCAAAAACAAAAAACATCAGCCCATTATTTTGCTTAAATGCTATTTGCTTGGTTTATAATACATTCTCAAAATTAATTACGAATGTAAACTATTACGAACTTTTTAACTCATGTTAGTTTTTCAAAAGCATATAGATATTTTAAGACAAAGTGAAAAATTAAATTTACACAAGGAAAACAAAACTCGTAAGACTGTCTAAAAAAAAAGTATACTTTCTTCAAATGTTTCAAATCGCCACAAGTTTTATAGTTGCAACATTATCCAGACAGAAAATTTTTCTAGGCACATTTTTTTATAAAACCGCTGTATTATTTCATACATTCATAGAGAACATATTATTCAATTAGAACATAAAATTATAATGTTAAAATTCTATAAACTTTAGTACTTGAACCCTAATAATAATACCCTTACAGCAATATTATATACCTACATTTAAAACATATAGTGTAAGAACCCAAGGTAAAAAAAGTTACTTGATCAGTTGATGGATAAAAATTATTGAAAAAGATAGTATTTATAGATACAGATGTCATAAGTCTGTTTGTCGCTTTAAGATGTTACGAATTTCTTCGCAGTATATTTAAAGACGATGAGTGACAGTGGAAGGATTCAACAATTAAATTTTGTACATTTATACATAAAAAAATCGAATCATCTTATCAAACTTTTAAAGTAACTAAAAAAAATAAGGTCGTTAAATAAGGCTGCTGAATTTCGTAACAACAAGGACAAAAAATCTAACGATATGTATTTCTTCTCTATAAAATACTATATTTTCAAATAAAGTTTATACTTTAACCGATCATTGCTCAGGTGTGTTTTTCTTACGGTGGGCTCTTGACCTAATATATCATCTATAATATAATAATAAGAGAAGATAGAATAAATACAATCATAATACAAACTTTATAAATTAGAGAAGAAAATATTACAATGTGTCAAAGAAAAGATACAACACCAAATAATAAATGGCCAATACTGTACACTTTGTTCTAGCTAAATGTCCAGAAGGGCTTCACAGATTGAGTTAAAATTTAAATATTAAGTGAAACAATGCATTTTCTATATCTTAATTACATAATTTAATTCAAATTTTCTGTGTCAGGAAAATGGTATTCATTTATGTCACGAGTTTTTCTTAAAATCGATTTTACGAAATAATTTCAACTATTTTTGATTAATATAAAACTAAATCACGCATTTATATTAAAAAATTTCATCCAAATCTGATGAACGGTTCACGATTCACAACATAAATGAAAAAATTACACAAACAGCTAGATCTTTATTTGCAGGTCAAGTTCGAATTCTGTATCTCTGGAATCCAACAAGTGATTGGTTAGTTCTTTGTAAAATGAATCCATCTCAAAGATTAACAAAAAATTTTTAACAAAAAAGGACTTTCTTCTAAATGATTTTAGAAAAAGAGCCGTCTTTATTTAAACAGAAAAAGAACCGCTAATCTACAAAAAATATTCTAGCGATTGTCCAGTATTTATTTCTTAACCAACGAAAAAACAAGGTTCTCAAGTTGACGCTTATATTTTTGTTATGTATAACCACGCATAATGTGCTCCGATTTTGATAATTCGTTTTTATATTTGAAAAGGTAAAAGGTTGTGAATGTTCCAAATTACTTAGATATAGTTACATGAATTAAATAATCTAGTTAAATAAAACAGGTTTATTTTGCTTTTCCGTTTTTCAGACGATTTAATTTTTTTGTTAAAAAGTTCTTGTTTAATTAATAACTATTTTTCAGAAGAGTTGAATTCGATTTCGAAGGAATATCGGGTGCGATTCTATAGCCACTCTGCCTATTTAAATAAATCATACAAACTTATGAGTAATCCCATACGGGGACACATTGTACATACACATGCATAGATATTTGCAGGTATGACTTAATTCAATTTCAGGTTGATTATTATACGCTTTTGGGCAAATAGAAAATGAAAAGTAAATTTTATAGTTTACGTCATCATTCTATTTATTCGTGTTAAAAAACATTTTACGATTTAGTAAACGTTGAATGGTAATAAGAAGACTGATAAAATGTTTTAACATAAAAATAAATTTAGCACATATATAGATAGAATTTGAATTGTACGAAATGTGCATGTCAGCGTGTAATTCCGATTTATCTTCACTAATTTTTATACGTTGTACTTTCAGATTAAATTGAAAAAATTTGAAATAAATACAGTGTATATTCACTAGAAGTTGTCTTTCTTATAGAGGTCTCATCAAAAACATAACTCACCATAAAAAATATTATTTGACAATTATGAGTCAATGATCTTCTTCAAGTGAAGATCTCAAGTAAAGGCGCTTTATTTTCTAGGAAATACATTTACACCATCAACTTTATAGATAACAATAAAATATATAGTCCGAGTGTTGAGCGACAAAAAAACCGATCTTTCAGACCGGCACATAGAAAACTCGAACTCGGAAAGAGATGGATAGTTAAAATTTTGGTGGCACCGAAAAATTGAGTTAAGCTGGCGAATGAGTAAAATCTGTTTATTGAAACCGAAAAAGATAAATTAAAAATTTAAAGACAAAAAATGTTAGGTTTATCAAAACAAACAACTTTTGCTTTAAATCTTTTTAACCAAAATGTTTGGCTTATCCACAATTTTAGTTCAAATTTAGCAAATAAACACGTATATAATTAGAATTTATATCAAATTATTGTATATGTATTTTTTATACTATATATTTACTGTATTTTATGAATGCTAATGAATAAAATATATTTAACATTCATTACTCAATTATATGTTGAGTAGCTTAACATTTAACTCTTTACTAGACTTTGTTGTTATTTTCTCTAGAGTTTTTGAAAATTCTGGACATTTTTCAGCATTTAATAATATCTATAAAACAGTAGATCAGATTTCTAGTGTTTAATGTTCTAAAAGGGTCACGTTGTGTATTGGCCCTCAGTTTTAAGAGTATGGTCGCTTGTCAACCTTCAAATACACTCAGTACGTACTTCTCCCCTTATGCTTTCTGACTATTTAATAAGATTTAGATCATCTTGAATCTTAATAAGGCCATAAATAATAAATATTTTCGAAAAACATACGTTTAGTAATTATTTCAGCTAGAGGTGTTTTTTGTGAATTTATAAGAAGCCTAGAAAAACCGCGAAAAAGTTAAAAAAAAATTTGTATCGCTGTTTATAGTCCTTCTAGACTAATTAAGATCTAAAATATTCAAAAATAACATTTACTTTACAATCGGTCAACTAGTTTTTGAGATATTGCATTGAGTTCATCCACTAAATCAGCTTTTTGTACGGATTTTTGATGATATCTCAAAAACTGCGTATTCAATCGTTGAATAGATGTAATTTTTGAAATCTACGTGTCAAACTGCACTTATGAATATAGTTTTTCCGAAATCGGATAAAAAATGATTTTTGCGAATTTTCTCAATTTTTTAAAGGGTACCCCTTTGAAAAAATCGATAAAATCGAAAATTGTTTTTTGTTCCCGATTTATTTTAGCTTTAAGACAGCTGATGCAACGTACATGTTATTTTCCAACTTTCCTATCCGCCCCCCTACAAACGCTAACGCATCAGACTAACTGACATCAGGTTATTTCTTCACACCATAAATGTTCCATAGTATAAAAAATTAGCATTTAGAAAATGCTTTCCTTTTTTTATCGCACACACAAAATAAAAGTCCTCATCACACAACCGTGAATATCATTTTGCGTGACAAACAAATTCACAGATAACAATTTAAAAAAATTATTCGTTTAACTTCTGAACTTATTTCAAACAAACATGCAAAATGTAATAAAAAACCTAACATATTTACCTCCATTTATTCGTATAGATTATTTCCGTGAATGAAAACAAAAAAACTTCAAATTCATTTATAAACATTAAAATATATTTAGAAAATTTGTTTATAAAAATATATCAACATAAAACCTATTATCATTCTAAATTTGTCAATCATCCATATATACAAAAATAAACATGAAGTTCATGAATAGTGGGAAGCCATTTGCCTCAGACATATATGGGAAGTAGTTATAAAATGTTAAATCACCCCCAAGAATATACTGAAAATCAATGAATAAAAAAGTTACCGGAATATAGGTGAAATAACTAGTGGATTTTTTATATTCATAACGTTTAAAAATTTTTACCATATACTAGAACATGTATTAAAATTAAGTATTATTTAAATTTTTATGCCAGACATTTGTACGTTGGTCTGAAAATTTCCCGAAGATAGCAGTAGTCGCCAATAAAACTTGGCAAATGTAGTTGTGCATCTTTTGACATCTACTCACCAAGATTTCAGCCATTTTGAACGCGTTGTTTTTACTTGACTGTCGTTGGAGTGAGTCGATGTGAGTGTTTTTGTGTAAATGGAAAGAGCTTGTGTATCGAGCTAACCCAACCCAAACAAAAATTTAATAACAGCTCGATACTTAATTTTTCCATTTTCACAATATCACTCAAATCGACTAGCTCAAACGCATCCAATATGGCTAACATCATGAGGAATAGCTATCAAAATATGTACATCTACATTCACTAGCTTTTGTTGCTGAGTGCTGATATCTTATTGTTGAGGTTGGAGGTCTAAAACCCTCATATAATACTAAAAGACCCTGTCACGCTTTGCTTTGACACTATTTCGGCTTACATAGAAAAAACACATTGCATTCTTAACCATGTTCGGGTAAGGGAAAAAATAAATTTCTCACTTACCCTAATAATTCCCCGCATTTCTCAATCATGCCAAGCACATATTTAATAAATATTAATCAATAAATGTTTTCTTATATAAAATCTCCTTCACAGAATATTTACCACCAGTACAGTCCTCCCCCACAACCAGTTTTTGCAAAAAGAATCGAGATAAAACTATTTAATTCCTACCCAAAAATTTGATAAATGTTACTGTTCAAAGTTATCTTTTCCAATATCCACCAATAAGGGTCTGACTAAATTTTGTTTATTTTACAGAGTCATTAATTCTCGAACATGGATCTGAAGTTATTTTTGTAAAATCATTAAAAGTTAGCAAGATATGAACAATCAACATTCCGAAGTAAACAAAGAGGGAAATATCTATGTATGACGTCAACTGTTAATATCTCCATAATCGTTTTCAAGAAAGAGATAGAAAAGAAAATAATATTTGATAGCTTATAACGGTTTTGTTTTTTAATCAATTTTATTTTATTTGTTATTTTTAGTATTGAGAAAATAATTTTCTCATAAGAAAATATCTTTTAATATTTTCCTCATAAGAAAATATCTTTTATTGGTTGGCTACCAGGCCGGGATTACAAAACTTATTGATGGATTTTACCAAATAAGTAACTTACACTGTCATCTTTTAGACATATACTTAAACTTGAATAAAATTTTATGACTATTGTATCAAACACTAATTAGGTAATTAAATGGAAAAATTGCAAAGCAATTTCTTAAAACTGCAAAAGGGGATGAATAAAAATTCATGCAATCTAAAGACTTGCAATCATAGTATTTTCCACAAAGTTTTATCTTATTGGAATATGCGATCGTAAATTATCTATGAAAATAAGTCAGAGCATTCGAAAAAAAAAATAATAAGATGTGCAACTGATGTAGATGATCCCGTAACGCATAGACTGATAAAAATGATTAAAGAAAACATTTTTGGAACTGTTAAAATAGCGACTATGAATTTTGTTGAAAGGTGTGCAACTGATGCAGATAGATTATCCGGAATCCCATAAATAATTTTTAACGAGAACATTTTTGGAATATATCAAACATAATAAATAAACTACAAAACTATCACTGCATGTAATAAATACACAAATTGACATTTTCTTTTTAAAAATAAGACACAAAATAGAAAACCATATAACTACTAGCTATTCAAGAAAAGAACATAGAATATAAAATGATTTTGTAAAGTTATAGAAGGAGTGTAGTATTGGAATCGATGATGTTTGATGATGATGCTTTATCCATAACTATCGTCCACATTCATAAAAAAAAAGTCGAGTATAGTGTATATTCACGAGTATATGTTACAGTTAAGAGAAATTGACAAAGGAAAGCGAAGATAACAACAGAGTTAATTGTTTAGATACTCGACATATGAATGAAATTCATTGTTTGAACTATTTTTATTTAGTATTCATAAAATACTATAAATATCCAGTCTATACAGTTATACATTTATAATACCAATATGTGATAATTAGCTAAATTTAATCTTAAATTGTGGCAAATCCTAACATTTCAATGGGAATTTTTTTTACAGAAGATGTTAGTTTCAAAGACACAAACATTTTTTTTATTTGAATTTTTCTTCTATCTTTTGTAGTTTAAAAGTTGGGTCAAGGATCCATTGGGTCCAATCTAAATTTCAACTCATTATCTTTTTTTGAATTGTCGTAATGAAGGACGGACGGAATACCGGAAATGGACTAATTGAGGTTTCTATGAGCACCTATACCAAAATTTAGTCCAAAAATAAAAAATATTTTGAAATTTGGTATACACAATCTTGACATGAAAGGTTGAGCGTAGCAAATAGTTTTTCTAATGAAACAATCACAATATTATTCTATATATAGAAATGTTTTTGGCCAAAAACACTTCAATATACCCTCTCTGTTTTCATGTCAACATTGTCCATACCAAAATTCATAACATTTGGTTAATAATTATTTGAGTACGAAAATGGAAAAATATAATGAATATTACATTAGACATCTCATTTTTTGTGTCAATTCCCTTTAATTAATTCATTTTTTACCTAGATAAATGTATACTTTTGCCAGATTAAATGTAGATCTTAAAATTAAAGTGATATATTGTTCTAAAATCAATTTAGAAGTTCGTATTAACTAGTGAATGTATACATTAAATGAAATTAAAACTTTATCAGTAACATATACATAGATAGCATACATGCTACACATATTATTGGAAGTATATAGAGAGAATGGAGTAGTTCATTTCATCGAGTGAACATTATTAAATATTGTAGTGTAACTTAACTACTAGAAATCAATTCAACGGTCAAGTATTCTTTATCTTTTAGAATTGGTATTCAATAGAGAAGACGATACACAAGAAATGACAACCTATATATACATATACATGCATATATGATATATCTATAGCTCATTTACAGATATCGACAATTTGCTCTGAAAAATTCACTAATCACAACCCATATTTTCCAATGAATCATAACAAAACGTTTTTGAACTCAATCATAAACTTAGACTGTAAAATCAAAGAAGGTAAAAAGTTAGTAATTATTTACAAATTTATTTCAAACAAATATGAATTAATTCTGAAAGTTTAGAGATTTATGGTTGTTCCATTTCTTCTTCTACGGTTTAAAAGTTGAGTCATTGATCCATGAAGGACCCAATAGATTGATTTTATCTATCCACGAACTAAAAATTACTATTTAAGTCGTAAGAGTACGCTATACGTCATGTAATACAATTTCATATCACAAAGCTGATTCTATTATATGAATGTAACTGGAACAGCAATTAAATGTCAGATTTCTTCATTTGTTGATTATTATATGTATGTGATACAAGAGTGGTAGTGGTACTACTTACACAAAAAATAGATTTTCACTAAACAACTTGACTAAACCACTTTGCTAAACACTTGACTAAATTGTTGCTGTACACACCTGAAGTAACTAAACTACTTGCTACTTGAGTTAATTATTTGATCAATGTGAACAAAGCTTTGGAGAAATTTTGTTGAAGAATTTCAAATTTCAATATTCGATTTTATTTATAATTATCTTTTGAATTCTTTTTATAACATCTTCTGCTTCCTATCCACGCTCCAGCCTGGTATTTTTCCAATCTGAACACTATATCAACTTGCATCTCTTAAAATTGTTTTATCTTTTAAATATTACTGCTTAAAACTATTTATTTTAATAAAAAAAAGCAATAATTGGTTGTTATTTTTGAAAGAAGTATAATGTATGTTGTAGTCCAAGCACCGCAAGCATATAAAACATTCTTGTATGTAGGTATGTAATATAGTTCGATGATAGCACATTATGTTGTTACAAAGTAAATTTATCAAGTGCAATCTTTGTAAGTGCAAGTAAGTATATAGTACGTACATATTCATACATAATATATATATACTTCGTAGTATATATGTAGTGAATTCTTTACTTAATAACTATTTGACTTGAATACTCTGGTGAAAGAGCTGTGTGTATTATGTAACAGTAAGAAAAGAGTATTACAAATAATACATACACATTAGATTCAAATACTTACTTGCATGCATTGTTGTGGAGAAAAATTGAAATGTGTCAGTTTATCACTTATAAATAAAGATCTTTATCTATTTTTGTAAAACGTTATTTAACTTTAAAACCAGTCAAAACCAATAAAATACAAATCAAGATAACAACTATCAGAGTTAATTGTTTAGATACTCGACATATGGTTCAGTATACAATGTTTGAACTATTTTTAATGATAAGCATTCATAAAATACATATACAATAATGATATGTATATTGAAATTATATATGTGCTTATTAGCTACATTTGCGCTTATATTGTGTCGAAATTAAACATTTTATGAAAGAATGTTTATTTTAAAAAAAGACAAAAATTTGTGGTCTTTGAACTATTCTTCTATCTTTACTGGATCAAAAGTAGGATCATGGATCCGTTGAATCCAATAGACCGAATTTGCTCATTCTAGTACTTAATATTACTTTTTATGCCTAAGGTATGTCACCAATATTTCAACTCGCTATCTCTTTTCGTTTTCAAGTTATTGTAACCACGGTCAGACAGACATGCAGAAATCGAGTCTAATTAGATGATTCTATGAACACCTACACCAAAATTTTGTTTATGCGGTCAACATTTTCTAGCATTACAAACTTTAGACTAAAAATTAATATACTCTGACATATTATGTATGTTGAAAATAGTATTTCGGAATTTCTTCATGGTTTTTAAGGTTTCTCGGTTAATTGCATAAAAAGAAAAAAAAAAAACAAAATTTAAAGAATCACAAAAAGATTACCCACAACGCATTTTACAAATACTTCAGTTGAACGTTTAGTAATTCTTTCATTTGATATCTACGTGTCATTTGAGATCGTCATGGTTGCAGTTTGCTGGGAAATATCTCAGCATTCATAATCATACCATTCGCTTAATATTGATAACAACATGTCGCTTATTAGTGCCCAACCTATATACATTATTTTTGAACATTTATATACAGAGAAGTGTATTAATTAATTAAAAAATAGTACAAGTCTAGTTCATCAGATAATAAAATAAACATTAAATATCTATTTGAATCAGTTTTCTAATATAACATTTTGATTTTATTAATTACAATGATTAGATTGAACACAATGCATATGTGGAAGGTGCCAAGTTTATTTTAAAATGCCATAACATAAACAAAAAACATAATGTTGTTAACGATATTTATTATGAATTGTAATGGAGATGCAATATCGTGCATAGAAACGTTGATGTTTTAGAACGATATATTTATCATTTCGATAAATTATTTAGAAAAAAATATATATTTATTGGTTTAATTGTTCAAGAGTTTTACAATTAAAAACAAATTACTTCACGCGAATTCAACATTGTAACGACAGCTAGTTAAAAGTGCTTATGTTTTAAATAGACACCTCTTTAATGAAGACAATATCGTATACAAATAAATATATATTGCATTTCTTTAATTTTCGCGACAAATAACTCAAAAAATTACTATCTAAATGTTATAAACCAAACTTCGTGTACTTCTTGAAATGGAAACGTAAACGACATGTCGTAAATTTTTCTCAAAAAAAGAATTCGAAAGCCAAAATAAATATTTTATTTTATATTTGGACATTTTTTTTTTCGCAAAAAACTCTTCGATTTGCCTTTTATTTTCATGTCAAGATTGTGCATAATACGAATTTTCCTAGCATTTATTTTTGCGTGAAAATTAATACAATGTGTATAGTGGTCTCTAACAAAAACATAGACCCATTTAAATGTATGTATATGTGTACACTTCTAAATCAAAGCATGTAATATACAAAGCTTCCATGATTGAATCGGTCTTCAGTGATCTTAGTCTTAACCTATGTTCCCATTGATAAAGTAATTCATGCAAGTACCCAAGTAGTTTAGTTACTTGACGTGTATGAACAGAAACATTGTAGTCAAAGATTCAGAAAAGTTGTTTAGTCAAGTAGTTTAGTTAATTTATAATAAGTATTTCTTGTAAGCAAGTAGTACCACAACCCTTTTTTCACACACAAAGAATAAAAAACAAAAAAATGAATCTGTTTAGCATTTAATTGTAGATCTAGTCATATAATATAAACAGTTTTGTGGTATGAATTATATTACAGTTTGTATAATTTTAATCAATTACTTGTTTCCTGACTAAATTTTCTATTTGTGGTGTGGACGAGTTTTGTTCAAGTGTTTAATACTAAACTACTTGCTACTTGACTAAATCACTTGATCAATGTGAATAAAACTTTGAATATTAAAGCCAAATTCTTATATTATACTGTCAACACTAGCCATACACACATGCTATTCTAACAGTCAAACATCGATTTTAAAACATCATTCAAAATGAATGATGTTTCGATGATTTACATATTTAAAAAGCGAACATCGATGTATCATTAGCATCCCTAATTGAATAAAATATGACTTGTATCATCATTTATCTAAGCTCTTAAAATCATGCCAAGCAATTTTAGCCAACCAATAAAGAAATAAAAGCATAATTTCCTAGTTATTAATTACTAATTTATCACATAGATTAAAAATTGATTACTCGCACTAATAAAAGATTTTGGCTATGTTCAATATGAAGCGAGCCAAGGTCATTAGCTATATTTAAAAGGAATGCATTTGTCAGCCCTTTCACCTCATCAAAATTTGTTATTAATTTATTACAAACAATGCATCAAACACATAGCGAAAATGAAAATTAATTTAAATCACCTTATTCAAATAGTAAAAAAAGATAAAAAATAATACAATTTTTATGTAAAATAAAACGATTTTTTGCAATTATAATTTATTATTCAGTCCATCACAATAATAATTCATTAATTGCTTGTTTAACCAGTCAAATTTAAAAATAAGAACGCAGATTCATTTAGTCAAAAATATCCAATATATTGAATCAAATATAAAAAACTATAGACAAAAAAAAAAGATATGAAAATGAATGATTGCATGTTTAAAATATAAATGATATAAATGAATCCTGAAAATTAAGAATTATTTAGGATTTGTCAATCGATAAACATTTTTTTTTTTCAACAAAAATAATTTTATTAAAATAATTTAAATTAACATTTACAAATAAGATGCAAACATAACAAATTATGATTAGAGATAATTAGTTTTACTCATAGCTTTCATCCTCATCTTGGATTATCATTGATCGTGGGATTTTAGAATTTTAATGTATTCATTTTTTTATTCAACGACTATTTGGGACAGTAAGGTTTGATTAGGATTAACAGAAAAAGGAAGGAGGGATAAATCTGTTAAATGTATGGAGAAGTTGTAGGGTAATTTTATTTTTCTAACAAATAAATTTAAAATTCGTATACTTTTGAACAGCACAGGGGTGTTAATCTATAATTAATTTAATAATCACATTAGATAAATCTTTTAAAACTGAATGTTATTTCAGCTGTTTTTTGTAGAGGTTAAACAAAACTACAAAGATAAAAAACATCCATATTCGTCCTATTATCCTCCTTGAAACGTTCGTCGTGTGTACTTAGCAGGTCACCCAGCCTAGGAATACACTGAACCGGAAAAGTATCAGTAAAAATTACACAAACTTTTATCGTTCTATTTTCAGTGTTTTCTTTTTATCATGTGAATAAAAGGCGAAACATTTCATTTTTCGTTGAATGAAATTGATCTTTACTAAAAATCGTTTTATTTTAACGGGATTATACAACCAATGTTCTTCTTCCTTAAATTTCATTCAATCCATTATTTTTCAAAATTTGAATATACTGAAAATGCATTTTTATATTATTGACAATATTAGTTTCCTTAAAAACTTTATTTATTGACACAAACTTTCTGAAAAATGAATACAAACCACTTTCTAGATTACCATTACAATACTTACATTTATATACTTCAACTTTGTAGAAGGTAAAAAACTTATTTTTAGTCGAAAATATGGACATTTTTTTTCCAATTTAGAATTTGAAAAACATAAAAATGGTATATAAATTAGGTTAACTTTAGTCATTTGACAAGCATTAGTTTATGTAATTACTTTATTAAAAATTCTTTATTAAAGGCTTGTTCATGCTAATATGATTTTTGTCCGTAATCGCTCTCATAAATTTAATTTAATATTAATTTTAGGAATTATTAAAAAAATGCATTAAATTTCATTATTTTATTTAGTATATTTATTAAACTATATTTAACAGATACATAAACATACGTTAACCTAATATTGACGTCTTTTGTCATTTACTGTCACCTGACGTTGTATTCCATTTATGAACATGAAATGAGATTCAAATAAAGATCACGAGATGAAGTTATTGAATTTCACTACTCAATGGGAGGGGGTGCGTTAGTAAGTAAGTAATAATTAATAACAACGTATTACCCAAAACGTATAAAGTACATGAGAAACTTCACATCAAGAATATTTATTGCAAATTTAGAAAAAAAAATACGTTTCGTGGAATCAGTTATATTTTAGGCATCACAGTTACTCAAATTTTAGAGTAATCATAACAAACAGAGACACTATATAAAAATTGTATTTCCGATTTAGATCTGTATACAAGAGACATAAAAAGTCTTAGAATTTTGTTGTCAAATTTTAAGAAATAGATATTTTAGACCATTTATTCATTTTCATTGCGAAGTAACGTTTTTCGTAAAGTTTTCATAACCTTAGGCCAGAGTTTAATACAAAAACTAATATTTGAATTATACATAACGGACTATTGGACACTTGCGTTTTAAAATATTACACTAGTTTCCGTTGAAATCAACGGATAAGCATACAAATAGCATAAAATTATTATATTATGTTTTACTGATAAAATACGAAAAAAATTATATAAAAGAGACAGACACAACAAGGTTCTTTGTTTCAATAAATATCCCATTTAGATTAAGAGTTTATTTTGAACTATTTTTAATTAACACTAGTGAAAATCACTAAATGCGTAAATTATACAGCTACGAAGTTCGTAAAAAATATATACAGGTATATATTTTTTTGTTCATACTAAGAATTTTAATAAAGTTGAACTTATCAAACGGTACTGTAAACAGGTACATTATATTTGATTAAAAGCTATAACTACCAGTCTACGTCCGTTCAAAATGATGTTTGTTCCTTCTCACGAACGTTAAAAAAAACTCTTGTGTGACAAATTCCATTTAAGTCAATGAAAATCTAGACGAGACGTTTATTCGTATGTCTATGTGTGCCTTAAAGAAATTGTAAGTATGCCATATACTCGTTTTTGGCGTATGAAATCATTGCTAATGAGATCATCGCTATTAGACAAAGTGAATTAATTTACGTTGTCAACGATTTTGTTTTATAATGTATTCATAAATAATTTGTTGAAACATTCGTTGAACTTTTCAATAAAACCTTGTTAATAATAACTTCACCAATTTTGTAAACAGGCAAAGAAACATTTGCTTTATTAATTATAAATCATTAGTTACTCTACTACCGCCAGACGCTTTGATATAAATCCATTATAAAACGAGTCCGCCACATCACAAGTCTTGAACAGGCTAAAAATACTAAATGACCAAGTTTCAATTTATTATTATATTATCAACGGTTTTAATTCAGTAAGTAATTTTCCCCCTTATCTTTAGGAGCAACAATGAATAATAAAATAATATACCTAATTACGTAACTATTTGACCAACAGCCGTTGGACGTTAGTCTTTGTAAAAGGATTGAATTGAATACGGAATACTAAATGTAATTGCGGCACTGTATTTACAGAATATATAATTAATTAACTCTAGTACAAGATATATTTCTTTTTTTTGTATTTAATTATTACGCATTTACATGATTACAATATACATAGGTTAAACTGGAAATGTGAAACTACCTTTTAATTATTGTCAAAAATTTTTTTTATTAATTATGATGGGCGATGATTGGCTAATGCAGGTAAGTAGTTCAAGTCGTCGTATAGTACGCAGGTCTAAATTTTTTATATCCGATTTGTATTAAAGTGACGATAACTCGCTTACACGGCACAGTGACATTTTTTTTATTCGATAATTAATATTTTTTATCTAAAGGCATCTTATACAAATATTGATATATGGTAAGAGAAATTTTATTTATTTGATTCTATTCGAAAAATTGTTTTTACTTTTAAAAATATTTTTATCAAAATTCGATATTTTTGGTTAATCATTAAATAAAGAATTGAACCATGCTTTTTGGTGGACCAACCATGCTGTTGGTTGGAATATAATTATGAAAATTTTTAGTATACATTTAATTTTATTCAAAAAATGTAATTGTAAGGATTTTTATAGAATTTTAATATATTGAGAAAATAATTTTTGACAAAACTCATGAATTGAACGATTTAGTTTCGTTTATCGAACTCAATTTCGCCTTTTGTCTATTTGTATGTATGTCTACGATAGTGTCCGTCCATTCCGCCCGATTGTCCTAACAATTTCCGGGTGTGTTTGTAATACATGCAGAACACATTATGATTAGGTCATTTATGTATTATATATGTTTCACAATTGTTGCATTCGTAACATCAGTTTAATAGTCCCATTATTTTGACGGTGTGTTTGAAACACATCCAATTTGGGTCCAAATATAGATCCGATTTGGGGTCAATTGTCATCATAAATTATTAACCATCTTGATCAAAAATTTATTTAATTAAATAATTTTAGTTTATATTTCTGGACAAAATTTTGATTCTATTTAAAACTGTTATCGTTTAATTGAAAATCATTTCGGGAGCCATATTTTGATTTTGAAATTCGATTAAAATTTTAACATTTTGTTTTATAATTTAAAAATTGAAACATTTATTATTTGAAATATTTAAAAAATTTCTTTCACAGATTACAAGATTTTTTAATTTTAGAAACTATACAAGTTTTAAGGCGTAACGATATTAGGCTAAATTCAAACACGAGTCAAGACTTTTTAATAACGATCAAAGTTAAACCAAAATTATTATACAAGTTTTTAGAATCATGTTCGTTTTAGATTGGCCTAATTTATTTTCCAAAAATTTTGACTTCATAGAGAATAGTAAAAATTTTGTATATTGTAGTGAAACTTTGATCGACTTGTTTTTAAGATCAATTTTTTAGATTAAGGATTCAATATCTCAAAATTTGTATCGTAAAACATGATCTCTTCTGGTTTAAAGCATTTAATCTGATTTGAAATGTATTTTTTTATCACTTTTCTATTTTTCATTTAGATTTCTAAAGTAAAGAGTAAAATGATTCTGGTTTTAGGGCGATCAATTTTAATTTTAGTGTACTTGATATTGTTTTCAATCGTTCTTAACGATTTTTAACTAATAGTTTTTTGTTTTTTTTTCCTTAGTTTTTGAGAAAATTTGTTAATTCTAAATGATTTATTGAGTTAGTTATATGTGAATTTTTTAAAGTTTAATAAGGTTTTAGTGGGTGGTTAATTTTTAATGAATTTATTGCATGTTTGAGATTATTTTATTTGTGTGTGTGGCTGTGTATTTGGGATTATTTTATTTTTATTGCATACTTGGGTCCAATAGGTTTGGATTAGTCATAATTATTGGGGAAACATCACATATAACTTTTCAGTAAATATTTTTTTAGGTTATATTAAAGTGGTTTGCATTTTGAAACTTTTTCAATATTTCGAAAACTAAGCTAGATATTGATCACTATAGAGGTCCATTCATTATGAGAACGATTATAGCAGAGAAACTTTGAGGTCTTTCGTTCTCATTTTAAGTCGGAAAATTTCATTATTTTCGTCCAAACACTAACAAAATTTCGTACTCGAAACTAGAATCATTTTCAATCGAATTTTCCATTATTTTAATGGATATTCTATTATGATTTTGAGATAAATATACCTGTGTGTATTAAGGTTTCGTTTCTTTCATACATTTTAGATCGGATTAATTACTTTTATTAGGAGCAGATTAGGAAGGGGACGGCGATAACCAAGCCGGTGGGGTATGTTTTCGATACATTTTTTGGGTTATTGAGCTTTAATAACATGAATCGATTTGTAAATCCAAGAGTTAATATGTTTTCACATAAGTATTTCAAATATTTTATTACTTTTCCTTGTCAGCTAAAGTTATTGGAAAATTTTGGCAATTTTTAACCGGCATGAATCTATTTAAAAAAAATAGTATAATTCAAATTTTGAATGAAACTTGATTATGGAAATTAAACTGTCACTTGACATATGTTAAATTATATGCCATTAATTGTGGTCTGAACTACGTTGATTTCGAAGAGAAAAAACTCAAATCTGTGAATTAAATTTTAAAAAATTTTAGAAAATAAATTTTTATTTTTGATTAATTCCAATTAAAATTGTTATGATTTTAATTGCTGTCAATAATCAAATTAAAAAAGCATCCAAATTCGATTTTCATTTTAACCAATATTTTATGCAGAAAAAAAATTTTTGCCCAGAATTTATAAAAGAAAATTATTAAAATTTTTCAAGAAATAAAATTGGATTATGAAATAATTGTGGTCCAAAATTATGATACATTTTCCGTAATGTGTCAAAGATCAGTACATCAAACTTATATTTTATTTTCGCTCAAATTACGGTTATTTTTCCAAAATAATTTTTACAATGTATTGAATTTAATAAAAAAAATTTTACAATTATCATTATTTTTTGGATAAATCCGAAATTTATTAACACAAAAAAATTGAAAAATCTAATTTGTTAATAAGATAAATTATCGAATAAAGTAATTCTCTTGTTGACGTCGTTCTTACGTTTGAGTGAAGTGTTGTGAATTGCGGACATTACAAAATGTGAATAATGGGCGCCCTTTTTTATCGATAAAAATAAACTATTATAGTGAACTGATATAAGTGTAGTGTTTTGGAAGCTGTTAACATCAATATGTAGTTTTGTAGATATTTCGAGGTAACAAGGTTGGTGGTTAGATTGTAAGTTATTTATTTTGATATTTTTACTGATTTTGACAAAACTGAATAGCCTTAACCCCGCCTTTAATATAAAATTCAAATAAATTTCTTCACATAATCCATTGTTATATAATTTTTTTCAAATAATTAGTTTTCGTGTTGGTTTTTAAATTTTGATTTTGCGTTAACGTTCACAATATTTATCACTTCAGATTAAAATAAATTTTATTTAAAACACTTGAGAGATTATTTAAAGTTAATTCAGATTATTCTTGTAATTTATTAATTTATTTTCGAATTAATTTTTTTTTTTCTAATTTAGATTAATTAAATGTTTTTGATTATTCTTAAAAACTCAATTTATTTTCGAAATGACTATTCATATTTCTAATATTGAATAAGTTTCTGCAATAGTTATCAATCCCGATTTTAAATTACCCCCTTGTCGCCCAATTTCCCAACTGATACAACATTTTACAGTTTATTGTTTTTAAAGTTATTTGTTTATATAAGGTGACTCCTCTAGTCTCCCCACTATGATTTTAAATTTAGTAAATGTTTTCACATATAATTTTTTAAAATTTAATTAAGATATTTTAGTAATTTATTTTTTTTTAAATTGGTTTAAGCATATAAACTTCGATTTTATATCAGTTTATTATTTAAAGTTATTAGAATACAATTCTAACTACATTTTTCGGGTATGTTATTTTGGAATTACTTGATTTAAATTTTAAATATTTTAAATTATTAGATAATTTTTAAAAAGTGAATTTTGAAGTGAAAAGTGAAAAAGTGAGTTATCACCCCGTTTCTCAATAATCCCCTCCCCCCTTGCCCAAGTGATAAGTGATATAACATCTCTCCCCGTCCACTCCCCCCTTGCTCAAGTGATATAACATCTAACAACTACAGAATTTATTTTATTTTTTATAAGGTAAGTATAAATATATACTTTTACCATATAAAAAAATATGTTTATAAATTTGTATTGTATTACTGATAATTAATTTAAATTTTATTTCAGAGATTTCCTAATTTATTTTTCATTACAGCTTAAAAAAAATATACTATTTCATTTTTAATTATTAATTTTACGAGATGTTATCAAACAATTTTCGGATTTTTATAAATTTTTGTAAAATGATTTCAAAAACTGTGGAGATTTTTTTTAAAATCTGACGTTCTTGTTGTTGAGTTCGCTTACTGCAGACTTTAGTTGATTATTTTTGTGTTTGTTTAAAAAATAAAAAAAAATTCGGAATTCAAGATTACATCTCGTATAATTCGTCAACTTATATCGACTAAGTTGATGAATTTTAATAAACGTTTTCATATTTAACGCCACTCAAACATTTTGTTACTTTATTTGCTATATTGATTAATGTGAAAGTATTTCAAATTAGAGTACCATTGACATCTTTGTCGATTTTCTATGGGCAAGCTATTATGAAAACGTTCAATATAATTTTTTTCTCCTTTCTAAATGTGCTAAGGTGTGTTTAAATCGGAGGTAGCTATAGGGGAGACCACGCTAAAAAAAACGCACTAGTGTGCCCTACCCCAATGGTAGTGTGGAAACGGGTACAAAACATTGAATAATGCTGCAAAAATTTATACTATTTATCGGGTATTTGTTAAAACAACGAATTCTGTTCTTTTGACAAAAAATGTGTCAGTAAATTGATAATAACTGAAAATTTATAATATAAAAAAGATTGCATTTAACAAGTGGAAAAAATTTAAACTACATTAAATTGATGTAAAAGAATACAATATCCAATAATTTATGTTGTCATCTAGAAAAATAATTAATACTACATAATTTTCGTATTCAAAAGTGAAATTGCAACCGAATGGACAAAAATGGGCAAATGATTTTAAAATAAACATATACTTGGAGAAATAATTTCATTGCAAATAACTTTTTTTATGTAAAATTGTATGCCGTATAATTTTTATTTTCTCTTCGCCACGGTGTATTCTGACTTCCATTTAACGTCGTTCTTTAACCGCATGTTATATCAAATTAAATGAGCATAAACTGAGAACGACCAAATAGAAAACTCGGAGCAACCCACTTAATTTCCAAAAATAGATAAACAGAGATAAAAACTCTCTTTATTTTCTTATTGGTGCGAGTAATGAATTTTTAATTTGTGTTTTAAATTAGTAATTAGTAAGAAATTATGGTACCTATTGTTTCTTTGGTTGGCTGAAATGGGTTGGTCAGGTTATTAGATCTATTTATCAATTTATAAAATCACGATACATTACAATTTGAATTAAAGAAATAGATGAATAATAATTATAGACCAGGGTCGATAATTTTTGACCACAAAAATAATTATAGTATGATGAAACCCATTGGAAACGGAAGAGAATATAACAAAAATGAAAGGAATAATAATTCACGGTTTATCTCGATTTGCGGCAAAACTACTCGAAGTACTATGGAAAAAAGTTAAATGGCAAAGTTGTAGGTAATAAAAAGATCTACAACTTTTCACATATTCTCTAAATTTGTATAAAATTGAAATAATCTTAATTTATTTCTCTTTTATAAAAAAAAAATTGTTTCTCGAAATTTGATGTAAACTTACCGTTTATGTTCCAAATACACTTTAATTGATGTTTATTTAAAATACTTATTTTTTCACCTTATTTTGAATACATATCGAAAAATCATTCTCTTTTTCCAATCGAAAAATGTTGAGGTTATGTAAAAAAAAAGTGTGAATACAAAAGTTGTAGATCTTTTATCTACAACTTTACCATTTAACCTTTTTCCCATAGGACTTGTAGTTTAGCCAGAAATAGAGATAGACCATGTTTTACCCTTAAAAACTCACCCCTTCCATTTACGGACCTCAGATCACCTGTAAATTATTTTTCCCTTCATTTTTGTTATATTTTCTTCCGTTTTTACTATAATTTTTTTTTTTTTCAAATTTTATCATGTGTAAAGGCTTCTTCTCTGATCTATTATTATATTAATTAGATTCTTTGATGATGTATTTATTTATGTGTATACAAATAAACAAAACATTTATTTATATAAAATCATTTAATAAAATCTGCGTATATAAAGTTTATTCACATATTTTTAATAACAATTGTTTTATTTATTGCATTTAGAATTTGTAATTATCCAAATCATATTTCAATAGAAAAATGGGTTTGGTTTATTTTTTAATGATCTGTAGATTAAAACAATTACAATTCATTTTTTAACCACTTCTTCAAGTCCCCGATATAACTCTTTCAAATTACTCAGAAGTACAATAATATATTCAAAATTGAATATATTATTGTTCTGTATATATACAATAATATATACAGAATAATATATTCAAAATTGAATTTAAATATACTCAAAATTAGGGGCTTTTTAGCTACTACAAAATTAAATTAGGTGCACAAATTTTTAGTTCAGAAAATTGAGTCATTATGATTCACTGCTGCCGTGAAATCACGCTGGCAGACCAATGTGAAAAAATAACTTATATAATATAATGAAAGTACTAAAATTATGTGTTTTAATGCTGTGCATTCAATAAATCGATTTAATTAAAATCACAATAAAAATTACTGCACTGATTCACTAACATGAATCACTGCTTAAAAAAGTGCCAAGCTTGAAGTAACAGTATTCAAAATAGAATTTAAATATGCTCAAAGTTAGGAGCTTTTTAGGTGCTGCAAAAGTTAATGAGGTGCTCAAATTTTTATTCAAAAAAATGGATCAGTATGATGCACATTTATGATCAATTAATTAAAGTGGAAATCAGCAATATCCTTGCTTCACGTCTGTATTCTACATTGAATTAATTTTATTCACCTTGGAATAATAATCCTCCTAAGGATGCCCAATGATGACCATCAAAATAAAAATAAATAATATAAAAAGACTGATATACTTAATAAAATAAAATAATATCCATTATTATTGATAAAACAAAAGACCACTCACAATACACACACAAAAAGTTAATATATTTCATTATCGTTTGTACAAAAGGCAAAAGAAAAATTATTATTATATTATATTATTTATATAACCTAAATTGTTGTAACATTGTTAGTAAAATCCCATAGAGGATTTTACTACAATTTCGTATCGAAAATTTAATAAAAATCTGTCAATAATATACAAGAAGACAACATTTATTGCATGTATTTGTACACTCTAGATCAATGATTTTCAACCACTGTGTCGTAGCACTTTTATGTAGCAGTAAATTCTTTAATTTTTTATTTAGCAATTTAAATGATCGTATTTCACAAAAGATTTGAAATTGTGAAAATAGTGCAACAAAAAAAAAAGATTGAGAATCACGGCTTAAGATGAATAAATAAATAATAAATAACACGTTCATTATTTGAAAATTGTTAATTTATTATGAGCTTTCGGAAAGTTAAAAACAAAAAATCCGGAAAATTGAATGTTTTTTAAGTTGTTATTTCTCAAACTAATAGTAAATATATTATTACATATGCCCGGAATTGGAACTGAACAATATCTACATAAGGATAAACAGTTATTTCGATTTTTTCCATGCGACAGTGGTCCAAGTAATTACTTGCTCCATTAATGATAAAATAATTATTAAATTAATTTAAATTGAACAAGATCGCGATACCAGAATTTTCAAATCTTAACTTCTCGGTGGACTAGTATACGAAACGATTGGACGTGTTTAACGCCTTAATTGTCTCGACCACTAAGTAGGTTATTATTCCAACTATAATATCCAGTGTTTGATTATCTATGAACTAATATTTATACCTGATGTTCATAAAATCATCTAATTAGTCATTTTCCGCATGCCCACTTACCCGTCCGTGAACAAGATAACTCAAAAAAGGCAAGAGATAGCGAGTTGAAATTTTGGTGACTTTAAGCATAAAAAGTAAGATAAAATTCGTGAATAAGCAAAATCGGTACATGACATCCAATGAATCCATGACCATCCATTATGCAACTTTTGAACCTTTAAAGATAGAAATAAATTAAAGATAAATTAACTTTTGAGTTGCATACTAGGATGTAATTTAATCTCTAAATACGGTTTATGCCCCTTCTCTCCCCTAAGAGAGATCCGATTCTAGTTTCTTTATCGTGTTACCACTCTTGGAATATCTCCCTTCTAAGAAAATAAAGAATTGAGAAACCACCTTTATTAGAATTCGATTAAAAAACGGGATCATCTCCATTGTACAATATTAAAATAATATCATGTTGATTCCTGTTTTTTTGAATTCGAAAGTACAAGAATGTGTATATAATAATATATCTTATTAAGTTTTTATTATCACTAAAAATAGATAGTATCTTTCATGATAATCCTTGAACTGTTTTTTTTTTCTTTTTAACCTCTTAGATGACAATTATTTATTATAGTTTGAATCATATATATATGTAGGATAAATTGATGTTATTAGAAAAAAAACGTTGTCAAAATTCACTTGAAAACTCGTCTCCTATCGCTTTCATTAATGAATGACAATAAACTTTGACTTTTATTTAAATATAAATTTATTTACATTGTATTCATTAACAAAAATATAATCAATTTGTTGGCAATAAACGAATTTGTACTTTTAAACACAAACAACACACTGATATTTATACGGTAAAATTCGTCTTCAGGTTGGCATTTAAATTAATAATCTAAATTTGTATAATTTAATCATCGAAAAAACACCAGTTTAAATAAAAACTATATTTTACAGAATAATTTAAATTTTTAATACTTTTAAAATTAATTTAAGTATTTTATAGAATTTTAAAGAACTTGGATAAATTTAAAATAGATTTTTTTACAGAATAATAAAAATGCATATGCATTGTAATCGCTCAAAATATTCAAACCACATGAGCTCTATTGTGGGTAGCTTAGGTCATTAATTGTTATTCTTTGATAAACACTTTTTTATTACTGTTTTAAGGATTACTAGGGTAATTAAGGACTAAGAAACCCAATAAAAAAACTTTTTTTTAAGATTGGGTGGCGAGTTTTCAAGATTTTGATTGAAATTTGTCCGCAATATTGACCTGCGTATCGGATTCTAGGCTGGTTATTATTTTTCAAATCTGCAAAGCAAACTACCTTTATAATCATAAAGATTTCGTAATTTTCTTAAGGCGTAAAATCGAAAAACATTTTTTGTTTCCGATTTCGATAAAATTATGTTAACAATGGTAGTTTGACCTGTAGATTTGAAAAATAACATCCATGAAACAATTGAATGCTTAGTTTTTGAGATATTGCCTGAAATCCCATATTTCGGACAAACTACAATCATTATTTTGCAACCTAGATTTCCAAGCATAAAATACGTGTTATTTCCGGTTTTTCTAGACCTTAATTACCTTAGAAAACCTAAAAACACAAATTATATCAGTTTGTGTCTTTTAAATTAATTTTTATTAACAACGGTGTCCCCCCAGTCGGCAACCAAGTACTGCAAAAAATTTATATCCTTAAAAATATTTTCCAAAATAATACTTTTTAAAGTTTTTTAACTATACAAAAGCATTATTGATTTTAATTAACTAAAAACAGAAAAAATAAATAAATAACAACATAAACACGAAAAAAAATTATCTGTATATAAACAATTTTTTATAGAATAGGGTAAACTGTCTATCCAACAGTATACCATGTCCAACAGGGAATCTTAAGTATTTACCATTAAATTATCCATAGCAATAACAAAACATGTACAACATGTGAAGAGCATTTACCTAACGCGAATTGTTCCAAATGGTAATTTGAACAGGCAACCAAATAATGAGTATTACAACAACAAAAAAATAATAAACTTTTTTGGAACAAATGTAAAATAATTTTTTTCAAAATTTTTGTTTCAGTTCCCTAAGCAAATTATATAATCGTAATATAAAATTATTTTTTAAAAACTTTACTTTAAAATTTAATATAAGCCCTTAACCAAGTTAAATAAAAAACAGTGAGCCATCAGTAAGAAGTCCATAGTGAACCGCTTGTTTAAGTACTCCAGAGAACATGACAGCAGCTCTCCAGTTTATTAAAGCTGTGGAGAAAATATGATAAGCAGAATCATAGAGAATCATTGTATCAATTTAGAATGAGAATACACTATTATTTTATGTGATGCAGAAGCATTCGTCAATTCGCAAGAATTTTACAATACTATTTTATGATTTAACCAGAAAATTAGCGTTTGAGGCAGCAATAGTCAATTAAATAAATATGTCAAACTTGACTAGTGGACAATCACGTCTGCCTGTTAAGGTTTTTTCCCGAAAATACTTTAAGAATTGTATGATAAGCTATACTCCACCAGGCATTTATAAAGAGTTAAGAAAATGTATTTTTTAGTTTTATTTATACCGTGGTCCACTGTGAGCTGAGCAGTGGTTCACTGTACCTACTCTTCCAATATACAGTGAATAATTCCGACTGATTTTACAAAAATTACAAATATCTTACCACAGTAAATTATTAGAGTCTAATTGAATACAAAAATTACAAGTTTAAACTACAAGATTTCCAATGAGTAAGTTTTTTAATCTATATATAACTTCGAAATTAATATCATCGGAAATAAAATTTGATTCACTAGTGAACAGTTTACTCTATTCAATATAAATAAAAATGGTTTTTATCAAAATAACCCATAAACATGTCAATTAAAAATTAAATTATATAGTTTTTATTCGATTAAATACATTATTGGTGATTTTCATTTTAAATTTACAAAAGAAAAAAAAAATAGCAAAAAAAAAACAACATTCATTCAAATACAAAAAAAAAAAAGCTTTTTAAAATATTAAAATGATTTTTAACAAATTGTTTAGGTATGTATTTTTTGATACAGGTTTCAAAAAATACTTTTAAAGTAATTGGATTACAATTTGCTAATGCAAATAAAAAAAAACTGGGAATTTAAAAGAAAAATTTCAATTGTAAAGTGTAATAAATAGTTTGAATGTCGTTTTTAATCTGAATACAGTGAAAATGGTTTAACGTTTGTTTAAAACAAAAAATTTATTCCTATAATGGAATACATTATCTCTTCGAAATTCCAACAAGTAGTGCTTTATGGTCGTTAAGTAAATTTACACAATATTCTTCTCTTAGTTTAAGGTTGCCAAAATTGGAAACTATTTTAATTTTACCAAGCCATAGAAAATCAAATTTCCAAAGAATAAAGGTTCTTTATTATACTCGACGTGCATATGAGTATATAAATTTTTAATCTTAAGTTTGTAACGCTACCTAACTAATCTATTTCCGACTGTCCGTATGTCCGTCCGTCATCGCTATAACTCAAAAATAAAAAAAGATAGCGAGCTAAAATTTTGATGACGTATTCTTAACATAAAGAGTGTATTTAAGTTCGTAAATGAAGAAAATCGGTCAATTGAGTTCAATGGATGCTTAACCCAACTTTTAAACTATAAAAGAAAAGTTCAAATACAAAAATGGTTTACTTTTTTGAGACAAAAAACAGTTGTTTGATACATTTTTTCGTAAACTGTTTGAATTCTCCAAAATTTTATCTAAAATTTGGCTAATAAATACATATAGGTAATAACAATACATACTATTATTATACATGTATAACTGTATAGACTGGATATTTATAGTATTTTATGAATGCTAACTAAAAGTAGTCCAAACAATTTAATTCAAACATATGTCGAGTATCTAAACAATTAACTCTGTTAGTTGCTATCTTTACTAGTTTTTTTTTTAAATTGATGAAAATGTAGAAAAACTAGAAAAAATTTTGTATAAACATTTTATTATTATTAGATTCTTAATACAGTTTTATTTCTCGTAATTTCTTATTCAATATGAAGTGATTAAAAGTGCTTCATCATACTCAAGTGCTTCATCAAAACATACTCACAAGTACTTAATTAAAATCCGACAAAGTCTTTAATTTCATGCTTTGTGTACAGGATTATAAATTAAAATTTTATTAATTAATAATAAGATATTTTATTTATTTATTTATTTTTTTCTTTTAATTCAACATTCTTAGTATCAGTTGATTTAATTATAGGGTGGAAATTAGTTCACAACAGTTAGAAAAATAAGAAAAATATTTTCTTTGAAAGGCAGGTTTTTTTATATTGTTTATTTTATTTTATCATGCATAAACAGTAACAGTGTATGTTGATTTCAGTGAATGATGGTATTTTGAAGTTGACACAACGATTCAAAAACTACTCCAGTTTTCTGGGCTGGATTTAGTTCAAGTGATGCCCTACGCCCAATTGAAAATAATAGCTTGTTTTGGTTGACTTATGTGAGCATAATACAAAAGTGAAAATAACAACGAACAAAGTTAATTGTTTAATACTCGACATATAGTTAAATATCAATGTTTGAACTATTTTTAATCATAAGCATTCATCAGATATTCTAAATAATATCTAGTCTATTAAATACATAACATATATATTATTAATATGTAATTATATCTGTAATTATATTTGAGCTATTTGAGCAGACAAGTATCCATTGGACTCAATGGACCGATTTTGCTGATTAGTTCACTTTTAATGTCTAGAATACGTCATCAAAATTTCAAATTGCTATGTGTTTCGGTTATCTTGGTCTCGGACGGACTGGCATGCGGAAATGAGCTAATTAGATGATTCAATATTGTCTAGTCTTACAAAATATAGACTAAAATTAATATAGTTTGAGATAAAATATATATATATATATATATATATATATATATATATATATATATATATATATATATATATATATATATATATATATATATATATATATATATATATATATATATATATATATATATATATATATATATATATATATATATATATATATATATATATATATGTCGAGTATAAAAATTACTTTCTTGGATTTTTAATTCTGAAATCTTAACGATATAGTTAAAAATTAATTTCGTAATAGTAATATATTTTTTTGGATTATGATTCATAACTTTGACCAGCAGTTACAAAACCTCTTAATAAAACGATCTTTCCACCTCGCAGTAGTGATGGCCAAGGCCAGTATCTGGTTTGCCTTATTGTAAATCCAACATGAGCAAATTTATTATTTTTACAAAATCAATTGCACTGAAACGTTCAATGCACAGGCCAAAAACTACACAAAAATCTGAAATATTTTTGTTTAATATTTGGGATATTTTAACTAAAAAGGCTGAGTTGGGGATTACAGGTTCTTAATATTATGCGATTTGCGGATATTTATGGGAGAGGGGTTACATTTTGTATGGGTATATCGGTGTTTTCAAAAGTTTATTTGTTTATCATAATAAATAATGTTGCGGTCCAGGGTCTTTTAATGTTTAGAATTTAATAGAAGTGAGGGGAGGGGGGTTAATAACTGTTGAAAATTTTTTTCGGACTACCGTTTTTATTATTTAGTGAAGTATTTTGAATTTCTTTTATATTAACCATTTTTTGTATGAAGCTAAAGACTATGTGCCTGATTGACTGGGTATCAAAAAGACGCGGATATCTGTTCATTGTTACGCTTCATTAGTTAAGTAGCCACAAATGCTTCCTCCACTAATAGCATTGTTATGTAACATTTGTCATTCGATGTTTTTTTGAATCACGAATAGATTATGCATTTAATTGATTTTGTTTGAGACACAGGAAAACCTATCATTTGTTTTAACTATTTAGGTTGCGTTTTATTTAACTGATTATTTTTCACTTAAAATGAGTCGGCGAGAGTCTATGGTAGGAGTGAATATTTGGGCGGGGCTGCTAATCATATAATAAATTAATAAGAGAAAACAAATTATTGTTTCAGTAATTAGGTCAAATAATTAAGTAAACAATAATAGCTTGAATAAGATTACTTATCACAATGAACAAAAATAAAATAAATATAATTTTTTATACACGGGAAAAAAAAAGGAAAACTCTATTTAGAGAGAAAAACGTACCAAACAATTCATATTTGAGTGACCTGCAGGCATTGAAGAAAATTAATGTAAACTGACGTCAAACAAGCATATAGAAAAAAATAAAACTAGAACGTCGTGCCCAATGATATATAGAAGCGATGGCTAACCAAGCTAAGCCGTCTGTAGGTACCCACATCAACATGTTACGTTACAATTGTTCAGTTTTTTTATTTTATTTTACAATTTATAGTGTACCTTGCAATTCAAATATTTTGAATCAACTTGATATAAAATATGAATTATTTGGATACAATCATTTAAAAACAAAAGGTCTTAAAATTAAATTTATCGATTAAAACATTCAATTGATTTTGAAAGAATCGTTTTCACAGATTTTCTAGCTCAATATCCATGAACAAGTGTGTACATCAAAATTCAAAAGAGAAAAAATTCTTTTTTTATCAAAGTAAATAATAATATGATGCGGATGATATACTTTGTGAATTTTTTTATCAAAATTTGTATATTCTTTGTAGGAAAAATAATACGTAAATGATGTCTTTTTCCCTTTGAAAATTATTAACAATTCTTTCATAATTTTCGATTATACTATATATGTTTTATATTTCTTTATGAGTGGATGTGATTATGTTTGTGGTTTCTTGTACACGTCACGTCCTTAAAGTAGTAAGTATTTACAAATAAAAAAGAAAATTATTGTGAATAATTTTAAAAATTACTTTTATCTTTTTGTGTAATTCTTTAAAAGATTTTTATAATATATAAAATTATTCAATAGATAATCGGATTTGAGTTGGAACATAGTGGAGAAAATCCTATTTCTATTTATAACTTACACACCGATCGTTTTTTGTATCTTTAGGTATAGAGAATACAAAGTTAAGGTACAAAATATTTACATATATATATATATATATATATATATATATATATATATATATATATATATATATATATATATATATATATATATATATATATATATATATATATATATATATATATATATATATATATATATATATATATATATATATATATATATATATATATTTACATATATATATAAAATTTTTGGGATAGTTTTGCAAGAAACACCAGGTCAAAACATAACACAAATTAATTTACAATTTTTATTATAAATATTTTACTCAAATGTTTTTCATTGTAATAAGTTTTTTGTGTATCCAATGAGTAAAACATATAACACTAGATAGTGCAAAGATCGCATGCCAAGTTGATTTCACAAATTTCAAAATTAAATTTAAATATGCTGAAAATTAGATGCTAATTAGCTGAATGCAAAATTAAATGAAGTGCTCAAATTTTAAATAAAGAAAATTTAATTATGATGCACTGTGATATTACGCTTGACTGAGTAATGAGCAAAAATAATTTTTATAATATAAAAACCAAAATTAGATGATTTTTATGTGCCTTCAATAAATCAATTTAATCAAATTTACCAAAAAAATTCAAATCACTGAAGAAAGCTAGCACGGATTTTTTTTGGTAATTTTCATTAAATTGATTTATTGAATGACTTAATTTTAGCACCCAATTTAATTCAGCGGCACCTAACAAGCACCTAAATTTGAGTATATTTCATTTAATTTTTGAATACCTTTTTTCTGTTATTTATAGCTGTCACTGCTAGCTTGACACTTTTTTTAGCAGTGCTTCATGTTAGTAAATCAGTGCAGTATTATTTTTTGAATGTACCTCACAAAAATCCCTAAAAATACCTAATTCTTGTACAATATAAATGTTATTTATTCACATTGCTCTGTTAGTGTGATTTTACGGCAGCAGTGCATCTTTATGACTCAATTTTCTTGATTAAAAATTTGAAAACCAAATTTTATTCTTCAGCACCTAAAAGGCATCTAATTTTGAGCAAATTTAAATTCAATTTCGAATACTTACAAATAACACCCAATAAATAGTTACAGACGATGCTCTACGCTACTGTACCCTATAATTTTCTAAATTGTATATGGCGGTAAAAAAATCATAAATATGATTATTATATTAAAATAAATATATTTGACATAAATAAAAGCTTCTTTCTACTTGTACCACATACATGTTTTAGTCCAAGTACGTTCTGATTTTATATTATGTGCTTTTAAACAAGCTCGAATATACATAGAGAACTTTTGTGTAGTTGTTATGCTTGAAATGGTTATTTGAAAGTAAGCCAAAATTTTAAGATGTGTCCTCCTATTGCCAGAAAATTGATATTATGTTTCAGATATAACTTTATTTTTTTTTTTATTATTATGTGTGTAGGTTTGGAAAATTTGTTGTCAAATCATGGTGATAATATTTATCTTTGAAATTTGTTTGTAAATTATTTGAAGGTCAAGTATATTTTTTTGTAACACATTTGGAAGTTAAATATTTATATGAATCATTTTTTATTATAGTGAGTCATATCGAAAAAAAATACTAATGTATATATCGTGATATGTATTCAAAGAATCTCCTATAATTTACACCCCCTCCCCAATTTGTTGGACCATAAAAATTTTTCAATACAAATTTTGAAAAAAATAGTTATAGGATGAATAATTATTTAAGGACATTAGTGACTTAGTTTTCTTAGTATTTTTCAGAAAATTTAAAGTACCATAGAAGTGTTCTCTAAACATAAAGAGAACATTTTCAAATTTTGAGCGAATAATTTTTGAAAAATTGTCTGTTAAAGATTGAATATTTAATACATGGTTAATAAAATCCAGTAGTACCAAAAATTATTTACTACAAAAAAGAAAACAAAATAAGTAAATAAAATTGATACCTCATTAATTTTATGTAAATAAGTAGCATTTATTTACATCATAAAAAATTTTTCATTGAAAACATAATCTATAATAGAAATAAGCAAAATCTATTTCATAATACATTTTCGGAATATTTTTGGAGTTCTAATTATTTAAATATTTGAAAATGGTGAAAATATCATGATTTCTTCATCTACTAATTTTTATAAAAAAGACGTATTTTGTGTTTTTTTGAGTTATTTTTTCCTATTTCAATATCTCAAAAAAAGAAAAATATGTTTCCCTGTGTGGTGTCTACTGGAGTCCATGTTATTATTTGCAGACGGGACCGCAATGGGTTAAAAGATCATTTCTTACAAGTCCCAAAATTTCAAAGATTGGAAGTTCTCGTAGAATTTTTACAGAGTTAAATCATATTGTAATTCTAAAACTAACACGATATAAAACCAGGCCAGCCAACTATACCAGTATTATCAGTACTACGTACACAACAGTAATAATAATAATAATAATAATAATTGTAATGATGATATATATTGTTTGAAGTATAAAAACAACGACTAACGAACGGGTGGTGTTTGGATGATATCCACCACCAAGAGATGTGATGAACATTATAATCCATATTTTTATGTGTGTATTATAAAATTTTAATGTGAAACATTCACACATAACTTTTTCATGAAAGTAATATAGTAAATGTTATGTAGAATCATAATAATAATAATAATATATATAAACAACATATATAATTATTTTATTATTCTATAAAAACAGTAAACTTTGTTTATCATCATACTCTCTATCACCGAAACTTTGAAAATTTTATTCGTTGTATGTAGCCCTTAAAAATATTTAAACTTAATACTGAGGTACCCTCCATCTAAATTTTTTGAAATTTAATATGCACAATATTGACATGAAAACGGAAAGCTTGCCGAAGAGTTATTTCCAAAAAAAACCTATTTCTAAATGTAAAATAAAATATTTCTAAACACAAAAATATTCAATCAGGACTCCGGAGGACCATTTCATAGCTATTTTATTACAACTGAGAAATTATATTGCATTTATTAAACTGATACTCGCTTTCCAGTTAGTCAATATATATAGAAGGTATTGAATTTTTGAGACAGCCTTTAATATGTTGTCGATTAGAAGTCTACCCAGTAAACATCCAAATCAGAATGTCTTCAAATAGAAGCATTTATTAAGACTTCTGTAAGATTTCTCAATTATGTGACGTCGTGATGACTTCTTTTTAAGAAATTAAAACTCTTTTAGTAGTCTTTTTTCTGGCTTCGCAAGAAGTTAGAATTGTGAATTATTTCAGAAGTCCTTTTTTCTGATTCTCGAAGGAAGTCAAAATCAATGGAAGTCAATATTGTTATAAGTCATGTTTATGAAATCCGTAAGAAGTTGAAAATATGAATTCTATAAGAATAATGACTCGTACGTCAGAATATCGGAGTTCAAGTTTAGGTGTAATCTAGATGATTTTTAAATTTATTTTAAAAAGTATTTTATTTATTTCGAATTGCCTTTAGTAGTCATAAAAACGAATTCTTAAAGCATTCTTTTTTATGTAGTCAATAAGTGACGGTGCATTCGACGTCTTAATCACTTCTTAAAGGATTCTCTTTGAAGACAATTGTGACGTCCAAATCATAAATAATACTTTTATAGAATTTTTATGTTGCTTATAATTTACAGTTATTTCGTGTTTATAATAATATTAAACGTTTATCTCTGTTCCTCGGGCATACTTGTCCACACCAGAGATTATCCACATCATTGCTGGGGAAAGGATATTTCTTTCTTATGATTTAGTCATGCATTTTCAATCATTTATTATTGATAAATAATTAATTTTTTTTATATTTTGTTTTCGATAAATACCTTTACAAAAAAGAAACAACTAAGTCAATAAAAAAAAATTGTTTCTTGGTCCGCAGTTTTTTATTTATATATGAAATTATATTTGTCTTGAATGAAATTGGAGCATTCGTACTCTTTCAGCAATCCAATAGTTATTTAAACGTCATGATACATAAATATTAGAACAAATAAAAATAGTTATTACAAAATAAATCTAAATAATATAATTTTTTAGTAACATTGATTTAAACATTTATATATAAAGATATTAAATAAATATAATAATTTATAGTATAAAATCGACGTTTTTGATGATTAATGACGTAATTTTATAAAAAAGTATTAAATATTTGTCATTTAATTATGACCAGATATATCATCCGAGTAACTAACTGGCTGGAATAGTAATAATCATTTTTAATCACCATTTTTATACTCAAATATGTTAAATAAAAATGTTTTATACAGGATGTTACAGAGTGTAATATTTTCTTTAATATTAAGCTTCACTAATTTACGCAGTGTGCTATGATTTTGGGTTCGATTTTCGCCATCGTCACAAAAATTAATTGTTACGAGATGGGCAGCTAAATAATAAGGCCGATAAAAAGGGTTTTTACGGCATACTTACAAGAGATATGCCACCCCTCTACTAGTTAACTTCAACTTCGAGGTGAACTGGATTTTGGCTTTGGGTGATTAAGCAAAAAAGACTATTTGTGGATGAATTGAGGTACATACACATATCAATTACGACAAAGTTCTATCATTCCACCTCAGTCAAAAATAATTTTCTTTGTAAAATCTAATGAAGGATAACTACGCTTATACGTCACAATTCAGTCTCTGTGATTCAGCGTGGCTTACGTCACAGTTCTGTAATTTTTAATTTCGTTACCAACAAAATTTTTAGAATTTAATTGACAGTTTGTTTTTGGTTGTGTTGTGGAATACACAAATCTTTGAACGATGAATACCGAACTGCGACTGAACTGACACCCGGTGGACATGTGTAGATAAACCGGGGTATTTTTAATGAGACTGTAACGTGACTGATATGTGTGACTGGACGTTTGACGTTTAAAAAACCGGAAAATTACAAGTAATAACTTGAAATCAAGCATTGTTTTCGGAATAGAGAACATCTAACTAAGAAATTACACAGATGGTCATGTGGTAGTGCCGGTTTTGGAGCTCTTGGAGAGTATAGCTGGTGATTAAGATACGAGTAGGCACAAACTAGTAGGGAATGTTGTCGACCGAATTCTTTTACAATTATTTTTCCTTTTCTAATGAAGTTTAATATATTAAGCCTTTTTAATGGTTGTTTTTTGAATATTGGACAAAAATAAATATTTTTGAACTAAAATTTGAACCAAAAATAATACATTTTCGTACTGTAAGCGATTTAAGATTGATAAACAGCAAAACACGCAATTTTTAAATATTTTTTATTCGAAACAGTTCTTTGATTATTCGACTTGTACTGGGAAAAATAAAAGAAACAAAAGAATTAATAAATATATTTTTAAACTATCAGGCTTTATGTTGGCGGCAACAATAAGAAGGTAATTTGAAGAATTTAAAACAAATAATTGGAGCACACTTGTTTTTTTCTTCCTATATTTTTATATCCGCTTATAAACAAAATAAAAAGAGACAAATTATTTTATATTTTCTAAGGGATAACAGAAAATTGAATAACTAATTCTATCTAGATGGAAGGGTTATTCAAACCACTTTCACCAATGTAAAATCGTTTTTCTTGCACTCTGAAACACCAGATGAAATGAATATTTTTAATCTAAATGTATATCTATTAAATTAATAAAGGTACGTTATAATAATTAATGATCGAACTGAACGGATTCATTAGGTAAAAAAACATACGAATGATGATTGAACTTCATTTTATAGATAAATTTATATTTTTAACTATAATTACTCTATAAAAATTTTTATATCTTTTTTTTTCTACGTTTGTTTGATTTAATTATATTATTATAATTAATATTTCTATCATATGTCATGTTCATTAAAACACATATATCGTACGTGTATGTTTGCTCTCCGAGAACAGGTGACCACTTAAATACATAGGTGCCCGAAATAAATTTGGCTTTCGTATTCATTTGTATCGACAATATTTTTTATTGGCAAATCATTAAGCGAAAAGAAGGGAAAATGTATGATAGATAACTTCTTCCTCTTAATTCTAAAAAATAATCCGTACTAATCCAAAATTATATTTTTAATTAACATTAAATAAAATATGAAATTCTTGCATAAATCTTTTTTTTGTCTGCGTATAACTTCAATTAAACTGAAATAATTCGTTGGCATATATCACTCCAGGATTATTGACATACACGATGTCTATTATTTAAAAAAAAAAATGTAAATAAAGTAAAAACTTAAAGGCAAACCACCAACCGATATTTTTCAATTTCCGATTGTGTCTCTTAATTTGGCGTATAAATATTTTTATTTTTGCACATTCCTTTAAAAACTAAATGAAAGTCTTCAATTTTTTTAATGGCAAAAACTTTTAATATACAAACATTTATACAATTTAGTTTAATAGTTTGATCGTCTAGTGTTACCAGTTCCCGCCCCAACATTTTTATAATGTTGTAAATAATGATTGATTCAACCGATTGAAACCGCATGGAAAATGAATAAACCATACATTTGCTATCATGCTTATCAAAACTATGACGTTTTTTCATTGATTTCATTTCATGTCATACTTGTGATTAATTTTAGAATTTTTCAATGTATTTAACCATTTGCATTTAACCATTCATAGACAAAGAAAGTGGACGACAAAACAGATCCGTTCATAAAAATTTGCTACAAATAAAATTTCTTGTATTACGTAAATGATAGATATAATATTTCTTAACCTTTCGATAGACCAAGGCATTTTATAACATAAATTATTTCGCTAAGAAAACCGCATTTGGCTACAAAACTAATCTATCTGACATAAGTATTTGGGACTTAATCATTATATGCTTAGTTTTTGCAAAAAATTTGTGAAATTTATCTTCATACTCAAGACGAACTTTTCAGTTCTTGATATCTCAACTAATTTTCATGCTACAGAAGTAAATAAAACATCAAAATATTTAAAGAAAATTAATTTTTACGTATCGTATTCAGTTTTGGTCATATATATTTCAAACTAAAATTCATTGTAAAGATTTTTACGATTCTTGAACATTGTACCTTCGAGTTTTTTACAGCATAATTCCTTTTTATATTATTTAACGATAAATGGTACGAATAAAATATTCTTCAACAAATCGGCCCATTTAACGACCTATAATTCAGTTCATGTAATATCTATAGAAATAATAAATTAATATTTCTCCTTGTTTTTGTTTTTTCTATAAGCTTAATTTTTGTTACTAAACTTTTTTCGAAGTTTGAGATTTTCGAGCTATTCATTAAAAACTAATCAAAACCATGCATTTAAAAACAAAAAACGGACATTTCGAATCAAAGATAAATCAAAAAGTATTGACTTTTCGAAAAATCTTTTAATTACACTTTTTAAAATTTGTTTTATCGATTTCTGTAGTTACTATTTATATTGAAGTTTTCAACTCTTAGAAGGGACGACACTCACCTCATCAATTTTAAACTATGAAGGATACAGTATTTTTTATTATCTACATTTTTTAAAAAAATTCATCAAAATTGGAGTAGTTTTGACCTATTCCCAAAATATTTACCTAATTTTCTTCCACTACATAACCAAAACTAATAAAATTTAAGTCCTTTTTCCATCAATTTTAATAGCTTTTAAAAGTCATAAATTATATTCAAATAATATTTCCTTTCAACTATTGTTTTAAATAATTTTAAAATCATAAAATGCATAGTTTCATAAATACTTAGTCATTAAAATTTAATTTATTACATTTAGAAACTTTTTTACATGTTTGAAAATTTGCGTTTTTTCGTACTTTTATAGTAGAAATATAAAAAAACACAAAAAACTTGCAAAAATATGTATGTCTATTTCTGACTTTTCTAAGGTAATTAAGGGCTAAAAAATTCAAAAATAATAAGTTTTTAAGTCTGAATGGTCATTATACTCGACATACATAATACGTTAAAGTATATTAATTTTAGTCTTATGTTTGTAACGCTACCTAATATTGATCACATAAACAAAATTTTGTTATATGTGTTCATAGAAACACCGATTCTGTCCATTTATGACAGTCCGCCCGTCCGTTCGCCCGTCATCACGGTCCTCTTTTGTTCCCCAGCTCCGTCACTATGAATGCTGACAAATGAAATGGTGTTAATTGAATTTCAGTTATGCTAACAATATAAACACAATTTTGGTAATTTTTGGGTTAACTCATAAACGGCGTATTACCGAATTGATTACGAATAAAGACAATTATGAAAAGAAGATATTGTCCAAAATGTTCGAAAGAAAGAGTTTTTGGGAGTAGCTCCAGCTCCGTCACTATGAGCACTGACAAATGAAATGATAGTCCAGGAGGAAGCGTTGAAAATGACACAATCATTTCAAATTGATTAATTCATGTTGGAATTTAATGTTTATTAGCAGCCATACACTGTTACGATAGGCAGCTCTCTTGCGGGTGGACGTACGGGATACAAATTTCTGCTGAGTAGCCATCCAAACTCCATCTAAGGCAATCAAATGTCATCAAATTCAGCTGACAATTATATCACCCGTAAACCCGTAAATATTATCCTGAGTATTTTTTTTTTTATATTTACTACATTATTGACTATCTCTTTTATTAATCTCTATTGTTAGCCGACCTTGCGTGTGTCTGCTGAACCGCCATTCGATTATCAACTTCATATAAACTTTCATTAAAATCGAAAATCGATCGGCCTGTAATCACCATGAAAAAGGCAAACGTTACCTCCCGGACTATGATGTTATTTGAATTTCATTTATGCTAACAATATAAAACACCAATTATATAAATGCAATTATTTGGTATAATTATTATATTAATTAACAAATAATGTAATTAATATATATCTATAAATGTAGGTATATAATATTTGCTGTTTTTTAATTATACTAAACAACAATTATGAATTGTAATGGTGGTAATTTTATGAACTTTTTTAATTGATTAATTAATAATGTACGTATGTATGTATGTGAATGTGTGACTTTGTTTGAAGTTAATTTAAAAATTGAATTTTATATTTTCATTAGTACTTTATTAATTTTCAATTAAATTTAATTAAATATTATTTTAATGTATAATAAAAAAAAAGGTTTTTATTTGAAGCTTTAATGTTTTTGTATTCATACATCTACGAGTTTTATCATATCGTGCTTTATGAAGAAATAGTAGAATTGTTTTGGATTAACCAAAGGCGACCACATTCTAATGAAACTGATAGGCTAGTTTAAAATTAAAAATAAAATAAAATTTATTGTAATTAGATGTCTATACTTTGAAAAAAATTTTTAATTTAGTGCTTGATGTGACAAATTTTCACTCAACAGTGTTCACTCAACTAAAAACCATGAGCGTAAATCACATTTATAACATAAACGATTATTTTTTTGTGGACTTAAGCCGCCTTTTTAAACATTGTTTCTACGGTTTTTTGATTTACAGTCCTGAATCCTCTCGTTTAATGATTCAAAATTACATAGTAGAATCCATGCAGAACTAAAAATCACAAAAAATTATCTTTATATTGATTTTTTTTAGGGCATTTAAAGTCTGAAAATTGCTAATTCGTCCAATTTGAAGACTCGCTTCAAATATCTTCTCAAATCAGTCTCCTTATAAAATTTCAGCCAATTTCTCAAAATTTTTTTGTTTTAGAATTTGTTAAAACTGTGTTTTATAAGGTAATTTTGATCCAAACCTAGAAAATTGGAGACAAATTATGAGATCTCGAAAATCTCCGTAAACCGATAGCCCGGAGTCGTTTTTTCGCGATATCACATACACAGTACACAGTACTGCTAGGTGGTCACCCATCCAAATACAGATTGTGACTGCTGTTGCTTAACTTTATTGATTGGTCTAAGCCTGTCATTACGTTACGTCAGTCCGGGGTCACACCACCTAGTTAAAGGTTATATTTGCACTTTTTTATCCTGTAAAAAACCGAAAAACAGAGAACACAGTACAGAGAATTTTTGGTGATATTTTAGGGTACTACTCATAAAATTACAAATAAACTTAAATAAAATTTATAACACATAGCAACATCGTAACATCGCAACACCTACATTGGTTTCGTAACACGTACCTGTACAGATATACGATACGGTGTTATGTAACGAATGTTCTTACATTTCCTAACAAACAATATTAAATAAAAGCACAATAAAATAAAAAGCAGTCAATCAACTTAACAAATATCCCATGATATTCGACAAAACTACGAACAAAGACAAATAACAATCATTGACAAAACCAAGCATTAAATCATAGACATTTAAAGATGACAAAAGTGATAAAAATAGGCCATGGTCATACAAATAACTTGACTTCTCTTTACACCAAATACCAACTATTATTATTATTATTATTCATATGAATAAAATAATGATGAATAGTTTTTCATTGAAACTAAAAACACAAATATATTAAAATGTATTTTACTTATATCTCTTATATTCGACAAAAGATGATTTTTCTTTACAATATTTTTTTTTTTTTTTTTGTAACAAATAAATCCCAATTATTTATACTGGATATTTAACCTTGTCACTTTGAATTTATTTTCAATTGCCGAAATTAATCATTGCTTGATTTGTTTACACACAGCATATTTTATCAGTACTAGGAGGAAATACAGTACCAATAGTGGACAAAGAACTATCTCGTGTATTATGAACCAGAATCGTTTAACTGGTTGTTATTAAAATTTGGATACAAGATGAAAATATGCATTTTCTACAATTCACTCACAGAAAATTTTTTCCAAACACCAAGCAAATCACAGACTTTCATAACTTCAAAGGCAACTTGATTTTCAGAAATAACAAAATGACGACCACTTAAAGTTATGAAAAGGTGATTTTATTGTTTCGGCAAATTCTCTGCTAAACAAAAAAGAGAAAAAAGCTTACAAAACTTACGATATATTGAAAATGTGTATAAAATGCCGAGCGCAACATTAAAATCCGTTCATGAATTTTGTCCTAAACAATAAAAAACTTTCAAGATATGTCGATTTGTTAAAGTGCAATAAATTTTGCAAGAATTTCAGAGAAGATAAACTCAATAAGTGGCCGAATTTTGAGATATTCACATGTTTAAGATGGCACTCAGGAAAACCATTCATTTCCAAGTTTCAGGTGATCCGATTTTTATTTTGGACCGTACGTTCTACTCTTAAAGAGTTGTATTTTACGTAAAATTAAAAGTAAAGTCAAGTTAATTCGTTTAATTTTCTAAAAATAGCATTAAAAATAAAATTTTGAATATACCGCACATGAGAAAAATGAACTGAATAGTATAAAATAATTTATATTTACGTTACGTTGTCAAATGGATATAATGAATACAATCAAACTATCGATTACTGATACAAAAAAACCACGAATTGTGGCTGTACGCAAATTGATGTTAGCACGTCATAGATAATTTTATTTGCTCTATTGAATTTATGACGGTCAATTTTATGAAACATATTCTATTATTGAATAAAATCTATCATGCACAACCTGGAAAGAGGTTCTAATTAAACAGAAAGACGTGGTCTTTGATTGGTTATATGGCAAAGTATTATAGTGAAAAGATGGTTTGTTTCTTATTTGAAAAACATTCTGATAAAGTTTACACCAAGTTTATGTGTTGCTTATGTTTAACGAATTTTTATTTAATTTATAAATATTTAATTTTTTTATCTCTTTCAGCCCGATGATTTTTCAGCCAAATCCTAAGCCACATCAACAATCAACGTAAAAGCGAAGTAATAAATAACTGATCTATTTCGGGATGAGATTTCATTGTTAACAAATAATACACTAAACAATTATATATTTATTTATTTGTGTATTTGTTATAAATTATAATATTATTGTGATTGGGTTGTATTTCTTTAAGATATTTTAAAGTTTTACTGATATTTCAAAGGAATGCACAAGGTCTATGATATACAATATATACAGAGTGTCAACCAGTTAGTGGGCAGTATGGCAAAATACATTTTTGTTTTTCAAATTACTATACAAAGTGACTCTTTATTAAAAAGTATACCGGTCTATATAGAATATTTTGGTGAGTAAAATTTTGATCAAATATTATCCTGGGCTACAAAACGTACTTATATATGCATTTTTTGTTTTATACAAACTTCCAGCTTTGTTCTGAATGCCTCACTGACGAATAAACACACAGCCAAAACCGCTAATCGTAGAGAACTACAACTTGGAGGGTGTGTTTGTATGACGTAGGCATCTGATAAGGAGTTATCGAAATTCTACCCTAAAGGAGCTGAAAAATTGGGGCCAATTTTGTATAAGGCAACGTGATTTCTTGGTTCAATTTACTTCAAATTTTGTATAAACATTCTTCCCATCGCCTAATGGGATTAAAAAGGAGTAAAAAGCTCTCCCCTATTTGTTTGTATCATGTGTAAGCGTTCGAAGAAAAAACAAAATTGACAATTAAACTAAACATGTATTAATTCATATTTTTATTATTTCACCTGTATCCTTTCCAGACATTCAACCAGATATTCTACAATAATAACGGATTGCTAACAATTATAGTTTTTTTTGTTTTTTTATGACACTCATCAGTTCAATTACTTTCACGTCTTGCAAAATTATTATTAATAACTAAAATTTACAAAAATCTTCAGATTTTTGTTCTGTTTACTGTATTTGTCGATAAACACACTGTATGTGTGGATGTTGGAAGGAATAGAATGTACACATCCAATTTATCTATTTAACATAATACTACAAAGAAGCAATTATTTTGAATGGCAATATTCTCATCTATAAGTACAGGTTCTAAGTTTTAACACTAAACATAGAATCTTATCTATCAGATGTACAACTATTTTTATTGACCGAACGAAGTGAGTTAAAATTTTTCTGTTTAAGTTTGTTCGGCTGTAATTTTCGAACCCTTTCTACCATTTCCCCTTTTTTCCAAAAAAAATTTAAAAAAAAAAACCAAAATTATAAAATATGATTAAGCGGCGTCGAACTAAATAGGGATAGGTGTAGTCAGAATCTCAAAAAAGTGAGATATGTTGAAAATTTCAGTCAACCTAACCAATAATTTAAAAACAGCAAATTCATGAAAAGGCTTTCTAAAACGCGCCTCAACTAAAAGTAACTTAGTACCACACCCGAACTAAAACTTTAAAAGAAGGTTAAAGTCGTTTACCACTAAAATCCAAAAACTACTAAATAGATTTCGATGAAATTTATTTATACATGTAAACATAAAAATAACTTTTACCAGTGATAAAATAATTTTTGAAAATGATGTTTTTCAACCATTAGTTTTGTTGCATTTTTTCAAGATTAATTTTTATTTACCTAGTTCTTGTAATGAGGCCGATTTTGTGAATCCCAAATTTTAAATGTATAAACCCATGTTTTTAATATAAAAAAAACCTTTTTTTTTATTTTCCTCATTGGGAAGTTCGTCGTGTTGGCCTTGCGGGTCGCACCTAGAACACTTTTTTAAATTAAGTATGACATTAGAGAAAAATATAAAATATGGCTTTTAATATTGTTTTCTATTTAAACCTGTATAAATATTATTTTCGATATAACAAAATAGTACCTACTTTGATCTTATAATGCAATAATACTAATCGCCCACTATCTGATTATGTAGTAGTTAATTCTACCAATTATCTGTAAAGCATATACACAATTCTCCAGAATACACATACAGTAAGTATATAATATATTCTAGATAGTATTGTTATGTGGTCGGATAATAATAGTTCATCGATCAATAATCAATTTGAACATAATTTATACTCTGTATTTGTTTTCAATTCCATTTACAATTATTTTATATAGAATAATTTCAATAGAATATTATTACATATATTTTACATTTACAATAGTTCAAAATAGTAGATTATTATTATTTAAATATGCATGATTAATAATAATGCATTGGGTAACGGAAACTATGATATATATTTAACGATTATTCTAAATACTGATACAATTTGAGACTTTCCATAGGCTTTTTTATACGATTGAATAATAGATTAGTTGCCACCATAAAAACAAGTGGAAACTATAAAACTATATGCATGCGATAGTTAAAAAAAAAAAGTAGGGGCACTCCGGGGATGCGGACGAAAGTGAAAATTTGAACAATCACATGTATTTTATAATAATTGAAATTTTTACAAGCTTTTTTTATAGAATTAAATATAATATTTAATTTATATTTAAATATAAATATACCTAAATATATAATTTTTTTATAGTATTAAATATAGAATTAAACTAGTTGCCACCATAAAATTGTACACTATAAAACTATACACTACAAACGATAGTTTATAAAAAAAATATTCTGGTGGATGTGAAAACTTGAACAATCACGTGTATTTTACAAAAATTGCAATCTATTGCTTAAAATTTTTCATTTTTATTATATTGTTATGTTTGTTTCATTGAAAATTAGTGAATGAGGAGAAATCATCAGCAATTGTAAATAATTTTTGGATAAATATAAAAAAAAAATGTAATAAAATTTAAATAGATCCAGTAGGATTCGAACTGAGGTATATATACAAGAGGCATAACAGTGTCGTGAGTTCAATGGTTTTCCCCATGTCATAAAATGGGCCACGTACCTAAAAAAGTTTTCACTTCAATAATATTTAATAATTTTCCGATAAATTCAAAACTAAAATAAAATTCAAAAGGAAGCAATAGGATTTGAACCGAGCTCCGTTGATTTATAATGCAATTATGTTAGTCAAACAACTGATACGGCTATACATATATAATATGTATTATATGTACATACTTATATACAGTGGTGTCGTAATAGTGTCGCCAGATGAATAGATGTTAAAAAAGTTATAACTTCAATAAAACTACGAAATTTGTTGGTTATTTTTCCAAAAATACGTGGTTAAGTTTCAAACATTTCGTCAAAATTACCTTAAATACGGAGGATTTTCGGTAGTAATGTTCAGCCAAAGAAAAAATCTTGAAAAATCTTTTGTTTTAGAAAAATAATAAAAAGGAGATTATAATATTGCAATGCCAAAGAAAAATCGAAAATATCTTGAAATTTTTATTTATATATTATTTTTATATGTTAAGTCACTTTTCAACTACTAAGCTCATACACTGACTACAGTGGGTATATATTCTATACAACCACAGCACTCAGCATTCTGTGTCGGCCACCGATCCTAGTACAGACTATATCTGATGTTGCTTAGTGATCGCTAAAGATCTGTAATGGTTACATCAATGAGGGGTTTTCCAAAAAAATTTTGTTTCAGGAAAATAGTAAAAAACAGATTATATATTTTGTACCGACAAATTACTAAGATCAAGATTACAATCTGTCAATTGGACGCATAGATTTTGAGATATACCATAAAATAGAATTTAAACAGCGATATCTCAGTAGCTAGTCAATCAAAAAAATGAAAAATAAGAGTTATTACGTTTTTATAAAAATAAAATATCAAAGGATACGCTTAGTAATTATCTTCTGTTAAAATTATTCAAAGCGAAATGAATTTCAACTGTATTACAACACGACCAAAAGCATCATTGTATAACTTTGCCTCCTCCTAGTATATCGGTTCAACATCATTAACAATGAATGAATGCATTCACAATGATAATAATAATAATAATATGCAATAATGATAATAATAATTTAGTAGTAACGCGATGTTACAGCGAGGAATAGATTTATTAAATATAAGAGGAGTAGCTATAGTTTTCCACATACATTGAATTACATTTGAAAATGAGTGAAAATGTATAATTGAAAATATTTGAATTGTATTGCATAATACAATTTGTAGTGTAATAAATTATTACTACAAATAATACTAAATTTAATATTTCATTGCAAGGGATTCAAATACTTGTGAAGCTAGCAGAGCCTAACTATTCAAATTTGAATTTAAATATACTCCATACTCCGTCCCATTTACCAGACGCACCCCCCCACCCGTTAACAATTTTTATTTTATTTAGTTTTTTGTATGTGTTGTTATAGCGGCAATAAAAGTACATCAAATTTCAGGATATATACATCCTGGTGACAGGCGGATAGGCAGACAGGCAATCTGGCAGCGGATTCTTAGTAATACGTTTCTATATGTTTCGTCAATGAATTGGAATCAATATAACACGGCCATATACTATAAAAATCTTACCTTCGTTAAAAAGATTACAGATCTCTCTTCAGGATTCGCTATGACTACAAATAAAACTCTGGGGGCAAACGCTGCAAATATCCAAAGTGTTCTCAATAGATGATGATTTTTCTCACAGGTTTTATATAGTCTGTTTGAAAGACTGTTTATGTTAAATGAAAACCGTATCAAAACGTGATATATTAAAAGAAATTTTAAAATATAAACATATCGCTTCTATTCACCCGTACAAATCCGAAGGCAACAACTATTCAATTATAAAATGACATGTATTTACTTAACTATGTCTATTTTCATCCGTCCATCTCTGACATGTCACATTATTATAATTTATAAAATGTAAGCTTGCTTATGTGTGCAGTTTGTGAATAAAAACTAATAATAAAATATACTCATACTTATAAATTATATTTATATTTATAATATATGAGAACAATTTATAATAAATATATTATATAAATAGTTTATTGTTATGGTGTGAATACGAGTGTGTCAGTTTAAAATAGAAAAGCTATAATAAGCTTTTATTTATTACATAATGTATTGGATGTTAAAAAAAATGATTGCGACACCAGAATAACTGGTAAAATACTGGTTTTAAAAAAAAAAAAAAGTTTAATACAAAAGTTAAATGATTTGAAAAACTGTAGGTACTAAGTGGTGACCTTCAAAATTGAACTTGTAGACGATTTTCAATGCGATTTTGTACTAGGCTAAACATTTCCAAAGAATTGCCTTTTTTGATACTGTATAGTATAGTAAAATTTGTATAGTATATTAAGAGGGTAACCGCAACCGCGGTACAAGGGACCGAAATATTATGGTCCTCTGTACACTCTTTTAGAACACTCCATCACCTGAAGGTGATGTCTTCTGGCACAAGATGACAATTATATTGTTATTATGTTGCGAAATTTCCTGCCTTTTCCAGGTCTTATATTGACTTTTTCTAGATCATTTTTTGTATATATGAACTATTTCCTGTTCTAGGCTAGTGTGACTTGTTCATGAGTGAACATAAATATCGGATAATTATAAGCTCAAGAAATAATTATTACGAATTTGTACTTAAATCTTTCAACTTTTGATTATCCATTTTTACATTAAAATTTAATCTTTAAATGGCTCTTAAACCCAACTATACCCAAAGACATGTGTACATCTTTCAAGTAGCGTAATTTTTTGAAATTTTGGTACAAAATTAAGTTTGGTACAAAAAATCGTTGAAAATCGACAGCAAATAACTTTTGAGTTTTCCATCATAAATTGTTTTTTTGTGTGTACCTTTTTTTTTTTAAACTTAAAATTTCAAATTGAGGCGTTAACGAGATACGCCTACATTCATACCTTTTAACGACACTCAATTTATTACACACGATATCTTGATTTATTGAATTGTTAAACCGTCACAAAATGTCTGTCTACATTGATATATTTCTTTATCGTGATTAAAAACAATTAGTAGATATACCCACAATACAAAAAATTAAACATAATGTATTTAAAAAAAAAAATGGATAATTTATGAAATGGGTAAAATTAAAAAAAGATATATTTCCCACCCAACATTTTCAAGATGCACAACAATAATAATAATCGTAATAATAATAATACCTACCATTACTTTGCGCTTCTCCCATCTATTTTTCTTTTATGTACCAACTGTTTTAATTTTTTTATTTTTTGTATATTTTTATTCTCAACCATCGCATCGTTTATTATTCCTCACGACCAAAACAATATTTTCAGATTTCAATTAAGATATTAATATTTAACAAAATAGGTACACAAAATACATAAAGTAAATGTATATACAGATCGTTTTCAGTATCGAATTTAGTTCAGTGTTGAAAAATAATGAAATTAAAAAATTACAGCTAAAAAATCCTACCTAAAAAATTTGTATTTATATCTCTGAACGAAGGAAAAGAGATCCGAAATAGTGTGCTACGAAGTCAGAGAGCTGTAGACAAACGATTTTACAAAAACTCTTTTTTGTTATAAAAATAGAAAATTCGCATCGAAAAAAAATTGGATGATTCTGAAAGCAATATTACTACCAAGTAAAAAATTTCAAAGTTGCTTTAATAGAAAAATAAAATTTAAAATCGCGATTTTTAACGGTTTTTTGCGTTTTTCTCCATGTAGGAATCAGTAATTGATATTGCACCACACATTAATCGTAATATCAATACATCTTTCAATTTTTTGGATTCGAACTAATTTTTTTGATTTATTAGCAAAAAACTATTTCACTTTCACGTTACATTAAGATCGTCAAAGAAATTCCGGAAAAAAATCATTCTTCTATACGCTCATGTTTCTTGTTTTTTTGCCTTCAATTGTCTGGAGTATCTCCGTAGATTAATTGGACTACTAACCACTGTATTGAAACTCAATTAATAAATGAGTCAAAACTGATTTTGTTTTAAAAATTCAATAATGTTTTTCCCTGAATATGTAATAATTTATATAGGAAAAATTAAAAGTTTTTTTACTCATACCGAAAGAAACTGAAAACGATCTTTATTAAAAGCATAATAAAACATGGATTATTATTCGATTTTATCCGAGCTACGACGTCATACTTTTGTATGGAAGAAGAAAAGGTGAGTCAGTCACGAATTTTGTTAGAAAGGTTTTATCTGTTTGTACAACGAACACATAATATCGTTTACCTTGATTTAGTGATGTTCCGGAAATACTTCAATTAACCTGTCATGATTTTATGTTTAATTTTCCATGTCAATTTTTGAGTATCAATCTTGGTAATCTAAATATTTTGATAATCATAAAAAACACATAAAATACTTATTTTGCAACAAAGAGAACGATGATATAATTCGAATTTGAAGTAATGAAACTTACTTCGCTTAATTACTTCGCTTATTCCAGTAAATAGTTTTGTAAATATTTTCATTAATCTGAATAATAATAAAAATTTTTAGAACCGACTTCAAGAAACAAAACCTTAAAAGTAAAAAACAATTATAAATAAATAGAACTTCCGTTAACTTTCCTGTTATTAATTATCATTCGAAAAAAAATTCATGATAAACCAAAAAAAAGAATAACCCTTTTTATATTCGACATTTGTAATATATTTCAGAGTATATTAATTTTTGTCTAAAATTTGAAATGTTATCAAATTTTGACCGCACGAATTTTGGTTTGGGTGTTCATAAAATCTCTTAATTAGTCCATATCTATTTCTCCATCTGTCTGTCAAGATAACCCAAAAATCAATAGAGATATCTTACTGAAATTTTGGTGGCATATTATAGACCTAAAAAGTAAGTTTATGTTTGTGAATGAGCAAAATAGGTCCATTGAGTTCAATTGGGTCCCATGACCCAATTTTTTAACTATTAAAGATAGAAGAAAAACACTAATTTTTCATAAACAACTTTTATTTAAAAAAATTTTTCGCAAAATGTTTGGATTCTCCATAATTTTAGGTCAAATTTCGTTAAAATAAACATTTCTAGAATACCTACAAATTATTATTATATATGTACTTTTAGTTGTAAGGCCTAGATATTTAAAGTATTTTATGAATGTTCATGAATAAAAATAGTTCAAATATCGATCGATACTTAAACACATGTCGACTATCGTAACAATTAATTCAGTTAGTTATTATCATCACTTGTTTATAAATTATTTTATGCTCAACAATTTTCATTTGAAACTTTTTTTCCTAACTCTTATCCTTTTGATGTAGCCCAATTCCCTTTTCAAATTTATAGGGTATTTCAAGAAAAATGTAATCACACTTTAACATGCTGCTACCATCGCGATGTACGAGCTCACCAAGTAGCTTTTCCAGACACATGGATTGAACAAAAAGTTATCATTGAATATCCTGTACGTTCCCCACACCTCACACTCATATACTTTTTTTTTGTGAGGATGTTTCAAAGACAAAGCTTACCGCACCAGACCAAAAATAATTGACTCAGTGAAATTGGAAAATGTCGCGATATTCCTCATGAAGTATTTCGTGACGTTTGGGAATCTTCTGATGGGCGTTATCAGCGATGTCTGAACAATAATGGTCATCAATTTGAACATTTACGAACGTCTTTCTTCAATTACATTTTTCTTCTGTATTCGAAAGAATTTCATATCAATTAAAGCACTTAAATAATATTTTTCTCGTTATTCGAATTAAGAGTCATTTTTTTTCAGACATTCTGTATAAAAACGGATAACGTGCTGGCCTTGCCAGAGCATGATTTCCGTACAAAGAATACTATGATTACAGGCAAACTTTACCGCCTTTCAGAAACAACTTTACTAAAATCCACAATCTCTCAATAAAATATTTAATTAAAAATTATCTATTTAAATACATTTGGTCAGGTTTCAAATAATCTTACTATGTCGTGCAATAAACTCTGAGGTGATATTCTATATCCGACATTGTATATAATAAAGATTTGATTTTTATTAACTGCAAATATTTGTTTTCAACGAGTAGTTTTTTTTTTAGCATCATTCTATAAAGAACGTTAGCAATTCGACACACCTCTATGCCAGTATATTACCTAAGTACAGACCTAAACATATTCTAGTAGACAACAAAATATTGTAAGAAATTTTTTACTTTCAACTTTACTTTGTAGTGGTATTTTAGTAATTCTATATATAAGCACTTCCGTATCCCACAAAGGCACTATTATCTATATCTATCATAGATAATATCCTTTTGTGCTTATTAGTCTAGTTAATATCAGCGCAATTTATTTTACATTTTCTATTATTTGTATGCTTCTATTCTCTTTTCTGTTTTATAAATGAACAATTGAAAATAACAACTAACAGAGTTAATTGTTTAGACACTCGACACTCTATTGGACCCTATGGACCGATTTTGCTCATTCACGAACTTAAACTCAATTTTTATTTTTAGAATACGTTACCAAAATTTCATCTCGCTATTTCTTTTTGTTTTTGAGTTATCGTGATGACGGACGGACAGTCGGAAATGGACGAATTCGGTGTTTCTATGAATTATCAAAATTTTGTTTGTGTGGTCAATATTAGATAGCGTTACAAACTTTAGACTAAAATTAATACTGACGTATAATGTATGTTGAGTATACAAGTTTTAAATACTGGCAACTTTTGTTTGAGACATTTTTATACTTGCCTTTGATTTTATTTTTTTTTTAATTTACTATAAAATGAAAAAATGTTTCAACTGTTAGGTGAAAGCCTTACTTTACTATCTTTGCTATCCTTGCGAGTGACATAATCACTAAGACCGTAGACAGGGAGGCCGATACATAATTATTTGAAAGCTAGACTCTCTCTGTGAACCCTCAGTAAGCGATCGGAAAAAAAGCAGAATTAACACCTAAAGTAACTACTAGGTAATATAAAATCTCACATTTTTTGGTTCTACAAAAGGAAAGTCGTATACCAGCTAGTTTCAAATATAGTCCACTAACCACTGTTGATATCTAGCTGGTTACAGCGACGATAGAAAGGTTTTCACCAAATTAACACTTTCTACTCTCGAACACTATTAAGAGGCAATAATTCTAAAAAAATTTTAATTTTGTATTCTCCAATTAAAATAATTAATTGTTAATATTAAAAGCTATTATATAATTTTCGAAGAAAACTTTGATTGAATGTTTTTCTAGTATAACACTACCGATTTATACTTGTCTATAAACATATAATATGTACACAAAACCACACAGAAAATGTTGAATAAACAAGTTAAGGTATTCGAATATTTTAATGACTTTGAACACGCAAATTAAATAAAATACAAGAATTATAAAATATAAATACATCCACATATATCGTAATTCACTATAAAGAAAATATATTCTTTTAAATCGATAAATTGGCGGATTTTGTTGTATGTACAATATACGAGTTAATTTATAGATAATAAATTTTATAGGTGGTATACCCCAATAACACCCATAAAAACCAATGACCCACCGTTAGGGTAGTGTCTAGTTTGTCTAGTAAGGGGAGTGTCTAGACTCTAGAATAAGTAGTGTACACTCTGCACTGTAACTATTAATAATCGACTTTAAAAAACAAGAAGTTTGTCAATTCGATTATCTTTTTATAACGTTATTACGTCACAACTCCCTTATTTAAACAAGGATTTGGCATTTTTTTATTTTAAAATTTGTACCATTTTTTCTAAATCCAGTGTCAATTATACACTTAAAAATAGTAGAGACAAAAATTTTGTAATAAAAAGAACTGACGACAAAATAGACCAAAAATTGAAAAATAAAAAATATTAAATTAACGAGTGAATGCAACAAGTAACGGAGCTAATTGATTAGATACTCGACACATGACTGAATTTCATTACTTGGGCTATTTTAGTTAGGCCTATACAGTTATATGTATATATATTGTTATTACTTATATTTTACGAAAAAATGTTTCTAATAAAAGTTGTTTATTTCACAAAAATAACAATTTTTTTAATTTGAACTTTTCTTTTATCATAAATAGTTTAGAAATTGGTTCAAGAATCCATAGGACTTAATGGACGGATTATGCTAATTCACGAACTTAGACTGAAGGTCTAAATTTATGCCTAAAAAATAAATTGTCACCAAAATTTCAACTCGCTAACTCTTTTTGTTTTAGAATTAGCTTGTTGACCGGCAGGCGGAGAAGCGGAAATGGACTAATTTGATGATTTTATTAATTCCTAAACCAAAATTTTGTTTATGCGGTCATGTTTTCTAGCCTTACAAACTTTAGGCTAAAAATTACATACTGTGGCATATTATATTTATATGTAGGATATAAACACTGTAATAGTTAATTCCCTTGTGACCAATTTACCTTTTGAAGTACAATCATATTCTTAAAGCGCGTTCTCACGAATCAAGTTTAGGTGACCGATTATAGTTCAAGAAAAGTTTAATCAAATTTCTAGTAGGAAATTTGTTTCAATAAAGTTCATCCAGTTTTTGTTGGATCAAGAAATGATTGACTTCCCTTAGCCAAACTTTATCGTTCAAGTGTACCATTTGTTTTCAAGTTGAAACCTGTCTTTAAACGTGTGAAATCAGTTAAGTTTGCAAGTTCGCTTTCCTTCTAAAAATTGATTCTTCTACGATTTCGAAAGGTAAAAACATGAAAAATGTTTTTAATTGAAAATTATTTTGGTGTTTTTTTCGAAAAACGTTTTTCCTGTCCTTCCATTCTGTATGATAACACACAGTAAGGAAAAGTCAATTATTAAGTAAAATGAAGAACGTGTTTCGTATGATTGAGAAGCTTGGTCGAGTTTATCTAATAAAATATAAAAAATAATTTTATTTTTTAAGAAAATGGGTTTCTTTGTGTGTTGATTACGTCAATCACAGCACACACAAAATAATATTAAAACCTTCAACAATATATTTAAAAAAAAATATCATTTTAAATTACAACAACGATACCAAATGGTTGTCGAAGTTAATCGATATTACCCGATTATTATTAACGTAACTATATACTTATAAGCTTTTCATTATACTTTTTTTTACGGTTCACTAAGAAGTCAATGAAGAGAAAATTATAATCTCTTTAGAGAGAGAAAAAAATCAATAAAAAATAATAATTTGTTTTTATGAATTTGTTGTGTTGCAAGCATAGAACGACCATTATTCTATGAGTTATCAAGATATATAAATAGAGTTTCGAACGAAATCGTCCTACCTTCGAATTCTTCGAAAAGTTATTCGAAGTACTAACGCTAACCTTATTATTAAAAAGTAATTTAGTGCGAAAATAATGAAAGTTGAGCCAAAAAAAAAAATCAGGCGAGAATTCCTGAAAGAAAAACAAGCTTGGTTATTTAGAATTATATCTTTTAACATCTTTTATCATTTTAACTTTCATAAACTTTTCCATTCTTAAATAACAGAAACCAGTATTTAAAAAAGTCGGCTTTAAAGCTATGCCATAAAGAAACTGTGCTTGCGGTCTATCTTATTAATTTATTCGTTGTTTTTTTTTTTATTTTTTATGTTGTAAATATAATGACAACAAATTCCGGTCAAATTTATAATAAAAATTTACGGAAAACTTGAATCATTAGAATGGAGGTGTGAATCTAAGAAGAAAGAGACAGAAATTGGCCATTTTTTTGGTGTCAGTTACATCCTATTGTGATTTTTATAAAAGTAGGAATAAAAAATTATACACCTTCCAAAACCTGAGCTTACATAATGCGAATTTATTTACTTCAAAATGCCAATCTGAATATCGTTCATAAAGAATCGTTCATTAAACACGTGATTCAATTCCAGCCAATATAAAAGCCCTCACAGATTTACATGGCTAGGGCGTCTACGTTGTTAACGCTACGTTGTAAACGTAGGCTAAAATTATACCGACTTCAATGATTTTACGGAAAAATGTTTCACAAAAAAATTATTTGTTAAAAAAAAAAAATTCTGGTCATGAATCTATTGGATCCATTGGAGTTCTTTTGCTCATTCAAGAACTTGATCGTATCTTTAAGGTCTTGATGACAGACAGACAGACGAGCGGTCGGGCAAACGAAAATGGTCATTCTAATTCAGTGATTCTATGAACACCTATACCAAATTTTGTTTATGTGGACAATATCTACTAGCGTTACAAAACATTAGACTAAAATTAATATACTCTGACATACATGTTTAAATAGTATAAGAATAAATAACGCGTGCGTAATACCATATCTGTATATTTATGTATTTTGAACCATACGTAAAAAAAAAAAATACAACATTTTTTTTCCACCCTTGAAAATACAATTTTCACACTATTCATATCCACATATATCCATATATATACAAACATACCGTTGCCACCTATTTGTGGGTAAGCTTTATATACCGATTGTCCACAGAATCATTTTCCATGGAACAAAAAGGGGAAGCCAATATTAAAATACATTTATACACACATACAGGTAAAAATTCACAATTACAAATATAATAATTCAGTTTAATTACAAATATAACAGCACAGTGTTATTATTTATTTTAATAAAAACTTAAGAGAGGAGGGGAGAGTTATTATAATACGTTTAATATTCTATAAGTGTATATTTATATTATATAATCAACACATCATAATACACATACATACTATTTTAAAAGAATCAATAATGGCGGTGGGGATTTAATACTTGCTACTGACAAAAGTTCATAATATAGTATATAGGTATTTGTTGATTCTATAATAAAGTATACGTAAGTATTTATAATTTATGTATTTTAATATTGACTTCCCTTTTTATGCTATCGAAAATGATTCTCTGGACAAACGGTATATACATACATAGTAAACGCAAATTACCGACCGATTGACCGGAATAAATTATAACAATAAACGTATTATTTTCTCATTATTATTATATTTATTTATTATTACTTTTTCATGAAACGTTTCTTGAAAATATTTCCATGAGAATACAATATGCTACAGAGGATTTTTTCATCATTTCTTTATACGTGCAGTTCGCCATGTGGTTTTTTACTATGAATTAAGTTTTATTTAATTGAATTTTTCTCACATAGTGTTGTAAAAACCCTGAACTATGTTTCCAACCTCATTTACTATTTCTTATTTTCATGTACGTGGTTATCCGTTATTTTTTCCAACAACCTTAGTGGCCAAGTGAGTAAAGCACTAATATCTTTTTCCATTTGACTACTTAGACTGGATAAGGCGGCGTCTAATCCAGGCAGCGGAAGTTTGATAAATTATAATAAAAAAAAAGGGGCTGTTGATTGATCACACTGTCCTCGGTTGAATGAGAACGAAGTAACCGGCGCCACCAACACCATAATAACAATAAAAAAGTCACCTTGTGCTAGAAGGCACCTGTACTTTCACGTAATGAAGTGTTTTTCAAAAAGGTAGACAGGACTAAAAGGTCTAGGTCCGAGAAAAACTCGAAAAATCAGTAGAATAAAAAACGTTGTTTCAAACAAAAGCTTAATCATTTTAAACGCCCAGTTTATCTCAAATGTATTCATACTTTTAGGTAGATGAATTTTAGGATAAATGAAGTTTGTGGAACCATGTATTTATCATTAGAATATTCGGAGGTTAACTAAAAAAAAAAACATTAAAAATTTTTGGCTTTAAGACACCTATAATTATAGAAAAATAACTCTAACAAAACAAGAAAGCTAAAACTTTAAAAAAAAAATCAACAAATTGCATAAATTGCTTAGCTTTTAACAAAGAATCCACTACAATTTTTTTATTGCAATTATTTAATTTTAATTTTTTATTAATATTTTATTTTATTTATTTGTATAAAAACCAATCAATTTTTAACTTTTAAAAAGCCGTGTTTTTCGTATTAAAATTATTTTATACAGTCTGCCAGTGTTTACACAAAGCTTTACAAACTATTCATTATAATTTAAAAATTTTCAGAAGTATTTTTATTTTTTTTAAATATTAATTTCGAATCTGCAATAAAAATAGTCTTCCAAAAATGAAGATGAATTTCATATAACTCCTAATGAATAGCTTGTAATTAATTGAGCTCTTAAAAATTATGCCAAAAATTATTAAAAACACAATTATGATTTTAGATTTTTTAAATTTCCTATGCGAGTTCATTTTTTTTTTTCACAATTTTACTTGTTTCATTCAATATTATTAAGAAAAAAACGCAACGACCCAAATCTTCCACGCCAACTGAAAATTATAAAATAAACTAATTTTATGGTCTATTTTATTATTTTCTTAGTTTAAATTGAATATTTTAGATAAGTAAATAAAATTACTTCTGATAAACAACTCAACACAATATAACAATCGAGTATTTAATGTTTTGAAATAGGTTAAAAAATTGATAGAAGTGTTGCATTTTTTAATTCCACAAGTATATATTTTGTTATGCAGCGCCCAATCCATATATAAAGAAAACTAAAAATATGAAGATAATCATCACAATAATTTCAAAAAACGATGATAAAATGTGACAATTTTTCGTAAGAAACAAGAAAATATAAATAAAAGAATATAAATTTCTATTTTAAACTATATGTATAAAATAATATAAACAATTTTCTAATGTCACAAAATAAACACTAGATTTATTGCAAACAGAACATGTTACAAGTTAAACCGAATTATTATCTTTACAATTGGTGTAAGCATGTCTACAGAAGCAATACTAAATAATTAGAAAAGTTTTTCTGTATAGTTTCTTTTTATAGTGACTAAGCGATAAATAACTTTGTTGAGTTGAGTTCTGTTGTTTGGTATTTGTAACTTTTTTAACAGAGAAGAATTATAACATAAAATTATGTTTTTTTTAATATATATTTTTTTAAATATACACAAAATGTTTGAAAAGAGTTTTTATGCATTTTTTTGTTTGTTTGTGTGTTAAAATATGATTTATTGAAACACGAATATGTATGGGAATTTTATGTAGATTTTGGAAAGTGTATAAAAGTCGGAAAAAAATTCGTTTTGCAACTTTCTTTGATCACTATGGTATCATATTATTTAAGTTGAATATTCACGAAAAATTTCTACCTTTGCATAAGTTTCTAAAAGTATTTTAAAAAGATTCTAGATAGAACTTTCAATATGATGAGAAATAGTTTATCAAAGAAAAATCAATTTTAAAAAAATTCGAAAAATCAATTTTTAATCAATCAATTTACGATAAAAATTATACATGAATTTTAGTAGCATTGCGCTATCTAGTATTTTATTTTTTAATTACTGGTTATGTCAAAATCAGAGTAGTAAATATGAAATATTTATTCTTGGAGGTTTAAAACGTGAAAGTTTGAACATAGAACATAGAAAATTGTTGAGAGCTTTAATTTGTAGAAGTTCTTATTTAATTGCTTTTGGTTTAGAAAAATAAAATTTAGAAAAATAAATTTTGTTTTTCCTAAAACTGATAACTTTATTTCATTAGAAGTATTATTTTTCCGAAAAACATATATTTTAATTTTTTAATTACTGAATATTATTTTATGTTTGTTGTTAAAAACATTTTAAAATATTACTTTGCATACATAAGTTTTGTTACAAATAAAATAGGCTAGTACTATATCTTTATCTCTTTTGGAACCACAATTTACAAAAAATAACACAAGATGGCACATACTTGATAAGTGTATAAAGCTTACCAACAGTGCACAGTTAGAAATTGCAAATAATGTAATAGTGATTAGAACTTTTGTTCCTGATGATGTCATCAAAACAATGACAGTCTTTGAAACATTTTTCCACTCAAAACCCACAAATTTTACGATACTTTTTTATATTTATGATGGAAAAATTTTAAATGTTCATTATTTTACTACACACCCTTAAAAAATGAAACATGCCAGAAAAATCTTTGAATTCATTTTGAACTAATGAATAATGATGTAAGTTAAAGAAATAGGAAATCGATGACTGATTAAAAACGATAAGGTGAAGTGATTGTGTAATTTGATTCTGAAAGGTATGTGTATACAAAAACCTACACACATAATTTATCTTTCAAAGTAAAATTGTATAAATACAAGAAAAAAAAACTATTTGTAAATTAATGTAAAAAGTTTATATGATTACACACAAAAACAAAAATGTATATATGTAATCATTATAAAGTTCGATAATCATGTTTTCAAAGGCTTTTTTCTCAGTAGTCAATCGTGTTGTTATTGGTAAATGTATATAAAAAAAAAACGCATACATGATTATATTCGAAATACAGAATGTCTTCCTCTTTTATAAAATATTTCAAAGATGATTAAGAATTTTTCAGAACGATAATAAATGTATAATAAATTCTTCAATTTTAGCCTATATTTTTTTAGGTTGTACCAGCGTGGTATAGTATAGTAAGAACTTATAAACACACTCTATTGACACACAAATGCATAAAGACACTTACTAGACAAAGATTAGTATTTTCAATTTTGATACCTCGAGAACAAAACGATGAGGTACTATTTTTGTTTTACTTAATACATTTTTTCATACGCTCCTAGTTTTTTCTTTAAATTTTTTCTAGAGTTTTTGGTATTTTTGGTGCAATTTTACAGGTATTCAATTGTAAGTTACGTCAAACTTTAATTGTATCGTAATCTAAACGGTTAAAAATTTTGCAACTTCGGGATCGCATAGATAATGATAATCAGAGTCCGTGGAAGAAAAAAAATAGACAAAATAATAGATAGCGATTTCAATTTATATTTTTCTTTACACGTAGTAAAATAAATTTTGATGAATAGTTTTTCAAATTATTACAGATTAACGTTACATTTTAGATTTTTTGTAGTTTTCGTCAAAACAATTCCTGAAATGTCGCTGTTTTGTTGTAATTCGTGGTTTTCGTTGTAATTACTTATCAAATTATTAAACACACGATATTGTAATTCTGTTATTTTTCAATTTACAATTTATGGCATTTTTTTATCGGGATCGATGGAATTTGGAAAGGAATTCATCTTAGATGAAATTATAAAATAACATACCAATATTGATTTTCAAATTGAATTTAAGGTGAGATTTCGAAATTACCTGAAACAAACAAATGCACATTAAATTATTATATAAATTTCACAATTCTTTCAATTCTTAATCGAATTATTTCTAACAGATGATATATGATTTTGAACATAAAAATTACTACCCAAAAACTACAAGTGCTTTTCTTAGAAATCTTAGATCATCGAGACACTAAAATTTCTTTTGATATTTTTATTCACCAGATAATACTTTTCAATAATTTTCCGCCTTTCTTAATTTTTCTTGCAATTTATTTTGTACGTTGGTTTACACTATATACAAAAAAAATTCCATATTTTTCATTTTCCTTCGATTATATTTTCAGTACCCATATATAGAAAATTTCACTTAAAATACCAAAAACTAATGTTTGCTAAAGAATGACTGTATACAAAGAAAAATCAATAAATATAATTTATATAACAATATTTTACAAAAATATTCGAAAAAAAAGTAAGTGTTACAGTAATTTTTGTCCTTTTTTTTGTACACAATATCTTATTAGGTATATATAATATATAGTGTGTTCAAAATGTGTACAGAGGGTTAACACCCTCGTCAACCCTTTGTTTACACTGTTTGAAATTAAGAATTTTAACAGACAATTTATATATCGTGAACCCTTGACAATTAAAACGCACTTACACTATTAAAGGATTTTCAGTGAAAGGTAACATACACAACTCGTATCCAGAAAAAATTTAATTAATCATTCAAGACATTTTAGTACCCATATTGGAATATTTACGGCATTGTAAAAGTATGCCATCTTTTTCTTACTTTCCTGAAATAATTTCGATATTTTTCTGATATAATTCTATTACAAAATCTATCATTTAATTACATCACCAAATAAGAGCTCAAATTTAATACAGCCCTTTTAGTATCATAGAATTCATTTCAATCATTGTCTATATTCGGCCAAAAAATACACTTAAATAAAGAAAATTTAATATAGATAACAACTTAGCACAACATAAAAATTGGAATTTTAAAATGTATAAAAGATTCGGGTGGGATATTTTTTCGTTTTAAAGAGGGAGCTAAAAGTCTTAAACTGTTAAATGGTAACACAAAATCAGTGTTAACTCTATTTTTTATTTAATTTTCAATACAGTTTAGGTAATTAATTTAAAATATTTAATGCTTATTAGGAAAATTATTTTACTTCATTTATTTAAATTTCAGTTAAGTCCAACAGTCTTAAACAGTCTTAAACTTCAATAAAAGCAGATTTTTTTTTTCATCAAACTTATTATGTGAAAAATGAGGTTAGTTAAGCATTTTATTTAATTATAACACCGTTTTCATGTTCAAAATCAAGTAACATAAGAAAACTGACAAATTAACATACAAATTTTTAATACAAACCGTTTTTGAAGCAAATACACATCGTGTATTATAAAAAAAAAGTATTTTAATCCAAGGTACACTAATTATTATCAAAGTACACCAATCTATTCTATGCAATTTGTTTACCTTATATTTCAAATATTTTCACAATTTTTTCACACCTTGTGGAAGCGCTCGTACGATAAAAATTATATTAAATCGTCTTATCCAGTATAAGCATAGATTTCAATATTGGTTGTTGCTGTTGTGATTTTATTGTATTTTATTATTATTATAACATAGAGATTACTGATATAATCTTTTGCATTATAACGAAAACAAAAATAAAATACATACAATATTTTGTTCGTTTACCTCTCGGTCAGGTCACTACCATTATAAATATGGAGACAGAATTACTAGAATGTGAAGATTATAATATTGTTTACATTCTAAGTTTGGGTGTCTGTCTATGGTAGATTAAACTACAGCTTTAGTGACTTGTAATTTTAGCAGAGTTGAATAACGTAGTTAACCGTGGAATATTTACAGATCACGTAAGCATTTATGATCATTTATAAATTAACCTCCAAAATATTCTTAGTAACATTGTCTGATAATGTGTTTTGTCTACAAAAAAGTGGAGTCTTTTATTTCATGAGGCTTGGAAATATTCGATTGCTCACCCAAACACGAAACCGACTTCGTATAGGAAACTAATTCAATAACTAATGCAAAAACTATTTTGTCAAGAATATGTCAGAACTTTGGGTTTCATTAATCGACAGTTTAAGAATTATTGGGTCAGTTTCAAACAGAATGATGGTAACTATTGATTCAAATGTTATTTTTTGTGTTTTTTAACTTTATTCACCCAAAAACACCAAAAAATGCTATTTTTGAGTTTCTTAATGACTTTAAGCTTTTTCAAATCATAAAAAAATGTATCATTTAGGTTTCATATAGCCTATTTTTCAATTAAGAGATAGAAGAAAATTTCAGAAATAAAAAATGTTAGTTTTTTAAACAACTTTAGTTTGAAACAAAACTGTTTAGACTAAAAAGTTGGATATTTTTAAAACAAGAATTAAAAAATGTCAAAACAGTAAGCCAACGATAATTTTGTAACTATGAGCTTATGAGCTAAAGTTATATGGCTTATACGGTTATTATATTGAAACATAAAAAACTGATCGAATAAAAAATACCACCACTAAATGTATAATTTGTAATCTAGATCTATTATTATTTAAAAAAAAGTTAATTCCTGTATTTATTAAATGTAGAAAAAAATAAAATTTTTTTTAAAAATTTGTAATTACTACCTTATTCAAGTGTAGTAGTATGATTAAAAAAAATATTTATTTTAATTTCAATTTGTTAGTCTTGTTGATGGTATCAAGGGAACACGAACGAACGTAACAGCATTAAGGTGAATAAATAGTGTATGTATGTATTTTCACAATATATATATATAGTCTAATTAAATACTATATACCATCCTTTGAAATTGTTTTCATTGTCTTACATTAATATTTTCTAAAGGATTAAGTAAGGAGTGATGTCGTAGATTTAAAGTTTTATTACCGTATGGCTATATACACTTGTCAACCGACTTTAAAAAGGAGAAGGTTCTTGACTACATACTTTTATGTTTGTTACCCCATATCTATCGATTGGGTGGCCGATTTTAATGATTCATTTTTTATTTGAAAGCTGATGCTTCTCGTGTGATCCAAATGAAAAATTTTTACATCACTCAAAAGTAAAAATTAAAAACTTTTTTAAAACAAAAGAACCGCCTTTAAAAAAATAACTAAAAAGTATAAAATAATTTTAAAAAATTATTTAAATACACGGTTTATCTTGATTTCCGGCAAAACTACAAGTACTAAGGAAAAATATTAAATGGCAAAGTTGTAGGTAATAAAAATATTTACAAGGTTGAATTTTGATTGAAAATTAGGGTACTTTATCGATATTTATTCAAAATAAATAAGAAACGTTAAAAAAATTACGATATAAATTGTTAATAAAAAATTTAAAAAAAAGAACCGCCTTCAAAAAATGAACTAAAAAGTAAAAAATTCTTTTAAATTTTAGTTCATTTTTTTCAATAAAAATTCAACCTTGTAAATCTATTTATTACCTACAACTTTGCCATTTAATATTTTTCCTTACGACTTGTAGTTTTGCCGGAAATCAAGATAAACCATGTATTACCCGTGTTTTAAAAACTCACCCCCTTCCACTTTCAGACCTCAGTTCGCCCGCAAATTATTTTTCCGTTCATTTTTGTTATATTCTCTTCCGGTTCCAATGGGTTTCATACTACTGTACATTTTTTTTTTCACTTTTTACCATTTTTAAGGCTTCTATTCTGATCTACTATGTTTTAAATCATATATCATTCAAGAAAGTATTTCGTAACCATAGAAATGAAGAACAACAAATTGATGTACAATATAAAAGAAGTTTTATGACAATGATGAATCATAAAATTGCAATGCTACAAACATTTTGATCGGAGTATATGCATATGGTACCATGTACTACTGTAGAGGTGATAGTGAAAAGTTTTGAAGGAAATGAGAAAACTACATATTATATGTATATGGTTTTTGTTGGATTCAACGTCCGTCGTTAGTTCACGACGAACGAACGACCTGTTTAAATCGTAGGTAGGTAGGTAGCTTACCTTCTACACACATTTATCACACAAGCCGGTGTATGTGTTATAGCAATGACGTAATTGTTTGAGGTGGTATATTTTATAACATAGTTACAATTTGAAAGTAATATTTTTATTCGATTTCAGAATATTTTTATTTGTACAATTTCGTTAAAATAAATTTTTATAGATTAGTAAACTAAATATTACGAAAATAGTTAACTTTATTCTTATTTAGTATGTCAAAAGTTCTTTATATCTTATTATATCCCACTGTTGTGTTCTTTATATCACATTTCAAACTTCATCCATGATTTTCGAATCCAATTTAGTTTCATGGTTTCAATCTTGTCGCCATTATTTTTCAATTAAAAAAAATTTCTTTATCTACCTGAAGTTTAAGATAAGATAATAATAAAAGGGGTGTAGCAGCTGCGTCCCTTACACCTAGACTCGTTAGTACTCTGTACCCCCATTTAGAACACTCCATCTCCTACAAGGCCACGATGCCTTCTGGCTCAAGGTGCAGTGAAAGAACCAACCAAAACAGGTGATGCTATAGGATCTTATCGAGACCAGCGGCCACGCAAAAAGTCCAAAGCTTCCCCGCCAGAGTAGTTCCCATAATGGATAGATCCAGAGTTTCATAGTCCTCCAGATACGGCCTACAACTAGGATCGCCTGAGATTCCCAAATTATGAAGGTGATAATTCAATCCATAGAACCCTATAAATAGACTTACTATTCTTTTTAACTGTACAGTTACAAACGAAAACAGTTAAATTATTTAGCTGTGGTATTACACAACTGAGCCTGCTGCATGCTATTCGTGAAGTCCCAGTAATCAAAGTGCGCTTCACGAATCCATTCCTTAAAACTGGATATCACAGAGTATCTTTCAATAAGAATAACAGGTTCAGGCGAGAAGGGTGTGAGTGACGACTCTTCTCGCGCAAATGAATCCTCATCCTCAAAATCGTGCATATAAAATTCATATTAAATTTCAGTTGTAAACTTTTTTTTTTCTTCCGTTATCTCCAAATGTTCCGCTTTTCATAACTCAATACTTTTTTGTTTGAACCTATGAATTTGTTTTTTACAAAAATTTCAATATTTTATTTATTTATTTATTTTTTTTTTTTTTTTGTTCACTATTACTAAACTGATATCAACTGTTACAAATATATTGCTTCGCACTAATTGAGCATTAGTTTCAATGGTTAAAAATCTGTTAGAAAATTCTTCTTTTTCTTTCCTTTTGAAAAGGAATCAAAGTTACTATTAGTCTCCTTGCCAACCAACTATTTAAAGTACTCACAGGAGTATAAGCCCAATTTATGAGACAATCTATAACATAAATATATAATTTTATCTCATAGAAAATATCTTTAACTGGAAATTCATATTAGAAAGGAACATTACGATACAAAACACTTTTTGTATCGTATCAAATATTTAGTAGGCATTGAATTCAACAAATTAGATAAATACCCAAAATACGATATAATAGTGTACATACCTTATTATATTATCAACCTTTTCTACCCACTATAAATCGAACAAAAAGATTGGTAACATATATATATATAAAAAAAAGGTAAACTAATCGAAAATCAATTATGGGTAAAATAATATTTTACCAAATAAAAATATGAGCAGGTCTTTGAACATTGAAAAAATAATTTTAACCGAAAGATAGATGAAAACATATACTTAATAAATCTCGCATAGTCAATTTTAAAATGGTAAGGAGGTAAAGTTTTACGGTTTTCAGCAATGTTTTAAGAACAGTATGAGAAAATTTCGTAATATTCTATTAATTACGAGAAATGATTCCAAAAATTTTGAGATAAATCTAAATGAATTTTGTAGATATCATTAAAATTGTTATTTTATCTTTAACTTTACGCTTGTTTGGATACTGTGAAAAACATTTAAATCGCCAAAAAAATTAAGGTTTAAGAAAATCAAAAATAACACTTATAAGCAGAAATTACAAGCAATATCTGGAAAACTAGCCACCCAATCATAAAATATGTGATATTTTTGGTTTTCTTAGATCTTTATTACTCTAGAAAACCTTAAAAAAGCTCCCAATGAAACGCATATTAGTAATTTCGAATTGTGTGCTCTAAACATTGTCGGTATATCGTAGAATGTACACAAGCTTTATCGATCTATGGTTTGCTTCAAAGTTTGTCCATTATGCTTGGACTTGGCATAAACTGCGCCAATTTTCAGTTCAAATGTGACCCTGTTAACCATATCGATTCATAGTCAAGTTTTCTTTACTACAAATTCTCTGACATGCAAGTGTTGCAACTGTGCATTTCAATTGGCCAGTTTATTTTAGCCTAGAAAGTTTCAGTAAGCGGGCTGCGGTCTACCTCAGTAACTTAAAAATTTCTCAAATATATCCAATGCTTCTTCATTTTATTAACTCCAAATCTAGGATTGTTATTTAAAAATTCAAAATAGATAGAATAAATTTAGAGACAGAAGGGAGTCAATCAAAAATTTTAATGGTGTGAGATATTTTATAACATTTTCAATCCACTACACAAATCGAACAAAAAGATTTATTACAGATATAGAAAAAAAAGGGTATACTAATCGAAAATCAATTATGGATAAAGTAATATTTTACTAACTAATAATAGTAATAACCACACCCTAATAAATAGAAGAATAGGAACAGAAAAAAAAATAAAACATTTAAACATTAATAAATATTTTCCGGAAATGTAGGTAATTTGTAGTGTTTGTGTGTTTGTGTACATCACTATGGGTATAAAACAAATAGTTCTGTTTGTATATTCAATTTTTATTATTTTCCATTCTTCTATTTGATATATATAGAAAAAACAAGTTCTGTTGAGATACCAACCTTTGGATACCAGCCGAATATCTTTCTATTTCTTTCTTTCTAGTTGAATTGTTTCTTACGTTATGAAAATATGTTTGAGTCTTTTCAAAAGAAACTAATTTTGGTAAGAGGTTCTTAGCGGGGATATGGAATTTACTCGAGTCAGATTAAGATAGGTAGATACCTTACTCCTGGTTGAGTACCTCCACCAAATCTGAATTCTCTATATGATGCCGTATAGGGTAGCCGAATCAAATATTAAAAGAAAAAAATCGATATTTGAATTTAATCGAGCGCATCAGATTAAGATCTGGTAGGTTAATTACGGGCAGGAAAATGTATATTTTACTTATCTGATTTTTGCGTGACGCAGATGGTGTGTCTTTTTTGAAAGTCAATAACCCTCCCATTCTCTTACGTCACGTTCAAATCTTCGATTAGTAAAATGTAAACTTTTTAGCACGTAGTCAATCTACTATTTCTTAATCTGACGCGCTCGATTACATCCAACTACCAATTTTTTCGTTTTACTATTCTGATCGGCTTCTATATACCATATACAGAGCTAAGATTTAGTGAAAGTACTCAGCAAGGTTTAAGCTATATCCCATATCTTAAACTAACGCGATCGAGTAAATCCAAACATCTCCGCTTAGGCCCCTCTGTGATTCATTTAAATTAAATAGACGAGTACAAAATATATTAAAAGTTGATGTAAGTTGCCTGTAATAATATCCCTAAGAAAGACTTGGGAGAGATCATCATGACCTAATACGGCCAATATTTTAAATAGTAATAATTATAACGTAACAGATTTTTAAATCATAATTTCCCAATAAATTAGTATCTGTTATTTTTCTATAAATAACAAATATTTCTTATCTAAGTTTTTCATCGTTTAAGCTTCGGAATAAAGCGGTTGGGCAAGATAAAACTATATTATTATAAAAATTGGCATTAAAACTTTTAATTTACGATATTTTTATCAGAAACGAGAACTTTTTATCAAAAACTTAATATTATTATTTGTATTAAAATAGTATTGGATATGACGACTAATAATAACTAGCAGCAAATCAATACGTAAAATTTCCTAGAAAACCATTATCAGATATATTTAAATTGTTCATAAACAATACAGAACGTCATTGATAGGTCAAACAATATATATCTATTTTCAAACTGTTTAATTTTCAAAGCGGGATCTCAGAGCTTCGTCATTCAATTTAAAAATTTATTTAAATTTTATTCAATTACCAACAGTATTAAACTTCAAAAAAGTAGATATTTTTAACTTATTATGTAGAATGTGAAGTTAGTTAAACATTTCATATAGCAAGAGTACCATTATAGCAGTTGTAATTCGACCATAATCACTCAAAAGTGAATCTCACTGCCTTTATATAAGTCACACCTCTTATTCAAGTGTATGTAATGTCTCTTTTATTGATTTAATGCATAATTAAATATAAAAAAAAAATTAGCTTTCTCCCCTACATAAACTATAAGTGTGCCAAATTTCATACTCCTACGCCAGTCCAATTTTCGTAAAAAAGTGTATATAAATTTTTTACTTTACGTATTTAACACTGTTTTGATGTTAAAAATTAACATTAAAAAAAGTTTAAAATTAACTAAATTTTTAACAGTCCGTTTTACACAAAAAAACACCAAATATGTTACTGTTTTGAGATGGCCAATGGTCTTAAAATTTCCACAGATTAAAATTACACATCAAATAATTTATATCCCAAATTTTAAAGATTTCTTAAAACATTGGAAGTATTGCCTTCACTTCGGATTGAATTTTAGTTTGAATCAATTTTGTATTGGTTGTATTTTGAGAAAGTATTAACTATTTTATTACTAGAAAAAAAATTGTTATTTAAAAATGTTTCATCATTAAATATTTATTTGAACATAATCTCATCAAAGATTTTAACACACACATAAAACAAATATGCATAAATAAGAAGATATTTTAGAAAACGTTAAGAAGGTCTTACTGAAGAAGGCATTCGTTTCACGCTTATTATTAATTCATTAAAGAAACTTAAGTTTATACTATGGTTGTGTATATATTTTAGTTTCTGCTAATGGATACAAGACATAGTATAACTAGAGATATTATACTATGACATATATATATTCTTCATATAAACTTAATATAAACTTTTCTAAGCGAGAATGTTTATTTCAATAGTATATCATCTATTAACTTTTATACACTAGTCTAGGCATCATTGTGCAAAACGTGTTAATTTATTATACTTGACATACATAATATGTCAGATTATATTCATTTTAGTCTAAAGTTTGTAACGCTACCTAATAAGTCCATTTCCGACTTTCCGTTCGTTATCACAATAACTCAAAAAGGGATAGCGAGCTGAAATTTTAGTATTTTAAATATAAAAAGAGATTATAAGTTTGTGAATCAACTTTTAAACAATAAAATATAGAAGAAAAGTTCAAACACAAAAAATGTTTTTTTTTTAATTTTTGTTTAAAGCATTATTTCGTAAAATGTTTGATTTCCCCACAATTTTGGCTAAAATTAGGTTATTATCACATTATACAATTGTATATCCTGGATATTTATGAATATTTGTATTTTATGAATAGTAATTTAAAATAGTCCAAACAATGAAATTGCAGTCATATGTCGAGTATCTAAACAGTTAACTCTGGTAGTTGTTAAGTTCACTTAAACTGAATTTAAATTTGCAATAATTCGTTTAATTTAGGAAATTATCTACCAAATTGGAGACTTTTTCATAGTAGAAACATTAAGACATTTTTTTAATTTAACAATATAACTTTTGAAATAAAGAAACGAAATTTTCATATCTTAATGAAATCATTTATAACATTTTTAGATGGCTAAGATTTTCATAAATTATCATCGAAATATATATTTTCATCTTATATTATTGTAATGCGAAAATTTTCAAAAAGTGAAGAAATACTATTTCAAAATTCATTTTAATATAAGTCAATATGAATTTTTATCGTTAAATATTTAATTCTATTAATACCTTTGAGGGAAATTTTTTCCATTTAACCAAAAAGAAAATGAACGTTAACAAATTACAAGTAGTAATGACAACATATTTTATAGACTGTCGATAAACTACTCTGTTCTAGCCAACCATGGAATACCATTTTGGTATGCAAAGAAAATTTTACTTATCCAAATTTAAACATATGAGAATAATTATTTATCAAGTTTTTTTAGTTTTGATTCTACGATTCGGAAAAAACATAACGAATTAAAAAAATCTATTAAAAACTAAATGTTTTTTAAATTGAATACTTCTTTGAGCGAACTACCATAAGTAGCACCACAGTTGTATTTTTTTTTACAAATTTCGATAGTTTTTATATACAATCAAAAATGTCGCAAAGAAATAAGAAGGTATCGAGCCCGATAACATTGACGTGCCCTATCACTGAGCCACTTCATTTAACATTTATCATTAAATTTCTTCCCGGTCAATAATTTAATTTTTCATGTTATTTACATACAAAAAAATGTATTCGTATATTTTTCTAAACGCCATATTGAATTGAATAAGTCATCACTCATATTTTTAATTCCCAGTATTACTAAATAACACATACTGCAAGTGGAAACTAGACTTACACATCCAAGCAAAACATTTCAACGCCACTATGGCACACACAAGCAGTTTATTTAATATTTAAACGTTATTACTAGCATGCATTTTACAATTATACGTACACTAGAGCTTTGAATAAACTGAAAAAATAATTTATCTTTTTATTTTTTTATAATTATTTTGTAGTTTTGAAATTGAATTTATTATTAAATTAGAATTTCTCTTACAGAATTGTTCACAAATGCATCGACATTCAGTTTTTTAAAAACATTATACTCGACATACATAATAATATGTCAGAATATATTCATTTTAGTCGTTAGTCGATATCTAATATTGACGGCACAAACACAAATTTTGGTATAGGTATTCATATAAACGCCTAATTAGTCCATTTCCAACTGTCCGTCCGTCCATCCGTCATCACAATAACTCAAAATCAAAAAGTGATAGCGACCTGAAATTTTGGTGACGTTTTCTAAACAGAAAAAGCTAGTTTAATTTGTGAATGAGCAAAATCGATCGAATGGGTTCAATGGATCCTTGACCCAACTTTGAAACTATAAAAGATAGAAGAAAAGTTCAAATACAAAAATTTTTTGTTTGAAACATTCGTTTATAAAATGTTTGAGTTTTCCACAATTTAAGCTCAAATTTAGCTAATTATCACATATAGGTTATCACAATACATATTATTAATTTACTAGTATATATAACTGTATAGACTGGGTATTCATAGTATTTTGTGAGTACTAATTAAAAATAATCCAAAAAATGATATTCAATCATATGTGGAGTATCTAATCAATTACTTATGTTAGTTGTTATCTTCATTGGTTTAAATATTGTGATTTAAATGAATTTACACCGATGATGACAACCTTGTAGTCGAAATACGTATTTATAGAATACAAAAATATTTTATCTATAATTTGTTCTCTTTGATAATACCCATAATAAAACCTTATTCATACCTATATCAAACTAAAGTTGCGTTAATTTACAACAATCAAATTTTAATAAAATCTTATCACAAATTTTCACACACAACGATTTTACTTAAAAGGGTAAACCCACATTTTCTATCTTCAATAACACATAAAAATAAATTTTACATCAATAGAGGAAAATCATATACCTTCACACATAATCAAACAACTTACTTTGTGATGAAGTTTTCCATGCAAGCACAAAGGTTAAAAGAAAATTGTTTTGTTGTATACATAAACTATAAAATATTTCGTTATCAATATCAAAGTAATATAGTGGTATAGTGGTATAGTCTACAGTACACAGACCGCAATTTTTAATAATTAATTTCAAGTTGAAACTTTACTAGTAGCTTCGTTATGATTAAGGCAACAAATTTTTCTCTAAAAAAATTCTGAAAGCGGGTTGTTTTCTATAAAGAATCCTATAAAATTATCGATTGCTCTAACAACCTTCATATTGGCGCATATTCGCTTTTAGAGAGATGATTGTACGACAACCAAAAAATTGTTATTTTCTGGTTGTCGGCCAACGTAAACTGAAATTTATCACGAATCAAGCAAAATGGTTTTTGAATTTATTATTCAATAATCTTTCTATTAAAACACATTTTTCAGAATTATTGTACAGAAAAATATGTTGCTGTTGTCGGAGCTATAAACGATTTAAGATTTAAAAAAAAGCCAAAACCTTTTTTCTTGATTTTATAAAACTATGCAAAGAGTAACATTTTCATACCATATATTCTATTTCCTCGCAGTTTTAAAATTTTGGTTTTAAAGTAACGGTTTTTCGAAATAACATTTGTTGTAAAAATAAGCAACCCAAAATCATTAAATGCACCGAAAAGTGTTTATTTTAGCCCAATGTTCTCGCTATTATTCTTAACACAATATCATTGATTTTTTTATTTTAAACAAAAATTTTTTTGTAATAATTTGGAATATCACGTTTTAGTTTTAGAACAAATACATTAGATTCAGTTTGGAGCACACTCCGTTAGTTATCGAACCAACTTTAACATTTGAACGTCACAAGTTGATAATGTCTGTGTTTCGAAAGTATAAGATCATGGATGGAAATCCATATATGATGTCATAAATATTATATATTTTGATGACCATATATGTGGATTCTCATACATGATGTTATACTTTAGAAACACAGGTAGGTAATATTATTTATAAGAAAATCATGGAAACACTGTAATTATTTTAACGTTGTAACAAGATGACACTTTTTTAGTTTTTTAAATTTTATCACTTTCAAAGTGTTTATAATTATTTGAATCTTAAATTCTTAACAACTGTGGCATTTTACAGACTGAATACTATTAATCATTCAATTCACACAAAAAAAATGGTGATGAGTGTGTGTTGTGCTCTTAATAATCTCCAACTCATCCAATTTGAGTTTTTAATACCTGAAATGATAGTTCTTGAGTCATTGAGTGTTCTCAGACCGTCCATCTTCATTAAAACTGGACATAGTGGGATACAAAACTATCACAAAGAAACATCCCATGAGAACTGCAAAAGATAGATAGATATTACATCATTTCATTTTAAAAAAATACAAATTATGCAAATCGGTATGATAGAACGTTCAGGCGGACTTAATATGTAGATTAAAAAAAAATTTTTTTTTTTTCGGACAATCTATCAATATTGTTTATTGAAAGTTTTACAATACAAAAACAAATTGAAATTTTTTTTCAAAAGTCCAATCTCTAGATCCTGCGTTGTGCACTGACCATAGTATGGTCACGAATCTACTGTATACTATAAGTGTTGAATACTGTAGTAGTTTGCGGAAATAGTAATAGAATATACAGAGGAAATTCGTATAGAATGAATGGTAGTGAACCTCTATTATGTTCTAGATGGACTCAAGTTAAAGAATGAGGTTGTGTTGTGTGGTATGTGAGGTTACTCTAAAACAACAACATATACGAACGACACTTTTGATGATAACAATAATAAGTCACAACAAACAACAAACAACCAACAACCAGTAAATAAATATATAGTATCGAGGTATAAATTTTGTTAATACAGCATGATATATCCAATTTATTTACTAATAGTTCTATGAACTCCAAGCCGCAATCAGAAGTAAACAAAACAATAGATTTCTTTTCAGTTTGGTATTTCTAAAATTTTTGTCAAAGGAAGAAGGGGATTTTCGATTAAAACTTACAGTTTTTCTACATTCCCTGACCATTTGCCATTCGTTACAACAAACCATAAGTGAACAGTTTGTATACATTAAACCTTACTATTTTAACTGAGACTTCTCCCGGATATTTCCACATTTTTCCAGCTCATTTAACATTTTTTGCATAAAAATTCATCTTCTTAGCTTGTACAGAACAATGGGTATTTAGGAAAATTACCACCAAGACGGAGAGAGGAGGTATAATATTTTCGCTAACAATGGCATTTCATTTCATATAAACTGCAAAATACCATATCTTATGAAGAGAAAAAAATTGGTATTTTTGGACATTCGTAATATGTGTCTCTAATAATATATTTCTTGTAGTATTTATTTTGATGTGAAGCTAAGAAAACTATTTCGAGAGTGAGTAGGTATCCATATAACGCAAATTTGCACTCGAATTTACGTTATATACCCGTAGCTATTTCAAATCATCGCGGTCTGGGTCCTGGGAAATAACATTTGATACCGCGAAACCTATAATACCGTCAGAAAAAGAACGTAAGAGTATTTGAGTTTAAATGTTTACAGGTACTCCTTACAGGTCTATTTCACTATGACCATAAATAAAGCTCTGGAATAAACGTTTCAAATCGCCGAAGTGGACTAAAAGAGAAGGCCGATTTTTTTAACGGAACGATTTTATTCGTGATAGTTTTATACCGTACCAGAAATACAAAAAGGTTTTGAATTACAGAATATGGCTCCATTTTTGGACAATTGTACTACTTACAACATGACACTACGCGGTTACAAGCCAGTGCCGTATAAATGTCTCAAAACTGCATCTGATAAATGCATTCTTCGCCGCAATAAGACACCCAGTATAAATAAGAGTTTCAAGTAGTTAAAACTTCAGAACGACTAAGATTCACACAAAGTCATATAAAACAAACTTCTAATACAACACAAATTATGTATATATAAAATATTATACACAATGAAGTCATTTGTATTTATACCCTTAAGATACATTATATAGTGAGTGCATTATATTTATATATTGTGAAGCAGTTACCAGTTTTAATATATTTGTGAACTACATAACATACATAGTACTTATTGTAAGTAGAGAAGAACTCCAAAATGACCTCGTAACAGCTAACTAACGAACTATTTAACTGTTTTCATTGTATAAATTCTATAAAATGTTCAACAAAAAAAAAGAAGAAACTATATAAAATGAAAATTGATATTGAAGAGAATTGCAATTCTCAAATCTCGTGAGTATTTTCCATCGAATACAAGTATTACGTTAGAAAATTAATACTTCTTTACTATAATTGATTATATTGAGAACAAAAAATATTATTAAAACACGTGAAAATAGCAACTAACAAAGTAAATTTTTTTAACACTCGACATTTGATTGAATTTCATTGTTTGGTTTGTTTTAGCATTCATAAAATATTATAAATATCCAGTTATATATGTGTTCATGTATAATTACAATAATATGTGCTATGATTACCTATATGTGTATATTAGCCAAATTTGAGCTAAAATTGTGGAGAAATCAAAAGGTTTCAAACAAAAAAAAACATTTTATAGTTTCAAAGTTGGCTTTGTATCTTTTATAGTTTCAAAGTTGGCTCAAGGATCCATTGGATCCCATACACGGATTTTGCTCATTCATGAATTTAAACTCACATTTTATGTTAAGAATACGTCACCAATATGATGAATACGAATTTCAGCTCTCTATCTTTTTTTGTTTTTAAGTTATCGAGATGACGGCGGATAGTCGAAAATTGACTATGTCAGATGAGTCAAATCTAACAAATAATTAGGAAATCAACTCAAGATTGTAGTAGATTTCAGCAAAGGCTTTGTTTTTCGTTTTTTTAATAAACTTACATAAAAATTGTTAAATAAAATTAATAATTTTATTTATGAAAACTAAAAATATCAAGTAACAGTATCAATTGTTAAAATACCCGAGATAAAATTGAGTATCGAAAAAATTGCTTAGAATAAAGGTAGCTTATTTTTATGAAACAAATCAACCTTTTTTTGTATTTGAAATTTTCTTTCATCTGTTACGATTAAAACGATTGATCATGGATCCAAGGGGCTCAATTATATGATTCTATAAATTACGCCGTACTATAAATAATATAACAGAAAACTTTCCATATATCTTATTCTCAAAATATAATTGTTGAGACATACGATTTTGAACTAACTGAAAATCATCCCATCTAGAAATTGAACAAACTGTAAATAAACGAAACAATTAACTATATATCATTCCTTTCATTACTAGAAGGCACTAAACATGTCGAAACTCTCTCGTTTGTAATAAAACATACGAAGTTTTCACATTGTATTTATGTTATTGTAACATTGCACATACAGACACAGGATGTTTTAAGAAAATGTTTGCAAAATTTTGAACCATAATGAGTTTTTCATAAATATACTTAAACGTCCTTTCGAAACACATTTATCTTTATATATTCCTTCCTTTCCACATTTACCAAGCGAACAAATCCTGTATACATATAGGAAGTGGTTTCATTTAGAATAACTCGAGGAATAAATTTTATACAGAACAAGTGAAGATAATAACAGAGTTAATTGTTTAGATACTCAACATATTATAGAGTTTCATTGTTTGGACTATTTATAACTAGCATTCAAAAATACTACAAATATTCAGTCTATATAGTTATATATGTATACATGTATAATAATAATATGTATTGTTATTACCTATAGAAGTTTATTAGCCAAATTTGAGCTAAAATTGTGGAGAACTTAAACATTTTACGAAAAAATGTTTGAGCCAAAAGTTATTTGCTTCAAAAAAATTAACATATTTTCTATTTAAACTTTTCTTTTATAGTTTAAAAGTTGGTTCAAGGATTCACTCGCCCCGATGAATTGATTTATCTCATTCACGATTTAACTCACTTTTAATGTTTAGAATACGTCACTTATATTTCAGCTCATTTTGTTTGTGCGGTCAATATTAGTTAGCGTTACAAAGTTTAGACTAAAATTAATAAACTCTGACATAGTATGTATGTCGAGTATAAAAAGTTGATAAACAAAAAAGACAATTTTTTAAAGTATGTAGTGTTGTTTTCTAAACAACATTTTATAATCAATAATAGTCAAGAAGTATTACTTTTCTAAAGTAAAAGTTCTACAAAAACTCTATTCGATAGGAGAATCTCACGAGATTAGAGAATTTCAATTCACTTCAATATCAATTTTTATTTTATATAATATTTTCTTGAATATCTCATATAGAATTTATATAACTAAAATAAACAAAAAAGGAGTTGTTGGATTCACAGGACGGCTTCTTTTGATGAACTGTAAAAACTATAACAAAATGTAACTTAAGAATGGTTTGGATATATATTAGAGACTACTTAAGAATAGTTTGCAAATACATCTTTAACTTTTGATCGAAACAGAAAATTGTTACCTGTGAGAATAGTCAATAAAATTGTTATTGAATAATCTTAGTACATTTTTCAATTAATTTGCGTTGAAGGTGTGCCTAAATCACCATTAAAAAAATTAGAATATTGAAATACAGAATGCAATATGTAGTTTAGAATGGGCTTAATTATGTTATTAAGACTTGTCCATAAGTATATTTTATCTATACATTATATATATATGAAATGATTTGTTCCGTCTAATGGATCAATGCAAACTACTGATCGTAGACATCCGAAACTTGGAGGCTGTGTTCTTTGTATGACGTATGCATCCGATAAGAAAGGATTTTTAAGAGAAGAGAACCCTTAAGAGAAGAAAAACGCAGGCAAAGTTTGTTTGAAACAAAGTGATTCCTTGGTCCAATCTACTTCAAATTTTGCATGCAATCGATGCTATATCGTTTGATAAAATGGAAAAATTGGTTTTTCAAACTATTTTCAGTGAAAATTGTCACAGCAACACGTGACCGGGTCTTATAATCATTTATAAATACTCATCCAAAAAGTTTTATACAGCTTAAATATAATTACAATGTTACAAAACTTTTGCCTTTACACAAAAACACAAAAATTGGGCCTTTTTCTTGTTATAATCTTCGACAAACAAAACGGAATATCCTTTGTCCGACAAGTTCAAAATTGCTATTTTTTAATAATTTTCAAATTGTCGAATAATATACATCTTGTTTTATCACGTTCCGGGGTTTCTAAATTTGTAATTGCATGATCGTCCTACAAGAGTAATAAATAAACTAGCCAAGTGCGCATCGGACTCGAGCACGAAGGGCCCCAATCATTATCTTTAACCCACCCTCCTTAAATATTTTTTATTTTATTCTGTTTTTTTTAGTATTTTTTGTTATAGCGAAAACAGAAATACATTACTTATGAAAATTTCAACTGTCTTATTATCACGATTCATGAGATATAGACTTGTGACAGACATGCAGCGTCTTAGTAATGTGGTCCCGTTTTACCATTTGGGTACAGAACTCTAAAAACTATGTGTAGATGAATTTCAAGCTTGTAGGCATAATCGAAAATTTTACGAGCTTCGATAAATAAAACAGCACACTTTTCAGAATTTTGTAATAGAAAAATCTGTTACACTAATCATAATTAAGCCGTATACAAATTTTTAGACGGGTATTTAACAGCGATATGTTATGCTTATATTTCTGTAATAACTGAAATTAACGGTTTATCAAGAATACTATTTTTTAAATAATTTTCTGGAGCACTCAGTACAATAAATAAATAGCACTGTTTTGAAATAATTACATGGCTTATTTGAAACATTCACAAATGTTATAATCAGTAAGCAGCGAGCGCAAACAATGAATGCAACAGTTATAATATTTTGTTAAGATAACAGAATATCTCTTACTCTTATTGTGTTGTTCACTCTTGAAATAACAATGTCCAGGTCAACTCTAATTACAACAATTACATACAACATTTTCATAAATGAAGAAAACTTTTTTGTTGAGAAAGAAAACAACAACGAAGGAAAAACATTTGAACTAGTTGTTTTAACAGTTGAATGTATAACTAGGTCTTCTAGAATGAAACGACATGTAATTTGTCTTGGATATAATTTTTTATATATTTTTATTATTTTCAAGAAACTTCATTTCATTTCGAATTTATCCGACCTCAAAAGCAGGGACCATTCAAATTGAAGTTGGTAACGCGGTGTGTCTCTCATACAACCTTGAGATTTTTTATTTTGAAATGAGATTGCGATTATTCTACCCCTATAGGATGTTCTCTCCTTTCAATACATGAAACATTCAACGCTCGTTTCAGAGAACGTTCGAAAATTTTTGTTTAAAACTTTAAGCTTTACATACTTTATATTCTAATACGCTATTTTAATATTAAAGGAGATATAGCCTAGTTGGTAGAAGAACTTCGTCTGGAAGTGTTAGGGGTTCAATTCTCAGTCACGACTACTTTTTTTTAATTTTTTTTTTACAAAATATATTTGTAATAATAATGGGTAATATTAATAATAAATTTATTTCTTGTTAACTGTAAGAAAAAAAAAGTTATGACAGGGAACCGAACCTCTAATCGTCATTCCAAACGCAGTTCCTCTACCCACGAGGCTATCTCGCCTCTTACAATTAGAATACCATATTGGTGTAAAAAGTGGATGAAGACGAAACAAAAATTTTCATTTTGTTTGAAACTATAGGGCGTTGCATGTTATCATTGAACGGGAATATTCCCTATTGAGATGCAATAATTAAACGCAATCGAATTCCAAAACAAATTCCCAAGCTCTTTCCCTTGTCAGTTGTATCACATGACACAGTTGTATCACAACGTTAAGTGCAATAGGTAAGTGGATATTTACTCGGCGTACGTTCAAAAGACGTATTTTCATCCTTTGTGTAACTTTCAGTGTTCTAATTTTCGGTGCAAGAGCAATACCAAATTTTGGTTTAGCATTAAAGTCTTAAACGCAATTTTTCATGAAACATTTTATAGTTAATTTGTAAGAGGTTTACAGAATTTTGTTTAATGGCAATGGTAATTAAGGTAAATCAATTTTTAATGCCAAAGTAAAAAACCCCCATCCTTAAGAAAAGTGGTATGTATAGATTATCTTGCCCGCATTGCAATGCCGCTTTTATTCATCATTCAATTAAATCAGTTTTAACCAGGTACAAAGAGTATATAAACAGCCATAAAACTTTTTCTAACTTCTACATTCATCTTATCAAAACAGGTCATAAAATTGATACTCAACACAAGCCGGAGGTTTTGTATATTTGCGAATAATGTCAAAAATTAAATTTTTTAGAAGCCCTGGATACAAAAAAAACTAAATAAAAACCAAAATTTTGCAATTTTAAATAATAAAATAGATCATAATAACCTTTCTTTATTAAACTTAAAATTATATATTAATCAACTTCACCCACAGTTTATTCATTCACAATAATCTTACCTACTTTCCCTAAATAGTTTCAAAATAAATGAATAATTATTCGCATTACTTGATAATGACTTTATAAGTTTAAAAGTTGAAAGTATACTCGTAATTTTTTTAGAATTTTGTGAAAATTAGACACAGTTAAAAGTTTCCATTATTATTTTATAAATAATCTATTAATTTAATTTTAAATAATATCATTTGGAATACGTATAATTTCAATACAAAAGTGAAAATATAAAATAATTTTTACCTTTATAAAATGTTTTTGATACAATTTATATACCTATATATACGAAAAACTTCTCATAAACACTAAATTGGAAAGTTTGTTGAATAAACATATAAAATATAAACGATATGACGTCAATATCTTTTCCACCACTAACGAAAACTTCAATTCTTAAAACATTATGAATAACGTAGGTTCGTTCGTTCCTATAATAAAATGAATGAGATAGCAAATTGAATCTTTCTCCATGTGTTCAAATCGTTACAGACGATAAATTTTCTATTTGATAGCTTTTATAAAATAATGAAGACATCAGTTTTGATATGATGATGATATTTGAGAAAAATAACCTTTTCAATTTTCATAATTAATTTGAACGATAGCCAAAATTTTTAATGCAATTAGTAATATAAAACATTAAAATCTCATTTTCACATTTTTTTAAAAAAACTGGAGTTATTAATTTCAATTTGAATAATTTATTTTGTGACAAATGATGGGTAACTCATAATTTCATAAGTTGTACAAATTTAACAAGAAAAAAAGAGTGTGTAGTATAAGACTAGCTAGTAAAGGGTTCCGTTGTTATTCGTGGAAGACAATTAGAATTCGTGTAAGAAAATACTTTGAAAAACAGATTCAGATTTGGAGACATTTGATGGAAGAAATAACATACGTAACGATTAATCGAAAATAAGGGCGACCAAAGGTAATGCACCCACAATCCGCAATAAATGTATATTTTAAGATCAATACAATGGTGTCGTCATCAAAAATTTTCTAAATTATCGTAATTATTCTTCGGCCATTTGATAATTATTTTATTTTATATAAACTTTTACAAGAGAGGACTAGCTATAAGGAATTAGCTTATTTATTTTAATATTTAAGTTATGACCCAAAAAGGCATCGTCTTAAATCATTAAATTATAACGCTTTTCCTAATAGATTTTCGTGTTTACCTCCCATTCTCTTGCGTCACGCTCAAATAAATCAACCAACTACTATATCTTAATGTAACGCGCTCGATTAAATCCAAATATCGATTTTTTGTTACAATTCAGATCGGCTTCCGTATGCGCGCGGCACTATAAGAAGAGCTAAGATTTGGTGGCGATACTCGACAATGGGTAAGCTATCTCCCATATCTTAATCTGAAGCACTCAAGTAAATACAAAATTCCCGCTTAAGCCTCCCTAGCAATATCTTTCAATATTTTCGGAATTATTTAATGCAATATACTGAATATCTTGGTAATATTAGGCAGTATCTTAGTGGGCTAACAAAATTGAACTTGACCTTCATACAAAACAAATTTGAGATGATTCATAAAAGCTTTAAGAAAAAAATAAAATGAAAATATAAAGATATTAAAATAAAGATATTAAAGTGACATAAAAAAACCATCACAATGACTTACAAAATAAAAAATGGAAAAATATCTAAAAAAAATGTGAACATCACATGACTTCCTTGTTTGCTTATAAAGTAAAATAAATTTTGGAAATAATATTTGGAAATAATCAAATCGATATTCTTACAGATTCTTAAAATTCTATATCGCTACATATAATGCAATAAAACAACAGATAACGATTATGTGACATGTCAAAAATTTTCGATATTGCAATCTAGAAAAACAATTGTGACCCGTCACGGGACGCCTGGCATGTGAAACATCGAAATAATTTTGTACAAGTAATAGGCACAAAATTACAGATTATGACAGGTTCTAAATATTGACTTGTGAGAGCTCAGTCAGAGAGATTTCGTACAGTCGCTTGCGCATTATTTAGCGTGGCGACGCATCGCTGTATCGCTACGCCAACAATCAGATTTACCCTCGCCTATAGATGTTTCACATCAAAAAAATACAAAAAGTTTTATGCATACCTAGAGTTTGCAGAAGCACTCAAAAGTTTGCCACACACACAAAAGAAAAGGAATATTTAATTCCTATTCAAATTTTAAAAAATGGTTGTCAATGACGTTTAAAACCTACCGTTAAAAATAAAATACCGGATTTTTTTAAGGTAGTTCCTTTAAGTTGCACAAGGAAGTAATAGCAGAATAAGAATTAGAGAAGGTCACACAAACCGTATTCGACAATAAACTTGAAGAATTTAAAATGGAATAAACAATTCTAAAACCAGCAAACACACCAAAAAAAAGACAGCGAAATGAATAAATAAAAATGTACAGACAAATTATTTTAAAAATTATTTGATCTATATTTTTTTAAGTGGTACAATGACGTGCAATATTTTGTGTCTCTTATTACTTTTCAGTTGCAACTTCCATCCAATCTTACTTTTAACATGTATTTGATAAGCACCTACAAATCGTTTGAAATAGGTCGCAAAAAAATTGTAAATTCATTAGTGTCAAAATATGGAGAAACACTAATACAGTATTAAGAGGAGTTTATTAGAAACGGTGACAAGGAGTCAAATATATTTGTTTAAGCAGCGTCTACAACCTACATGGTTTCATTCAAGCTTGTATAGAACTCCTTCTTCCCCCATGTAACCAAAATTGTCTTCACAACTCATCCACTCTGTGGGAACGCATTTTTTTTTTATCGTAGTCTTTACTGCGGCTCGTCCACTCGATGGAAACGCTGTTTTTTTTATTACTAAGTCCAGAATTAATTTGGTCTTCTTATAAACTTTAAAAAAATTATTTGATTATTTGTAAATTTTTCATAGTTATAAACATTCTAACAAAAATTGTTGCACCAGGATCGATTATTGTGTAAAATATATTTTTCATTTACAGCAAATTGATCTTTCCCTCCTTAAAATTCCGGTTCTTTCTCTTTGAAATAATATTTTCAATGCCAAATGAAACATATAAAGAAAATTACGAACCTTGACTCAATCATCCCTCGCGAAGCTCAGCGTACCTTATGAACTAATCTCCCGCCACTATTCACGTGGTTTATGGACGATCCCTTATTAAAGATAAATTGTCGAAGTATACACTTGTTTAACTTTAGCTTAGAAACTACGTCAAGTAATTCTCGCATAATTAATACAGTGATTTCTGCTGGATGTAAGAAAATTCATTTATGTAGGGCATACTTATTTAATGTTTATGGTTTCGTACCCATGGATAAAACGGGACTATATTACTAAGACTCATTTGAATGACTGCCTCCTGTCTGTCAGTATGTCACCAGACTGTATCTCATGAACCCTGATAGTTAGACAGTTAAAGTTAAGAGGAGTCATTTTAGATAATGATACGGAACTCTTCCTTCGCTATGACTACTCACACTTGGTCAGCTTCACAAGAACACCATTGTGAATATTATCACTTTGAGATTTCGATTTTTTGCTCCAATTTCCTAGTTTGAAATGAGGATAAAAATTCGAAATTTATTAACTAGTGATTATTTTTCTCATAAGTCCTTCTACCGCAGATTGATTATTCATCGGTGAAAAATATTGAACGTTTACGGACTACTTTACACTTTTACAAGCAGTCAGTAATGGTGTAAAAAATTTGTGGTTGTTAGACACGAATAAAAATATTTATCATTTATACGATGTATAACATCCATCTCATGACTTTTTTACAAACTTCACTAATGTAATTGTCGAAAAAAGGTTTTTATTTTTTTATTTTTTGTTGTTAAACAAGATGGTCTGTTACATATATATGAACAATAAATTACTGAAAATATATTTTATTCTTTATAGAAATATCTCTCGTTTGTGTGTGTGTGTGTGTGTGTGTGTAATGTTTACGCAAATAAAATAGTATATGAAAATAATTCATTCGTAAATTCGACTTTCTCAAGAATTTCGTAGAATTGAAATAAAATATTAACCTCTAAAACAAGACAGACATGAATATAATTGGTTTGAATTTCAATAAAAAATAAAATGAATTAATTGAATCCCATGAATGATTCTAGAGAGCGCAAAATTTTTATTAAGTACACTGTATCTTTTTGAACGGCATAAATTTTGAAATCAAACGAAATGCCAATACATTATTTTTATAGTAACAAATTAATTCGTAATCGGAAGATACACTTATTTGTGTTCTCGACGATTCAGATTAGAATATTTTAGTCGAACTAAGAGAGAAAAGTATTCAAAATTAAATTTAAATATGCTGAAAATTAGGTCCAGAAAAATTAAATTAGGTACTCTCTTTTTAATTCTTTTAATTAAGAAAATTGAGCCATTATCAAACACAGCCGCCATGATATCACGCTGGCAATGCAAATTGAAAAAATAATATTTATAATATAACGGAAGTATCCAAAATAGGTGCTTCTATGGAGTGCATTCAATAAATCAATTTAAGTAAAAGTAAAACGAAGTATTCTAATCCTGTCATTATTTCGATATGGATTTTTCACCGGAAATACATGTTTTGAATTCAAAAAATTAGTTTTCAGAAATTAGTATGTGTGACAGACAGCATTATCGTATCGAGCTTCTTATTCAAACTTCATTAAACTTGGTATTTTGTCTTCATAATACTTCTGGCTGTTTTGCGAAGCATTTGGTTAAAATCGGACTACCGGACGTCCCACTTATCCGTATGATTTTTCGATTTATTACGTATTTCTTGAAAAAACTTCAATGATCTCCTTCAAACTTATTAAGATATTCACCTATACAACTTTTATTGAAAGTCCTGGTGATGCGTCGCAGTATATTTTGTTTATAAGTTAGCCAAATTGTATTTGAACACGTCCAACATTAGTTTTGTGAACATATAATTTATAATCAACAGTATAAATTTTAATATTCAAGTAACACAATACATAAACCAAACACAATGTACATTTAGATTCTTGAACAATAATAACAACAACAACAAAAAAAGTCAAGTCCAAAGAGATCATCTATAAAATTCAATTTGAATATGTTTTTTTGTTTTTTTCTTCTAAAAATGACATTCACAAAAACACAAACAACGCAAACATAAAAAATACATTACATTTTTACATTTATAAAAATGTTTATAAATATGTCAAGAATGATTTATGCTTTTACCATATTCTGTGCTGTGTGTGTATAATCTAGTTTTTATTTTGTTTTCTTTTTATTGTTCGAAAAAAAAGCACAAAATATTAGTGTCTGTATGTATTCAAAAAAAATCCAGGATCATTCACCACGGAGAATATAATAATTATGCGTAAAATTAAAGTTTCTGAAAAGAATTGTTTAAAAACTTTTCATCGTCTAGTAAATATATCTAATATAAATAATATTATTGTCCTGATTCATCCATCATAATATGTTTTAAAATAAACACAAAAGGTGTTCTTGCGTAAAAGATGCGTAAACTAAGCGAATCTTGTAAGAATATGTAAAATCATAATTATCACACGCCGAGCTATAATAGCTCATTAGCAAAATTTCGAGAAGACCCCATTTATAAGATTAAATGAAATGATTGGTCCAAAAAGATGCCAAAAAAATACTGTAAGTATTTTGCATGTAGACATATTATTTTTTTATGATACTTTTGGGTTCCAGTGCCGAACCGATTTTGTCATAAAAAACAGCTTTTTCAATTTTTTATGATTTACATGGTTTTTCTTGAAGTTGGTCCTGTTATTAATAAATAAGGTCTAGGAAAAACAAAAATAACTCTAATTATACGATTGGATGTGTAGTTATCGACATAGCCGTTGAAAATTGCCTGAAATATTGACCCATAGATCAGATTTTAGGCCATATCTCATAAACTACGCATCCAATCGTTTACTGGATATTATTTTTGAAATCTACAGATCACAAACACTACGCTTATTTATATCATTTTACCGAAATCGAAACCAAAAAATTTTAAGTGATTTTTGCGATATTTTCAAAAAAATTCCGAAAAATGGACAAAATTTGTCTGTTATCCATTTTGATAAAATTATGTTTATAAGGGTTGTTTTACTTGTTCAAAAATAACATCCATTTAACGATTGAATGCATAGTTTATAAAACATCGCCTGAAATCCAATCCAAAGATCAATATTCAGGACAAATATCAAGCAATATTTCGTAAACTACCAATCCAATCGTAAAATAAATATTATTTTTGATTTTCTTAGACCATAATAACACTAGAGAGAATCAAAACAAGAAAAAAAGTTTTTTTTTTGGCGATTTCAGTGGTTTTTTACATAATAACAAAAACTATGTTTAAGTTTAAAAAATCCAAAAAAACCTGCTCTTTTGTGAATGCTATCGGATTTAATAGATTTCGGTTATAATATGGCACGTTTTTGTCGTAATATGCTTGGACTAATAGTTTAATATAAAGATAATATAAAGTATACATTTTTTTCACATTAAAATATTTAACGTTTAAAAGCATAATAAAATTTTACCCATAACTTTCGATTAATAAAATAAATATTACTTAAATGATTATCCATTAACATTAAAGTCAACCTAAATTTTATTTATTATGAAATAAATATATTTAAAAATTTTAGCATATTTATACTACAATGTTTCAGAATATTATCTAATAATACTTAATCATAACACTAATATAAAATATAGAAACAGGATTTTTAGGTTTTTTTGTTCATACTTTGTCCATCTAATGTCCAATACTTTTCCAGTTTTTAAAAAGGTGGTACCAATTATTTGATCAAATTGACAACGCAACTTTGAAGCTTGCATACAGAGATAAGAAAAATGTACATTACCACTTTACACTAAATTTAATCCAATTAAATCTGAAATAACGGGTAAAAAAATGATACCAACTTATCAATATTAATTTAAACCATTTATTAATTTATTTTGTTACAAAGCTGTAATTAAGGTAATTTATTTTCTAAAGCTGTAATTTGGTCACTACTGCTAATCACATTAAATACCGAGATTCAACGGCTGTAGCCAACTGGTGGGAAAGTAAATACTAAGTAAATACTAAATAAAGAAAAATTTGACTAATGAGTTTCTATAGCCGTTTGTATCCTTTGGTAAAGGGTGAACGGACTATTTTACAATTGTCTAAGTAATGTTCTTATTTACAGAAAAAAATAGTTAGAAACTTCCAGAAAAAAATTAACTTTAGTTTAATTACAATTTGTACTCAAAGTTTAAACAAAAATAAAATAACTGAATAAAATTCTTCGTATATGCAAAAACGAGCATTTTATACAAGCGGAATACTTGTACAAAATTTTTTAACTTGGTTGTACAAGCCATGTTTGCACAAAATGCTTCAACATGTGTACCCGCCTTTAGTAATAAAATCCACTATAAAAACTGGGTCGGTTGTTAAGGACTTCCATTTTTCTAGAAATATTTTTTTTCCTTCGTGTTTTTCCACATCGTTTTGAACTTCAAAATTTTTGCCAATTCGGTACATGTATATTGATAATTTAAGCTTCTATTCATAATTTTACCGACATTGAACAGCTTTAGCCAACTAGTGGTCAGAATAATAACTAAATTTTTTTTAAATACACAAAAATTAGACTTCCATGGGCGATTGTATTCTTTGATATGACTTATTAAGAATCGCATTAATAAGATGTAAGTTGTTACAACATCAAGTGTGTATTTCGTCAAAAAAATTTAATTCATATATACATATATACTTTTATTTTTTGATAAAACACTTATAACAGCTTAAATAAATAATGCATATACAGAAAAGTAATAGTTATACGAGAATTAAATATGTGCAGAAGGTCCGTAAACTACCTACTAGATAGGTACTGTACCTAACTTTATATATGTTGTTATAAACATTCTGGTGAGTTATTGTTTTCATCCTGAAAATCGAATCATGTCATCATCGCTGTGTAGTACAAGCTCTCAACATTTTTTTTTTCGATTTTCTGTCAAAAATCAATTCAAATGACTATTGCAAATTTACATGACTCATTTAAAAACTTTACATCTCTGGATCATCGAAACATTGCTGACCAAAAATTTATAAATATTCATACAGTGGTTTTTGAGTTTTACGTTTTCGTCTCAATTATCAAAGTGTCTACTATATCTTAAAAACGAAATTCCCGGACTTTTCTATGTTTTCCAGATCTCAAATGGACTTTTCAAGACGCTATTTTGCTATTGTGAGTTTTCCACAATTTAAGCTAAAATTTGGCTAATAAACACGAACAGATAATAACAATACATGTTATCATTATCCATCTATACAGCCTGAATATTTATAGTATTTTATGATTGCTAATTAAAAATAATCCAAACAATGAAAATCATATATATCAAGTATCTAAACAGTTAACTCTGTTAATTGTTATCTTAACTTGTTTTATCATATCGTTTAATGTTTTTTTTAAAATAAGGAATATCTCGTTAATATTTGTAAAATAAATACTTTTATTTTAGTATTTGTAAAATTTCTGGGTCTGGCTTCTTCAAGTCACATTTATGGTTTATTTTGAGTATGTAATACATGCATATAGTATATACCAAAGCAATGTCAAGAGACTATAACTAAATGAGGAAATCTCTCGAGTACCGGACTATTTTTGTAATATAATACCATATATAGATAGGTATATATTAGAGTAATACGTTTTACGTTTTATCAATTTTATATGAAAAACTCTTCTCTTGGGTAGTAAATTCATCAAAATTTTATTTTGTTAAGAAGTAAAAATATTTTTGTTAAATTTATATTATTCAATGGAAATATCAAATAGAAAATTAAATATTGAAATTTGAAACGAAAATTTATATCATTACTTCATCATTGAAAAATCATTGAAAAATGAACTCTAAATTATATTAATATCGCGTTAAGCTAGGAATAAATTCGACGACATAATAATATTCAGAAACTCAAAATGTATTTTGCACACTATGCTCAATGGATGGGTCTATTATTGACAAGTATTTAAGGTCTATTTTTAGCCTTTTAGGCGTCTAGCTTATTTTGTAAAACGAGTTTTCACGTAGTGCTTAGTAAAATTGGTCTTGATTTTGCAGTCGAGGTCTTGGTCTTAGGAAAAAATCAAGACCAAGACCAAGACTATCTATACACCAGCAAGACCAAGACCAACAAGCAAGACTGAGACCAAAATCAAGACCGAGTATGCAAGACTAAGATTAAATGGGCAAGACTAAGCTAAAAATTACAGCTTCCAATAATTATTAATTGTGACTTATTCATAATTTATCCCTTTAATAAGTACCATATGAGTTAAGCAAGACCAAGTCCAAGGTTATATAAGCAAACGAAGACAAGGACTCGAAGTATTTGAACAAGGCCAAGGCCAAGACCAAAACTCGCTGTATTTGAGCAAGACAGAGACCAAAATTGAATATATGAATATCTAGATCAAGAAAAAGACTGTCCCAGTCTTGGTCTGTCCCAAATCTGTCCCAGATTTGTATCCCCATTTAGAAAAACAAAAAAAAAATAATTTTTTGGAAATAATTTTTTACAAAACCATGTCTATGTCTAGATAATATAATTTGAACCATCTCAAAAAAGTAAAAAGTTTGTGATTTGTTTTTTTTCTCAACATGTAAAAATTATATCAGATTATATTTATCTAAAATTTGTAATATTAATATTGATAAAACTAATAAAATTCTGGTAAAGATGTTCATAAAATAAATCACCTTATTACTATTTCCCAGTTGGACTTTTCATCATTACAATATTTCAAAAACAAAGAGATATCGAGATAAAGCATTTGAGACTCATATAAAGCATGACTAAGGTCTTGAATGTGTAAAATGAAAATTTAAACCGTTAAAGATAGAGAACATGGAAAATTCAAATACAACACATTTGTCTATTTAAATAAATTACACAAATAATCGTTTCTATCGAAAATTAAAAGAAAAATTTTTATTTTCGAATATAAGAAGCCATAAAAAAAAACACACGAATAATTTATTAACATTTCCATAATTAAATATTATAGAGTTTCTTCAACCAGCAACTTTCATTATAGATATAGAATTCACATGTATGTAAACGAAGTTTTTCACTTATATATAGAGAAAAGGGTAAATAAACTAAATATGTTAAGTTTACATAATAATTTGACGTTGTTTATTATAAAACTGTTGTTTATTTATTTAAGGATTAATATTAACGAAAGTTTAGAATAAAATTAAATAAAATAAATATTTTATTCGTATTATTTAATTCACAAACATGTTCTGTAAATATTAAAATATACCAATATATATATATATATATATTTATATATATATATATATATATATATATATATATATATATATATATATATATATATATATATATATATATATATATATATATATATATATATATATATATATATATATATATATATATATATATATAATTTTTTTTAATCTCCTTGATATTTTGGCTTAATTTCCCAAAAAATTAATTACGTAATTTTTTTTTTTTTGAGAAAATGTAATTAATGTTTTTAAACTCCTTCTTTCATTCTTTCCATAAAGCTCTTATTATAACATAGATTAATCTACTAAAGTTCTAGGATTTTAGGCCCACTTTCTTGATTCATTCTTTTTTCAAAGTTCATCTTACTTACGAGATGCTTAAGGTGACGTTTCGATTCGCAGTCCCAACTGAAGCATTGTCTTAAGTATAACCTCAAGTATAGACTTAATCAAGCAAAAATTATTCAAATAGTATTCACAATCGAGCAAATATTTATTAGTAAAACTTGTTATTTCAAATAATACAATTGCCTTTTGTTTCGGGTTGCATAGTGTGATAAAATGAATAATCACTATCTTTTATCTTTGTCAAACTTATTACAGACTGGTCGAAATAAAAACGAATAGTAAATTGAAATGAAAAGGTCTATTATGTATTGACAGTCATATAAGACAATATTTTTTATTTCAATAAGTGCGTATCTGTCTCCGAATTTTTCTATATCTTAAATCGCTTATAGTATATATAATGAAAAATAGGACCAACATCCTTTTTGAGCTTCAGGCGTTATATTCAAAATTTAGTCCTCGATTTTTGCATAATCCAAGTACCTCCATCACGTGTTCTTTATAACTTTTAAAACTTTCTCAATAAATATTTGATTGACATGTATAATATATACTACAATAAGTTTTGGTACACCAAATCATTTAATACTATTATCATCACATTGGCGATAAGAAGCTGACTGTCTATGTATTAGGTATTAGGTAAAAAGCTCTAAAGTGAACTTTATTACAGTAATCATTTATTTTAGTGGCAGGTAAATAACAAAAACAAAAACAAATAAATAAATAGAGCCGAGCAAGAGAGGGATACGCGGAACGCTATGATTTACGTACAAGAATCAATAAAAACCAACTCGCAATACCCCTTTTTGTTACATATTTTCTATCATTGCTTGAAATACTTCAGCGTTATATTTCATTGAATGGGCCTTTAAAAATTGCTGCCGTATTTCGAAAATCAGGACAACTCCTTTTTTATCAATTATCGTAAAATTAAGTGCCAAAGGTGAAATTACTAACTTCCAATTCAAGCATATTTTTCGCAATTACTCGCAAAACTGACTCCAAATTTTTTATTTCAGTGTTTCAGCTTTGAAGATTTGCTGTTTTGTTATGGTACAAAAACAGCAGCACAGGAAGAAACATGGTTTCATCAAAAACGACGACTTTATTCCAGAAGAAATAGACACTTTGAAATCATAGCGGAAAGAATTTTAAAGCCTATGTTTTTGATTTGATGATACCAGTCTATTTTTTATAGCTTTTTTGCTTACCAAAATAGCTGATGTGTTTCAAAAATCAGGACAACTTTTATTTTATTAATTTTGAATTGTTACTGGCAACACTGGCTACAAAAACATCTAAACAGCTACAAAGTAAGAAACATAGTTCCATTAAAATGTGATTTTATTCCACGAGAAATAAACATTTCGAAATCATAACAGAAATAATTTTAAATCCCGTGTTGGTGATTTGATGGCAGCAATCTATTCTAGTTTTTAGTAGTAAAGAAGAAATCAATTTGCAGTCAGATGTTTTATCCAAAATTCAAAAATAAATTTATAACAGTTTAGAATTTTAATCGCAACTACAAATGGTTACCCAAACTGCCCTCGATCTCTTAATGGATAAAATCATTAAATAATTTACAATTTTTGCAACGGAATTCTAATAAAAGAACGGAAATTGTAGCAGATTTTCTTATTTTATTTAACAAAATAAATAATAAATAAGAGAACAATAAACAATATAAAGTAGCTACTAACTCGTTTATAGCACCACACATAAGGTAGGTACTTGTTTTTAAAGTTCGTTTTATTGATTGGAACGTAACCACAATATTGGTTTTTTTAGAATGTGTACTGTTTCTATTCACACGATACTCATTTTTATTATCACGCGTAAATCAGTAAAAAGCCCTAAAAAATCAAATGAAAACTAGAAGACATGCGTGATGCTTCGCAGCATTAATTATTGAAAATAACTTAAATTTTAAATTCTAAACAACTGTGACATTTTTTCTGATACTATTAATCATTCAAATCACACAAAAAAGAGGTGATAAGTTTCACAACAATCTGAAACTTTTCCAATTTGAATATTTAATAGCTCAGATAATAGGTATTGAATCACTGAATGTTATCTAATATGCAGTTCTTATGGGATGTTTCTTTTTCCAGGTGTTGTGATAGTTTTGTATCCAACTGTCACCAGTTCTAATGAAGACAGAAAGTTTATTTTGGTCTAAGTGACACATGACCTTCCATTTGAGTTAATACAGACTCAAATTGGATAAGATAAAGGACAGCAAAGCACAAACATTCAAGTCTTCATGGGATTTTCTCCACTCTAAAATATCTTCTGTTCCAACATACAAAGTTAGTTTTGGTCTAAGAACACTCAATGACTCAAATCCTTTTATTCGATTTACTACGCACTCAAGTTGAGTGCGATGGAGGACAGGGACGGACACTCAACTTTTCATAATTTTTTTTAATATATAGATTTTTGAATATAGATTGACTGTATTCAAATATTTTTGGGTATCACATACATAGATAATAATAAACCAAAAATAGGCAACTATTGTCTACTATCCAAGATTTTTTTTTAACAATTAAAAAAAAAAAGTGTTTGAATCCAAGATAATTAATGTATGTTTTTGTCATTTTTACATGGCGGATTTTTTTTTAAAACAAAATCACATGTTAAACATAATATAATGTTAAACAATTTTGTGCATTAACAGTACTGGGTCTCCCGAGTTCATACCCAGAGCGTTATGAAACCGGAGGCAATCGGATTCATGTCAAATGCGTTGTTGAATTGAAATAAAAATCCCATAGTCCAGGAATCAAACCTGCGTATCTCGAGTTCATTAATTTCTATTTGATATCATAAATAATATTAAATTGAAAAAAAAATCGTATAGCCCAGGAATCGAACCTGGATCTCTCGAGTTCATACCAAGCGCGTTATTAAATGTTAATTTAAGGTCTTAAATAATATATAATTGAAAAAAAATCGTATAGCCCAGGAATCGAACCTCGAACTCTCGAGTTCACACCAATCGCGTTGTTAAATTTCTATTTGATATAATAAATAATTATCGAATTCAAATTTAATTATCATAAAGATCTTTCGTGTGTATACCAAGCGCATTCTTAAATTAGAATTGAATATCTTAAAACAAGTTATAAAAATTCCAACAAGCCTAGGAATGTGACTCAGATTTCATGCAATTATTCCAAGCGCTTTGTTAAATTTTAATTGGATATCTTTTTTAGTATTGGATATAATTTTGTTTGTTACTTTATTTTGTTTCGATTTCGTCGATTTTCGTTCATATATAAAAAAATTAAAAAATGCACATAGACCAGGAATCGAACCTAGATCTTCTAAAATTATAATAAGCCTTTGAAATTTTTGGGCAGTTACACATTTATTTTTGTTTAAACAAAATATTTTAAGATTTTATAAATAATCTATACGTTTTAATGATAATATTTACATAGAAACATTGAAGCTAACGCAAATATGGACAATAAATATCGAAATAAAACTTAATTACATATCGGGAAAAAGCTGTTATGCCAATTCACATTTGTGTTCATCATAAACTGGATTACACTAAATCCTACTAAATTTGGGTCATAGATTTTAAATTTTTTATTAAATTAAAAATATCTATAGTCAATTTCAAGATAGTAAGTGTGTAGTGATAGTATTTCATATAATCGTTAAAGTAAGAGAAATAACAATATAAAAATTCAAAAGATTGACACAAAATTAGTGGGTTTCAAAAAAAAGTTCACTCAAATCGGTCAAAATTTGGTAAATATATCAAAAAAATTAATTTTTTGAACCTTATGACGTCACAAAAACTAAAAAAATTAGTTTTTCTCTATAACGCTCAATTTTTATCCAATTTTGGCAAACAAAGTATGTTATCCTACTACATTTGGGTCATAGATTTAAAATTTTTTATTAAATTAAAAATATCTATAGTCAATTTCAAGATAGTAAGCGTGTAGTGATAGTATTTCATATAATCGTTAAAGTAAGAGAAAAAACAATATAAAAATCAAAAGAATGACCCAAAATAAGTGGTTTTCAAAAAAAAGTACACTCAAATCGGTCAAAATTTGGCTAAGATATCAAAAAAATTTATTTTTTGAACCTTATGACGTCACAAAATCTAAAAAAATTAGTTTTGCTCTATAACGCTCAATTTTTATCCAATTTTGGCAAACAAAGTATGTAATCCTACTAAATTTGGGTCATAGATTTTAAATTTTTTATTAAATTAAAAATATCTATAGTCAATTTCAAGATAGTAAGTGTGTAGTGATAGTATTTCATATAATCGGTAAAGTAAGAGCAATAACAATATAAAAATTGAAAAGAATGACCCAAAATTAGTGGCTTTCAAAAAAAAGTTCACTCAAATCGGTCAAAATTTGGTAAAGATATCAAAAAAATTAACTTTTTCAACCTTATGACGTCACAAAAACTAAAAAAAATCGTTTTGCTCTATAACGCTCAATTTTTATCCAATTTTGGCAAACAAAGTATGTAATCCTACTAAATTTGGGTCATAGATTTAAAATTTTTTATTAAATTAAAAATATCTCTAGTCAATTTCAAGAAAGTAAGTGTGTAGTGATTTTATTTCAAATAATCGTTAAAGTAAGAGAAATAACAATATAAAAATCAAAAAAACGACCCAAAATTAGTAGGTTTCAAAAAAAAGTTCATTCAAATCGGTCAAAATTTGGCTAAGATATCAAAAAAATTAATTTTTTGAACCTTATGACGTCACAAAAACTAAAAAAATTCGTTTTGCTCTATAACGCTCAATTTTTATCCAATTTTGGCAAACAAAGTATGTAATCCTACTAAATTTGGGTCATAGATTTTAAATTTTTTATTAAATTAAAAATATCTATAGTCAATTTCAAGATAGTAAGTGTGTAGTGATAGTATTTCATATAATCGTTAAAGTAAGAGAAATAACAATATAAAAATCAAAAGAATGACCCAAAATAAGTGGTTTTCAAAAAAAAGTACACTCAAATCGGTCAAAATTTGGCTAAGATATCAAAAAAATTTATTTTTAGAACCTTATGACGTCACAAAATCTAAAAAAATTAGTTTTGCTCTATAACGCTCAATTTTTATCCAATTTTGGCAAACAAAGTATGTAATCCTACTAAATTTGGGTCATAGATTTTAAATTTTTTATTAAATTAAAAATATCTATAGTCAATTTCAAGATAGTAAGTGTGTAGTGATAGTATTTCATATAATCGTTAAAGTAAGAGCAATAACAATATAAAAAATGAAAAGAATGACCCAAAATTAGTGGGTTTCAAAAAAAAGTTCACTCAAATCGGTCAAAATTTGGCTAAGATATCAAAAAAATTTATTTTTTTAACCTTATGACGTCACAAAAACTAAAAAAATTAGTTTTGCTCTATAACGCTCAATTTTTATCCAATTTTGGCAAACAAAGTATGTAATCCTACTAAATTTGGGTCATAGATTTTAAATTTTTTATTAAATTAAAAATATCTATAGTCAATTTCAAGATAGTAAGTGTGTAGTGATAGTATTTCATATAATCGTTAAAGTAAGAGAAATAACAATATAAAAATCAAAAAAACGACCCAAAATTAGTAGGTTTCAAAAAAAAGTTCACTCAAATCGGTCAAAATTTGGCTAAGATATCAAAAAAATTAATTTTTTGAACCTTATGACGTCACAAAAACTAAAAAAATTAGTTTTGCTCTATAACGCTCAATTTTTATCCAATTTTGGCAAACAAAGTATGTAATCCTACTAAATTTGGGTCATAGATTTTAAATTTTTTATTAAATTAAAAATATCTATAGTCAATTTCAAGATAGTAAGTGTGTAGTGATAGTATTTCACATAATCGTTAAAGTAAGAGAAATAACAATATTAAAAATCAAAAAAACGACACAAAATTAGTGGGTTTCAAAAAAAAGTTCACTCAAATCGGTCAAAATTTGGCTAAGATATCAAAAAAATTTATTTTTTGAACCTTATGACGTCACAAAATCTTAAAAAATTAGTTTTGCTCTATAACGCTCAATTTTTATCCAATTTTGGCAAACAAAGTATGTAATCCTACTAAATTTGGGTCATAGATTTTAAATTTTTTATTAAATTAAAAATATCTATAGTCAATTTCAAGATAGTAAGTGTGTAGTGATAGTATTTCATATAATCGTTAAAGTAAGAGCAATAACAATATAAAAAATCAAAAGAATGACCCAAAATTAGTGGGTTCCAAAAAAAAGTTCACTCAAATCGGTCAAAATTTGGCTAAGATATCAAAAAAATTTATTTTTTGAACCTTATGACGTCACAAAAACTAAAAAAATTAGTTTTGCTCTATAACGCTCAATTTTTATCCAATTTTGGCAAACAAAGTATGTAATCCTACTAAATTTGGGTCATAGATTTTAAATTTTTTATTAAATTAAAAATATCTATAGTCAATTTCAAGATAGTAAGTGTGTAGTGATAGTATTTCACATAATCGTTAAAGTAAGAGAAATAACAATATAAAAATCAAAAAAACGACACAAAATTAGTGGGTTTCAAAAAAAAGTTCACTCAAATCGGTCAAAATTTGGCTAAGATATCAAAAAAATTTATTTTTTGAACCTTATGACGTCACAAAATCTTAAAAAATTAGTTTTGCTCTATAACGCTCAATTTTTATCCAATTTTGGCAAACAAAGTATGTAATCCTACTTAATTTGGGTCATAGATTTTAAATTTTTTATTAAATTAAAAATATCTATAGTCAATTTCAAGATAGTAAGTGTGTAGTGATAGTATTTCATATAATCGTTAAAGTAAGAGAAATAACAATATAAAAAATCAAAAGAATGACCCAAAATTAGTGGGTTTCAAAAAAAAGTTCACTCAAATCGGTCAAAATTTGGCTAAGATATCAAAAAAATTTATTTTTTGAACCTTATGACGTCACAAAAACTAAAAAAATTAGTTTTGCTCTATAACGCTCAATTTTTATCCAATTTTGGCAAACAAAGTATGTAATCCTACTAAATTTGGGTCATAGATTTTAAATTTTTTATTAAATTAAAAATATCTATAGTCAATTTCAAGATAGTAAGTGTGTAGTGATAGTATTTCATATAATCGTTAAAGTAAGAGCAATAACAATATAAAAAATGAAAAGAATGACCCAAAATTAGTGGCTTTCAAAAAAAAGTTCACTCAAATCGGTCAAAATTTGGTTAAGATATCAAAAAAATTAATTTTTTGAACCTTATGACGTCACAAAATCTTAAAAAATTAGTTTTGCTCTATAACGCTCAATTTTTATCCAATTTTGGCAAACAAAGTATGTAATCCTACTAAATTTGGGTCATAGATTTTAAATTTTTTATTAAATTAAAAATATCTATAGTCAATTTCAAGATAGTAAGTGTGTAGTGATAGTATTTCATATAATCGTTAAAGTAAGAGAAATGACAATATAAAAATTGAAAAGAATGACCCAAAATTAGTGGCTTTCAAAAAAAAGTTCACTCAAATCGGTCAAAATTTGGCTAAGATATCAAAAAAATTAATTTTTTGAACCTTATGACGTCACAAAAACTAAAAAAATTAGTTTTGCTCTATAACGCTCAATTTTTATCCAATTTTGGCAAACAAAGTATGTAATCCTACTTAATTTGGGTCATAGATTTTAAATTTTTTATTAAATTAAAAATATCTATAGTCAATTTCAAGATAGTAAGTGTGAAGTTATAGTATTTCATATAATCGTTAAAGTAAGAGAAATAACAATATAAAAAATCAAAAGAATGACCCAAAATTAGTGGGTTTCAAAAAAAAGTTCACTCAAATCGGTCAAAATTTGGCTAAGATATCAAAAAAATTAATTTTTTGAACCTTATGACGTCACAAAAACTAAAAAAATTAGTTTTGCTCTATAACGCTCAATTTTTATCCAATTTTGGCAAACAAAGTATGTAATCCTACTTAATTTGGGTCATAGATTTTAAATTTTTTATTAAATTAAAAATATCTATAGTCAATTTCAAGATAGTAAGTGTGTAGTGATAGTATTTCATATAATCGTTAAAGTAAGAGAAATAACAATATAAAAAATCAAAAGAATGACCCAAAATTAGTGGGTTTCAAAAAAAAGTTCACTCAAATCGGTCAAAATTTGGCTAAGATATCAAAAAAATTTATTTTTTGAACCTTATGACGTCACAAAAACTAAAAAAATTAGTTTTGCTCTATAACGCTCAATTTTTATCCAATTTTGGCAAACAAAGTATGTAATCCTACTAAATTTGGGTCATAGATTTTAAATTTTTTATTAAATTTAAAATATCTATAGTCAATTTCAAGATAGTAAGTGTGTAGTGATAGTATTTCACATAATCGTTAAAGTAAGAGAAATAACAATATTAAAAATCAAAAAAACGACACAAAATTAGTGGGTTTCAAAAAAAAGTTCACTCAAATCGGTCAAAATTTGGCTAAGATATCAAAAAAATTTATTTTTTGAACCTTATGACGTCACAAAAACTAAAAAAATTAGTTTTGCTCTATAACGCTCAATTTTTATCCAATTTTGGCAAACAAAGTATGTAATCCTACTAAATTTGGGTCATAGATTTTAAATTTTTTATTAAATTAAAAATATCTATAGTCAATTTCAAGATAGTAAGTGTGTAGTGATAGTATTTCATATAATCGTTAAAGTAAGAGAAATAACAATATAAAAAATGAAAAGAATGACCCAAAATTAGTGGCTTTCAAAAAAAAGTTCACTCAAATCGGTCAAAATTTGGCTAAGATATCAAAAAAAATTTATTTTTTGAACCTTATGACGTCACAAAAACTAAAAAAATTAGTTTTGCTCTATAACGCTCAATTTTTATCCAATTTTGGCAAACAAAGTATGTAATCCTACTTAATTTGGGTCATAGATTTTAAATTTTTTATTAAATTAAAAATATCTATAGTCAATTTCAAGATAGTAAGTGTGTAGTGATAGTATTTCATATAATCGTTAAAGTAAGAGAAATAACAATATAAAAAATCAAAAGAATGACCCAAAATAAGTGGGTTTCAAAAAAAAGTTCACTCAAATTTGATTAAGATATCAAAAAAATTAATTTTTTGAACCTTATGACGTCACAAAATCTTAAAAAATTAGTTTTGCTCTATAACGCTCAATTTTTATCCAATTTTGGTAAACAAAGTATGTAATCCTACTTAATTTGGGTCATAGATTTTAAATTTTTTATTAAATTAAAAATATCTATAGTCAATTTCAAGATAGTAAGTGTGTAGTGATAGTATTTCATATAATCGTTAAAGTAAGAGCAATAACAATATAAAAAATGAAAAGAATGACCCAAAATTAGTGGCTTTCAAAAAAAGTACACTCAAATCGGTCAAAATTTGGCTAAGATATCAAAAAAATTAATTTTTTGAACCTTATGACGTCACAAAAACTAAAAAAATTCGTTTTGCTCTATAACGCTCAATTTTTATCCAATTTTGGCAAACAAAGTATGTAATCCTACTAAATTTGGGTCATAGATTTTAAATTTTTTATTAAATTAAAAATATCTATAGTCAATTTCAAGATAGTAAGTGTGTAGTGATAGTATTTCATATAATCGTTAAAGTAAGAGAAATAACAATATAAAAAATCAAAAAAACGACCCAAAATTAGTGGGTTTCAAAAAAAAGTTCACTCAAATCGGTCAAAATTTGGCTAAGATATCAAAAAAATTTATTTTTTGAACCTTATGACGTCACAAAAACTAAAAAAATTAGTTTTGCTCTATAACGCTCAATTTTTATCCAATTTTGGCAAACAAAGTATGTAATCCTACTTAATTTGGGTCATAGATTTTAAATTTTTTATTAAATTAAAAATATCTATAGTCAATTTCAAGATAGTAAGTGTGTAGTGATAGTATTTCATATAATCGTTAAAGTAAGAGAAATGACAATATAAAAATCAAAAGAATGACCCAAAATTAGTGGGTTTCAAAAAAAAGTTCACTCAAATCGGTCAAAATTTGGCTAAGATATCAAAAAAATTTATTTTTTGAACCTTATGACGTCACAAAAACTAAAAAAATTAGTTTTGCTCTATAACGCTCAATTTTTATCCAATTTTGGCAAACAAAGTATGTAATCCTACTAAATTTGGGTCATAGATTTTAAATTTTTTATCAAATTAAAAATATCTATAGTCAATTTCAAGATAGTAAGTGTGTAGTGATAGTATTTCATATAATCGTTAAAGTAAGAGCAATAACAATATAAAAATCAAAAGAATGACCCAAAATTAGTGGCTTTCAAAAAAAAGTTCACTCAAATCGGTCAAAATTTGGCTAAGATATCAAAAAAATTTATTTTTTGAACCTTATGACGTCACAAAAACTAAAAAAATTAGTTTTGCTCTATAACGCTCAATTTTTATCCAATTTTGGCAAACAAAGTATGTAATCCTACTAAATTTGGGTCATAGATTTTAAATTTTTTATTAAATTAAAAATATCTATAGTCAATTTCAAGATAGTAAGTGTGTAGTGATAGTATTTCATATAATCGTTAAAGTAAGAGAAATAACAATATAAAAATCAAAAGAATGACCCAAAATTAGTGGGTTTCAAAAAAAAGTTCACTCAAATCGGTCAAAATTTGGCTAAGATATCAAAAAAATTTATTTTTTGAACCTTATGACGTCACAAAAACTAAAAAAATTAGTTTTGCTCTATAACGCTCAATTTTTATCCAATTTTGGCAAACAAAGTATGTAATCCTACTAAATTTGGGTCATAGATTTTAAATTTTTTATCAAATTAAAAATATCTATAGTCAATTTCAAGATAGTAAGTGTGTAGTGATAGTATTTCATATAATCGTTAAAGTAAGAGCAATAACAATATAAAAATCAAAAGAATGACCCAAAATTAGTGGGTTTCAAAAAAAAGTTCACTCAAATCGGTCAAAATTTGGCTAAGATATCAAAAAAATTTATTTTTTTAACCTTATGACGTCACAAAAACTAAAAAAAATCGTTTTGCTCTATAACGCTCAATTTTTATCCAATTTTGGCAAACAAAGTATGTAATCCTACTAAATTTGGGTCATAGATTTTAAATTTTTTATTAAATTAAAAATATCTATAGTCAATTTCAAGATAGTAAGTGTGTAGTGATAGTATTTCATATAATCGTTAAAGTAAGAGAAATAACAATATAAAAAAACAAAAGAATGACCCAAAATTAGTGGGTTTCAAAAAAAAGTTCACTCAAATCGGTCAAAATTTGGCTAAGATATCAAAAAAATTTATTTTTTGAACCTTATGACGTCACAAAAACTAAAAAAATTAGTTTTGCTCTATAACGCTCAATTTTTATCCAATTTTGGCAAACAAAGTATGTAATCCTACTAAATTTGGGTCATAGATTTTAAATTTTTTATTAAATTAAAAATATCTATAGTCAATTTCAAGATAGTAAGTGTGTAGTGATAGTATTTCATATAATCGTTAAAGTAAGAGAAATAACAATATAAAAAATCAAAAGAATGACCCAAAATTAGTGGGTTTCAAAAAAAAGTTCACTCAAATCGGTCAAAATTTGGCTAAGATATCAAAAAAAATTTATTTTTTGAACCTTATGACGTCACAAAAACTAAAAAAATTAGTTTTGCTCTATAACGCTCAATTTTTATCCAATTTTGGCAAACAAAGTATGTAATCCTACTAAATTTGGGTCATAGATTTTAAATTTTTTATTAAATTAAAAATATCTATAGTCAATTTCAAGATAGTAAGTGTGTAGTGATAGTATTTCATATAATCGTTAAAGTAAGAGCAATAACAATATAAAAAATGAAAAGAATGACCCAAAATTAGTGGCTTTCAAAAAAAAGTTCACTCAAATCGGTCAAAATTTGGCTAAGATATCAAAAAAATTTATTTTTTGAACCTTATGACGTCACAAAAACTAAAAAAATTAGTTTTGCTCTATAACGCTCAATTTTTATCCAATTTTGGCAAACAAAGTATGTAATCCTACTAAATTTGGGTCATAGATTTTAAATTTTTTATTAAATTAAAAATATCTATAGTCAATTTCAAGATAGTAAGTGTGTAGTGATAGTATTTCATATAATCGTTAAAGTAAGAGAAATAACAATATAAAAAATCAAAAGAATGACCCAAAATTAGTGGGTTTCAAAAAAAAGTTCACTCAAATCGGTCAAAATTTGGCTAAGATATCAAAAAAATTTATTTTTTGAACCTTATGACGTCACAAAAACTAAAAAAATTAGTTTTGCTCTATAACGCTCAATTTTTATCCAATTTTGGCAAACAAAGTATGTAATCCTACTAAATTTGGGTCATAGATTTTAAATTTTTTATTAAATTAAAAATATCTATAGTCAATTTCAAGATAGTAAGTGTGTAGTGATAGTATTTCATATAATCGTTAAAGTAAGAGAAATAACAATATAAAAATCAAAAGAATGACCCAAAATTAGTGGGTTTCAAAAAAAAGTTCACTCAAATCGGTCAAAATTTGGCTAAGATATCAAAAAAATTTATTTTTTGAACCTTATGACGTCACAAAAACTAAAAAAATTAGTTTTGCTCTATAACGCTCAGTTTGGAAAAATACAATTTAATGTAAGGTAAATTAAATAACAAAATAATTTCCTTTATTTATTTATTTATTTTTATGTTGAGTGTTTTATTTTTTATTGAAAATTACAAACAAAAAAAATGTGTTCACGTATAATCCTACTCTTGCATTGAAAGTGAAAATTTGTTTTAGAAAACACCAGACTTCATATTTATTTAGCTTCTACAACAAACTTTACGCTATTCAGAACTTAAGGCGTTAAATGTTATCAGAATTTTTATTTGAAGAAAGTATTGATTTGACATTTTCTTGAAGTAAAATCTTTTATTTCACTGAATGGCTAGAAATCGGCAGGCTTGCCATACTCATGGCAACAGCCTATTTTCACCAACAAAAAAATATTGGCCACATCTCTTACCATAAGTGGTTTAAATGTTCCAATATTTATATTACAAAACTTCTACATACCGTAAGTGAGTGGAATTATAATTTTTGATAATTATTATAATGAAACCCCAAGTGGTCCAATGAGGTCCAAAATATATTGAATATGATAAACGTGTCCAAGAAACGTAGATAGATAGATAGATATCCATGCAAATGATAATCAGATTGTTTCTAATCACAAGGCTTGATTACACCTGGGTCAATTTGGGTAGTTTTTTTGCACATGTCATTAATGGGAAGGTTTATATAGAATGTAATTGTGATTCTTTTTTTTTTTTTTTTTTGTTCGTTTTGCTCTATGTTTTCTGTTTAAAGTTAGTATTATTAGTATTAAAAAGTTTTTACATTAATTTATTTTTAAAGTTTATTAAATTCGCTATTAAATTTCAAGCAAAGCGGGCTATGTGGATGTTATGGAAAAGGATTGAAAAAAATATTGGGAAAAGTTAAGGAGAGTTGAGCTAGAGTGTCGTGGACAGATGAACAAGTCTGTGTATTGCGCAGTTTTGTATACCCATGTCCAATATTTTATCAAGAAAGTTTAAACTGCCTTGCGAAGCCAGCAGATAACAGTTAATATCTAAAAATATCATTAACAATAAATTTTTTATTTCGATTTTAATAAGTAATAATTCAAAAATAATTAAAATGAGCGTTAATTTGCTGAAAGCCATACATCAATAAATATTCAGTGTTATTATTTATTAAGTCAAAAATCATTATTTTTGATGCTCAATTACCCTACTTATTTATTAAAGTCATATATCTACTTAATTACTATACCCCTAAACACAATTAAACGTAAAATATTACGTAATAAATTAATAATAATTCTACACACATCATTTCATTTAAAACAAAAAAAAAAAATATATTTACATGTTGGTTATTAATTTTTAGTATTTACAAGTAATTAGTTTTCACTTTAGGTGTCAATAAAAACAAAAAATAAATAAAAACATTAAAATAACGGCAGTTAAATACGACATGCTATTATTTTTTTTTTCTCCACATACACACAAATGCAAATCAAAAAATATATCTGCGCACAGTACCGGATTAAAAAAATTAATGAAGAATAGTATAGATCATTTATATCCAAAGTACATCATTCCATTGAGCCACATGTAGTTCATGAGATGTAAATTTGGGTTCGATGATAGTGGATTTCGTTTAAGCAGGGCATAATTCAGGCAACAAGCAACAGTTCTTAGTTTACCAAACAAACAAAAATTGTATGCAAATTATCATTGTCATTAAATTTGATAGCAAATATAGGGGGTGTGGTGCGGGGACTTCCTTATTTGAATTGGGCACCACGCAGCAGCAATTAGATACCCCAAGAGTGGAGATGTCTGCATTCAGAGCGTGTGAATGTTTAGTGCTTATTCAAAATATGCATTATTGCATCATGGTTTTTCGAAGAGGAAAATTAGACGGTTAGTCTTTTCTACAAGCGTTATTTCGAGATGGTGAAAGAAGTTTTTCTTTCTCAACAAGAAGAATCTGAAGAATATGTAATTTCAAAAAGAAACTCTTCCCCTTCCTCTCACGCGAACACTTCACCAAACGTCTTATACGGTCGCCTTAGCGGTCCTCCGGAGCAGCCTGCACGTTCGTCTACTTTCGCAACGATTTTTATGATAGGGTTATTTTGGATTTTTATGATGGGAACAAATCATCAAATTTCGACGCTCCCAATGTATAGAGCAGAATCGTGGCCACATTAAAGATATCATTTCCCAAAAGCAACAATTTAAAATGTATCACACTGTGAAAAAAATATTAAAGCGATATACCCAATACTTACTGCCTTATTATTTTTTAAAATTTTCCCCACCGCAACCGATAATTACAAATTAAGTATCGCAAAGGCTATAACAAAAAATTTCTACGCGTAAAGCTCACTTACAATTACGTGAATTCAAAGTTTTAAATCGATAATAAAAAAACTGAATTTTTTGTTTAAATTATTAATGTTTTGTTTTTTAAGAAGAAATCTTGCAAAGCACAATCGTTGAATAAAATCACAAATAAAAGTTTTTTTCAAAAATTAGCATATCGATTTTATATCTCTAATTGCCACAAGTAAAATATGTTAATTAATTGAAAGAGTATTCATTCTATTATTGGTCTGATTGTAATAGAATATATGTAAATAAATAGACCACCTACCTATATAACCAATCACACACAATCCACAATTATTAGTTCTTATTGAATTATAATCATTGTGGTGTTGTGTGCTTGCTTTGTGTTTGTTGGTCATGTGTTGTTTAATTATAATCTACAAAAGATTTTCTCTATTCATTAATTATAGGAAATTAATCTCTATAAATTGTACACTGTACGTACAGGATGAACTTTTTTTATCTAGATATAAGCAGCAAAAAACTCAAAGAGAAGAAAGATACATTAGGGTACTTTACGGTGTTTAAAAAAGTACTTCAAAAATTATATTGATTTCTTAATAAAAAATTACAAAAAATCAATATTTTTGCAAAATTGCATTAAACTTTTAACCTTTCCTATAATAAAAGTAGAAACGCTGTCTGTCATTTTAGTGACGTAATATCGGTAAAACCTCACAACTGTATAGATTGAATGACTGACATAGGCAACCTACAAGTAATAACTAATAATTTTATCAAAATGACGACACGCCATGGCAGCATAGTGTTTTAGGCCATAGAGTGTAAAGATAATAATGTATTCTTTTAATTTTTTTTGATAATAAATTAATAATGTACTTTTTTGACTTAAATTCAGAATATTTAAGAATATTTTTACATAAATATTAATGTTTGTCAAATTTCATGCTGTATTTTTGAATAGCGAAAGTACCCCTATTGTTTCAAACAAAATCTTTACCATTTGAAAGGTACAATTTATTTCAAAATTATATTTACTTTTCAGAGGATAGGTATTAGATTAAATGACGTAATAAGGTTTAATTGGTTCGAGATTAAATTGCGACAAAAGAAGTTTATATTTTCAATGCTCCACAAATTTAACTTTGTAATAAACGACGTGAGCAAAGTACCGGGGGACTCAGGTCACTCTATTTTACAAGCAAAAAAATAGAAAAGTATACGCCCCTACTAGTGTTCTCCCACAGGAATAATACTTGAAGTATGTCTTCAAATATCTGATTCTCCCTGTTCTTGTACACCCGTGATTATAAAATAATCAAATTTTGTACAATGATAAATGGATAAATGTTGCCTTTCATTAGCGATTTAGATAAAATTATTTCATTAATAGTTGTTTTTTTTTTTCGATTTGGTGTTCCAAATGTAGAACTGAGGTATGGAGGAAGAATCGTGAATAGTTAATGTTTAAATAATTATTTAGTGATAAAATAATTAAAAAAATATATAAATTAAAATAAATGAACAATAACAAATTTCGTAGAAGTCAAATATGTCATAAAAACACACAAACAACCTAATTATTTTTTAACAAATATATTTTACGTCATTTATTATTTTAATTATTAGTGATATTACACTCATATTTATCCTCTTTAGAATCAAGGTATGTAATATTCTCTTCTTATTTTAAGTACATATGAATATTATTTTAAAGTTCGTCTTTGGCTCTAGGTGAAAAAGATATTTTTCCAATAATCGATAACTTGCAGAATGTCCAACCATTTGAACCAAAATGTTTAAAACAATGATAATAAAAAATATTAGTCTTTTACAGATATAAAATGTCTTCAAAGGGTGGTAATAATAGAATTACGTTCCATTCGCTACGCTGCTTACATAATAAAGCTACGCTGAAGTGTATGAAATAAAGAGGTGAGGGATTATTCAGTGTCTGGTGTCCAAAAACCACAAGGTTTGTGGACGCGTCCGAATTACTTAATTTTCGTCCTTCAGTCGTCTGCTCGTCATCACCACTCAAAAGAGAAAAAGATGGCCATCTGATATTTTTTTAAACATGTTCTAGACCAAAAATAACTTCAGATTACTAAACTGACATGGTAGGTCAGTTAGAAAATTTCCAGCGACCAAAAAAAATTGGTTTTTTGTGATGAGATGCGATTATCGAAAACTAAAAAAATGGTGGAATAATTTTATTCATACGCGATATAAGTGAAACATCAAGATAGAGACAAATATAGAATTTCAGAAGTAGGATAATTGTAGGGTTTATTTTTGATGATATTGATACCAAATTTAAAATTATTATACATTTTATTGTATTTTTTATCTGTAGGTTTCTGATAAATAAATAAGCAACGTGTTTATTTTAGAGTATATTATATTATATAAGTGTATTATACAACATTATCGTACAACTTGCATACATAGAATGAGTCTGCAATGCATACCTTTATCGAACCAAATTGTGTACGATAATGTGCTGTGGTTTGGTTGTAATAATTTCTTCGTTTCTCACTTAACTGTCAACACATATATATATCACAGTTATTTCTCTGGCACGTGAATTCATATAGATAATATCTCATGCTGTTCACGTTAAATCTTATAGATACTTATATCTTATAAATGTATATGGTTGTCTTTTTTTTACTGTCACATTTCCGTTTTAACATTTCATACTAAACAAGTTTTACTTGAAAACTTGAAAACTTGGAGTGCTGTTTGGCATAAAAATCATATTGAATACATGCCTGTATACAGGTATTTCATTGAACAGAATGGAATAAAAGCTATGCATATACACAATACAATAGTGTGTGAATACCTATGCTTGCAATATATTGTTATAGCACGATACACACATACCAACCATTTAAAATAAACAATAGCTCATAAAAAAAAATATGAATTCATTTAACACAAACATTTTAACAACATATGAGAATTTTAAATACCATTTAGTGAGTAATGATGCATATTCAGGGTACTTAACTGGTCCATGTGTGGTCGTAAACAAAATATGTGTATCGTTACTAGCTCTTAAATTTGCTTATTTATTGTTAATTATGTAAAGCGCATTAGATACACACCTAAATACAAAATAATCTGCCTTTATAAATTATTTTAATATGTGTCACAGATTTAGGATTTATTTGGTACGACATCCTTAAAATATAATTTAGGTTTGCATTCTATTAAAAGCCATCTTTGTAAAAAAATTCAGTTTAACATTGTGAAGATGATTTCAATTTGATACCGTGAAAATAAAATTTGATCTACTGTAAAATGAAATTTAAAAAAAATTTGGAACGCCCTGTACTAGGTATTTTGGCCATGAAAAATTGAATTTTATATCATTTTTCAAAATTAAAAATATAATTCGTCTGTCTGAATGAATGACTTCTCGTTCGTTTGTCTGTCTGAATGACTTTAATAGACAAACCGAGATAATATAAAAGTCACTTAGGAAATTCCAAAAACTTATAAATTTTAAAGTTTTCGAATCGAATCAAAAACAAATTTTGTACAATCTCAAATACAATAAGTACCTCCGATATCGATAAATATACCTCGGAAGTAAAATGCATATTAAACACATACTCTCTCAAAACCAAATTATTCAGTATGGAATCCTTTAAAATATTTACAATATTGATAAGCTGACAACAGAACGAATATTTGTGTCAATTAATGAATAATTTGACAAAGCAGTTGTCAAATAACGAGCTAACATCATTTTATCAACACAGCAGAGGCGTATGGAAAATTACGTTGATATTTTATTCCTGAAAACATTAATGTTAATTTTTGAAAAAGATTAAAAGCAATTTTCAAACAGATAATATAATTTTCATAACTTGGGAGGATTTTATAACCTATTAAGGTATTGAAATAACAATTTGGTATTCGGGGGGAGGGGTTTCTTCGATACTAAATTCATCCGAACTGTGATGACTGTGATGTTTAAAACTTATAGCCAAATAAAAGATCCTCTGGACTTAGGCATTTGTTTGAAAATTAAATAAGTTTTTGATTTCGATATGCAGTTCTCACCAGAAATACCTGCTTTGAGATCCTCTGAATCTAAAAAAATGGCTTTAAGAAATTGGTTTGTGTTTGACAGCGATGTCGTATCGAAAGCTATACCCAAACTTCACCAAACTTGGTATTCTGTCTCCATATTGCCTCTTGTTGTACCGCGAAGCTTTTGATTACAATGTGAATACCGGTTGGCCCCCTTGTAATTTTTCAATTTTTTACGTTTTTCTCGAAAACATCGATTTTCTTCAAACTTTAGTGTGTTCATAGAACATACTAAACTCTACAACTTTTATTTGAAATATTTGTCTGAGAAAATTGAAATATGAAAGAAAAATTCAACTAATAACACAATATTTTTATAATTTTTTATAATACAAACAAAATCGTTTTTCTACTCCAAAAAATAAAAGAGCGATTCAATTTAACCGGGAAACACTGCCTAACGTCTCAAAGGTAAAGTGATCATTTATTTTGACAAAAAAAAGCTGTCTTTAAACTGTTACAACAAATAATATTAGTTTCCCATTTTCTACACAAACCTATCTAAAATAGTAACTCATTTTTGGGCGAAAATTATTCGGTGACCCGTCCCTGTTTTAAACTAGATAAACTGAACGTCAGAAATTTTTGATATTTTACTTATGTGTGGTCATATAAAATGTTTATATTTGATATGACCATACATGTGTAACGTTTGCAGAGTAGGCGATTATTATTGCTGACTTTACAATAGTTTAATCTCAGGAACTATTGACCCAATTTCATAGCGGTTTTCACACCTATATACAGTGCGTCATTATTTTATAATGTACGTTTTATCAAAATTACCATTTTCAGTGTACGAAGATTATATAAAAAAACAATAAAGAGCACATGGATATTAAAAACAATAAAAATCATGCTTAGGCATTTACGTGCGACCTTTATGTAAATTTTTAAAATTTTAAACCGGTTTTTATGATTCTGTGAAAATTTTATGGCTATTTTTAGGTTTTCTAGGATGGATAAGGTCTATTAAAACCAAAAACAACACATATTTTACGATTAGATGGCTGGTTTTAGAGATATCGCTTGAAATTTGTCCGTAATATTGACCTCCGGATCAAATTTCAAGCGATATCTCAAAAACTACGCATCCAATCGATAAATGAATCATACTGTTGAAATCTACGAGTCAAACTACCCTTATATGCATAATTTTATCCAAATCAGAAACAAAAAAACATTCTCGAATTTTCCTCATTTTCTTAAGGGGTTGTTTCCCTTTGAAAAAATCGAAAAATTCAAATAATTGTTTTACATCTGATTTCGGTAAAATATTGTTTATAAGAATAGTTTGACCCGTAGATTTCAAAAATAACATTTATTTAATTATTTTATGTGCAGTTTTTGAGAGAGTTTCTGAAATTCGATCCGAAAATCAATATTACCGACAATTTTCAGGCAATATCTCAAAAACTATCCATCCAATTGTAAAAGAACTATTATTGTTTTATTTCCCTGACAATATTCACCGTAGAAAACCTAAGAGCTGCAATAAAAAAATTTTTGGGTTTTTTAGAGTTTTTTAAGGTTTTTTTGTAGAATCGCAAAAACCACGTTAAATTTAAATATATACAAAATAATTTTAAATGAGTCCTTTGTGGACAGAGAGCACTAAGTTATTTTACTCATTTCATAGAATTTACAGAGTATGCGAACTTAATATGATAGCTAAACCATTTATGAGCGGATTTCCAAATTTATCAGCTGTTTTCAAATTTACTCAGTAATATGAGGCATAGTGCAGATAAGTAGTATAATTCAATGTAATCTAATATGTATATATTTTATTTATCCACAATAAAACGTATTTTATATCATAATCTAGAGAATTCATTCCAATTTTAATTCGTAATTCGTAATCAGCATCATCAGAAACCACAGGTATGAATTTTTTTTAAAAAATTCACCCCAATAATTTATGCATCATTTTCCCCGGTCGAACGCAGGCTACAAAATTTCCTCATACTGTCCTTAAAACATTATCAAATACACCGCAAAGATCTAAATACTCTTAATGTAAAGTTTTTGAAAACATTTTCTTAAAAATGCTATCTATATTTAGGGGGTTTATCAACAGCTGTTGACACAGCAGCATACAATTTTTCAGCACAAATAACTCAAAAAATATTTATCCAAACGTAATGAAATTTGGTATGCACAATATTGGCATGAAAACCTAGTGCTTATCGAAAAGTTATTGTTAATAAACCATTTCTAAACATAAAAATCAAATTTTGAGTTTTACTTTGGAAAGTTTTTTGTCGGGAAAAACTCGTCAACAAACTCTAGGGTTTCATATCAACATTGTGCATACCAAATTTCATAACATTTGTATCGGTATTTTTAAGTTATTTATGCTGCGAAATTGAAAGAAATACAATGTATATTACATATTATTTTAGTCAACAGCTGTTTAAAGCACACTCCTTGTGTCAGGATAACAGTCGTATAGAAATTCCATACACGTTTACGTCAAATTATACCTAATTCATCATGATAAATCCAAAAATGAAAAACACAATAAAATATATTTATTATGCGATAATTGTGTTTATTTAAAACCTTACAAATACACAGAAAGTAATAATTTTGATAAATCGTACAAAATTGGGTCAATAGTTCCTGAGTGATTAGCTCTTGTAAAAAATAAAAATTCTTACACGAACTCATTGTTTTTACTGATTTTTATTTCCAAAGAATAAAATTATAACAAAAATTTATTGAAAATAATCTGTCATTTTCAAATTGCCGATTTTCAATTTTTCAATTTCAGGTCGATAAAAATATATTGATATTGATAATAATTAAATCTATTTTAAATTAAATATACACTCAACAGCAAAAAACCGCTACGCCCTGAATTTGTTATTGTTACATTAAGCTATAAAATTTCCAAATTTTATGGAGAATATTTTATATTAAAGTTAAAGCAAGTGAACTTACAGTGTTAATTGTTTAAATACTCAACATGATTGACTATAAACGATTGGACTAAGTATTTTCGAATCATTAGCATTCATAAAATATACTCTAAATATCCAGTCTATACAGTTATAAATACAAATATTATAATAATAATAATATGTGTTAATTAGCTAAATTTGAGCTAGAATTGTGGTGAATCCAGCCATTATATTGTTTTTTTTAAATAAAAAAACATTTTTTGTTTTAGAATTTTTCTTCTATTACTTATGGTTCAAAATTTTAGTAATGGATCCATTGGATATAAAGTACAGAATTTGCTTATTCTCGAATTTAAACTCATTTCTTAGGTCCGGAATACGCCAACAAAAATTTCAGCATGCTATTTGTTGTCGTCAATTTTAGTTTTCTTGATGGCGCACGAAAAACAGAAATGGATTAATAAGATGATTTTATGAATACCTACACAAAAATTTTGTTTGTACGATCAATAATTTTTTTTGGTTTGTGCGTTACAAACTTTAGACTAAAACTAATATACTCTCATATATTCTATATATGTCGAGTATTAAAATCAATGTTTTACTTTAATAAAAAAAAATTGAATATAACAAACTGAAACAACATAATACACCATAAAAATCGTGTATTTTATAATTTTACATAGGTATGAAAGATTTTCAGGTAACGCATTTTTTTATAGTTACACATTATTATTAAATTACACACCAGTACAAAGTTTATATAAACACATTCCGTGTTTCTCACTTGTGGTTTATCTAAATTTGTCATTTTTATGGTCTGTAGATAAAAAAACACGCATTGTTTTGTCTTAAAGAAATGTCAATTTTAGCGAAACAGTATATGACTTATTGTTCATGAAATAGGTATGTAAAAACACTTTTAACAAAAATTAAGGTTATTAATTTTTATAGATTTACGTTAGTTTGGATCCATAGAAATTTTGAAAAAATTACGACCCACACACCTCCTACCTCAGTTAATATAAAATATAATTATCAAACTATTCGTTATTCATTTACCAAGATTGTTTCCGAGGATAATATTATTATGCTAGATACAAATCCTGACAACTCAATATTTCCTCATTTTGGAAGTTGGTCATTTCAAACCGATGGTAACTTTCTTAAACGTTGATTATACAAAACAACTCAATAATTTAAGTTTTTCTATTTACTAGTTAGGACATTTTCTATTTTGGATAGTTTAGCATTTTTTGCCGTATCTTTGAGTTCGTAATCCTCTCCAAAATCAATAACAATGGAGCTAAATTAAAAAGGGATTTTTATATAATTTTTTTTTTATCTAAATTTTACCAATCCATTATAATGAATTTTGTTGAAACTGATATGAGCCATCCTTAAAAAATAATTTATATTGAGACATCATTTTTACACAAACATACAAAATTGTGAAAATTTAAATTTTCTCCTCAAGGGTTTCTTCACTTTTTTCACATAGAAATTCTTTGATTTAATTTCTAGTATTTCAGGTCTATTAATAATTAAAAATTGTTTAAACTATAGCGAACATAAATTGAATAAACAAATACTTACAACAGGTAATAATCATACATTGATACGGATTCCTTAAAAATTAATTCGTTTATAAAAACTTTTACAAAGCCCAAATTTTCCGTATTAGGCGGCCTATAGTTAATCTCAAATACTCAATCAAAATTTTTCAAAAAATAATAACAATATAATGATATATATTATAATTCATAAAATTGACCCAATTTTTTCTAACAGTAAATAAAAAATGGGTCAATTTTAAATTTAAATCTTTAATTAGTACAGTCATTAATTACAATTAAAATTCATAAATCTTGAAATATTTTTTTTTTAAATAGTTTCATCACCTACGGATTATCTAAATTCATTTAAATATAAATATGTATGTATTTTTATCATATAATTTTAATTTTAAAAATAAATTATTGTGATGCAAAAAATAAATATATACCTATATAAAAAAAAATTAGATACATCATTTTCAATGTCTGACCGCACTTGATTCTTTGAAATTATTGTCATATAAAACTTATTATTTTTATTTAATATTATTTACAAGGTTACTTAATAGTTAATACCTTTGACTTAGGTATTAAAACAATAAAAAAAATTATTTAAGAAAGTTACCAAGATTTTGATCTTACCTCGTCCCATTTTATAAATTTTTCACCGTCCTGTAAAGCCTGAGGAACTTCCACAGGCTTCAACGAAACAGCATTAACTGGGGGTGAGACTACGGTCGCAGACTTGCCCCCCGGTTGGGTGGCCATGCCCTCCCCTCCTGTCACTACGTCACTGGTCACTGCTCACACATTTCACATAATTCTTAAGAAAACCCCAATAACGTTACAAATAATGTCGAAAACACAACAGGTTACAAACATAACATTTAATGCTCCCACATGACCTAACATTTAGGAGTGACATAACTTATAAAATGAAAACATTATTCTTATGAAAAAATTATTTTGTTGTTTTTAAATGGCCTGTATTTATATTATTTATAATAATACACACATAATCAACATTCCCGCTAAGAATTCAAATTTATTTATTTTATATTGCAAATGATCCAATTGATTAGTGAATGATCACGTTTGTGTCAGGTACTACTGTCTTATTATATTTATATTATCATTATCTAAAATGACAAGATGTATGAAATATCTCTGTACAATGTTTATATGACGTTCAGAACAACGTCTTATCTATCCCGCACCCACACAAGTATTCACGGTAACTACAGCTGCTCCTACCGAATTGAAGCTATACGGCTGCAAATCCTCGAACGAGCCCTGTCACGGCTCTCAGCCGGGTCTGTAGGTCGCTCTCTATATCTATACTATTCAACGAATATGACGAATATAATCACACGAACACAACACTTACTATTTATACCGCCTAGATGGCATCATCTACCTACACAATCAACCTAGCGCTCCATTTTAAAGTAGAATTCTTTTTTTTTTTTTTATAATTATATTAAAACAATTGTAATTTTATATTCATTTATTTTTTTATTTACATAACTAAATTTACATAAGAATTTATATTACTATGAGGACTACTTAGATTTTGATCTAATAAACGTTTATCACGAATTTTTGATTGTAAATAAATACTTTGTAAGACTCCGATACGTATATCCATTTCTTTGATTTCTGATTTTATATTTGAAACAGCTTTTTTAATATTAATGAGTGGTGCTAAAACAAATAATAATTTTAAAAAATTTCCTTAAAAAAAATTATATTTCTATCAAATAAATATGCAATTTTTTAGTACTTTTTTATTTCTATATGACTTGTTAAAATGTTTAAGACGAATATTTTTTCATGTTGGCCAAAATACAAAACTACTTAAAAATTTTACTTTTGTATTTAAGTAGTTTGTATAGCGTTTTACTAGATGGGAGTCACCTGGCTATAATCCATGTTTTAATGGTCGAAAACTAAGAATATTTTATAAGTATATCATTTAACTTACTTCCATCTGTCATAGAAGCTCCTCGTTCTTCCATTTGTTGTTTAACAGTATCTAACTGATCCGTAAGTTGAGTTAATTCTCGGGTACGCTCAGTAACTCCTCCACTAACATTCTTATAATGATCATTAATTTTTGATACTTCATCTTTTAACTGTCGGTATTGTTCTAATATCGGTTCCAAATGACTATTCATATATTTCTCACGATTTTGTATTTTTTCTAAAGTCATTGAAATATCTGTTTGTAATTTATCTAGTTGACTCTGTGTTGTGACCAAGGCATCTTCAATGCCTGCTCTATGATTTTTCATTTGTTCTAAATGAGCACGCCATTCTCGACCGTCTGTTCGCACTGTTACTTTTAATTGAGGTAGAATACGTTCCAACTCTAATCGCCAAGATTCTGAATCGACATTTGATAATACAATTTCTTGATTTTTGTCTTTTTTATTTGAGAATTTTGAAACATCATCAATACGAAACATTGCTTCGTCGTCAGATGGTTCTGAATATGAACCAGCAGCCATCTCTTCTTCTACGCGGTCTAATATCAATTCTGAATCATCTTCCGCAATTTCTGGTTCTGGTTCTTGTTCAGACGCTATTTCTGGCCTGTACTTACAATAATTCTTAATTTATTACACCATTAAAGAATTTTAAAAGAATTATAAACATACTTATTCCACATAAAGTTTTTATTCTGTAGAACAGCATTAGCTAATTGATTCAAAACATATATAACTTGTTCTCCAAAACCTTGCTTTAATTTATTTGGAGGAAAATCAACTACAACACCCTAAAATTTTTAATATATACATAAAATATTCTCAAAACATTTTTTCTTTAGGAAACTCACTATTTCTCGAACAACTTCCAAAATACTAGCAATTGTAGCATTAGGATCATCATACTCTTGAGGTTCGTCAAACGAACGTCCCATTTTCTTAATTAACCATGCCGATAATGATGTAAACATAAAGAACTGTTCACCTGGATTTCTTTGTACGACGAAATAATGTCTAAAAATTTACAATAATTTTTTAGAATTGTAAATACATAAATTTTAGAATACAAACCGATTTAATGGTTTCATTTTTAAATTTTTTACAAATTCTGGTTCATAATGCAATAACATTAATTTATCAAGTAAATCCTCCATTGCTACGTATGTTTCAAAAATTGACTCATTGCCATTTTCAACAATTATTTTATTTTCTGGACGAAACATTGTAATAATTTTTGTATTTAATTTTTAATTTTTCTAATTGTTTTTGACTGCAATAATTTCAAAAGTATGTCATGCTATTGTTATGTTCCTATTGTTGCTATGGCAACATAAAGTGGAGGTAAATTCAAATAGGTTATCGTCACCAAGCATAACGGTGAATAATCAAGTAAAATAATTTAAGCTAGGACAATTATGTACTACAAACTCTTCATAATTATGTGTATGATGTACTTCATAATTATGCATTATTTTGTGAATTTTAATATAATATATTGTTTTATCGAGGAAATAAATCATTCAATTTTATACTTTACTTTTCATCGATACTATAATACTTATTTTCCAAACGTCTTTTCATTTAAAACACACCAATATTAACGTTATATTAATATATGTTAATAGATATTCTCTAAACATTGTTTTAAAATAAATGGGGTAATTAGAAAGTCATTATTTAAAATTTTATTTAATTTATTTAAAAAAATAACTTTAAAATACAGGAAATTTAATTTAAGATAATTGCTTTTTATAATAATATGTACTGTTATTTTGTAATCTGGAACAAACCTAATATTTGACGTTTAATAATTTCAAATTACAGCGTCATTTTGTAGCGGTATGTTAGACTAGCTGTAACCTGTGATAAATGAATTGAATATGATAAAATATTAATGTAAAATATGATTAATGAACTTTGAAAAAATCCTGTGATAACAAATTTTGATTTATTCATTTATATTCTGTTTTAGCAAGAGAACGTAATGTGTAACATTTAACAATTCATCGTTTGCGAATAAACAGTGTGATACGTATATTATATAAATAATTCATATATTTTATAGTAAGCAATTAGTTTCAAGAAACATTTACTATGATTTTTTCGGAACCATTGCTTTTTGCAATCTGTATGGTAGATACGGCAGCCATTCTATTTTTGTTAGTTTATTATGTATCCTTTTCATTAATGTCAAAATTCAGTGTAATACATGAAATCTGTATTCCAGTGAAAAAAATTGAGAACGTATTTCAACTAAAGTACAATCAAACGGCAACATTAACTATGAAGGTTTTTGCTATTTAAGATTAAAAAATTAATGAATTTATAATAAGACTAATGCAGTGTCGATTTTCTAAGCATTATTAAATTCAAAAATTTTTGGGGTATATTTAAAAATTACAATAAACTCACAGCCATTGTATGTGTTTATTATATAATTACCTTCATTAGAAATTATTGCGTTTATTAATTTTTTAATGTTTAAAAAAAATGGGGAAAATGAAATTTTCCTTAATTATTTCTGCTAGTTAATTACATTATCCGATTTGGAATGTGATTATTTAAATGCTCAACAATGTTGTGCAAAATTAAATACATGGGTGGGACCAAAAATAGTATTCCATGGTTTTGCATCATTTTTACTACTAATACATGGTCAATGGCTGTGTTTTTTATTAAATATTCCAATGTCGTTGTGGATGAGTTATGAAATATTATTGATACCAAAGGGTAATATTGGTGTATATGATCCAACTGAAATACATAATCGTGGCCAATTGAAGAAACATATGAGAGATTGTATGATTAATTTAGGATTTTATTTAATATTCTTTTTTATTTACCTTTACTGGTAAGTTTTTTTTTTGATCATTTTTATGTATATTTTATAAAATGAGATTTCTTTATACAATCTTACTTGAATCTAATACATGTACATATCTCAAACAAAATGTCTGGAATTGAAGCTTTAATAAGGTTTCCCATATACGAACAATATTTCTTTTCGAAAAAATCATGGCATATTTAAGTTGTTTTGACGGATAGTCTCCTGGATTTGTTTATGGTAATCTTGCAAAAGCGCATTCCTAGAATAGTATAATTTCATAATAACAGTAATTTGATGAACAGTACTTGGTTAATTTTATTACGTATGAAACATGAATTGTATAAAGTAGTTTCACTTTTTAGTAGAAAAGATACGATTGACAATTTTGAGTAGGGAATTCTGGCAAGTTTAGATTCGGTCAACGGAAAAAGTTTGACATGAGTCTGAGAGAGTAATTGCTACCCTTCAGCGAGGTGCTAAAGAAGAATTCAATAAATTATCGTACAGCCTTAAATACATACCCAAAATTGTTAACCAGTTCTTAGATTAGTAATACAGAATTAAATTTTTGAGTATAAAAATAATTATTATATTTTTTTACAGCCTTATAATTGCTTTACTAAAAATCGATCCACTCAAAACTGATGATGATAACTCGATGCAGGATTATTAAAATGAAAGTGAGTTGTGGCTCGACAGGCTCTAGTCATGTATTTATTTTTTTTTTAAAGATTTCGAAATATTAATTTTAAGTCTGATTAACTATAATTCATTCACAATTTTTTATATTAATTAAAATAACTGTAATTGAATCTATAATAATAATAAAAATACTTGTTTTTACATTTAAATGTTAATAAAATTCAATAATTAAAAAATTTATTTATGGTTTCATTATTGTTTTTGCTAAAAGAACTATGACTGCCGTGAACAAGAATTCAGTTAATGGAAAGTGTATTTGTCGACGATTGAACTTGGCTGTTTAATCCACATTTAATTTTTTGACAAGTGTTCAAAAAAGATTCTAAACGAATCTAACTTTATATCAAGCTTAGAAAAAATAATACATAGAAAATGATCATTGTATCGATTTAGGTGTCGCCATATATGGCATATGGGCGTTAGAGTATTTTATGAGAACTCTAGTAGGCGACAATATTCCCATCTACTTTTAAATTCGAAAAAAATATTCCAAAAATCTTCAAATAAATCAATTGATTACCTTTTACAAGATAAAGTACTATATTTATTATGAAAATGAACATTATAAGAAATATAAATAATTGATTAATTAATTTCCCCCCTGTACTTGTTTGTTGCCTAAATCTGGTAAAAGAATTCCATTCAAAAATTTCTTTACTATTTCTTCTAATAATTTCTTAATAGGATTTGTTAAATCAACAATAGAAGATGATTTCAATCGTTCCAATATATCATTCAACATTTTATCAACCGATAACTTTGGTATCGGACTATTATCATCGATTATCGTAGCTTTATTTAATTCTCCAATAAGTTTCGATATATTTTCATCGGTTTTTATTAAAGCTGGTGGTAATTCTTCAAATAAAGCTACTATTACTTTTATTAAACTTTCTTCAAACATATCAATTGGAATTGTTTTTGAAGTCTCAGATTGTAATGTTTTTGTTACAATTTCTATGAATAGTGCGTTAGCTGTTTGTTGAATGTCTTCTTCATTTATCTTTAAAAGTACAAAATTATAAAAAAATTTTATTTTATTCAAATATTTTATATTTTAAAAATCGTTTGAGTAATGTAACTCACTTTTTTATCAGCTTTTCTGTCTTCAAATCGTTGATTTGTTTTCAATGATTCATAAAGTGTACGCATTTCCCAAATAATATCAGCAATTATATCAGTTAAAGTATCCTCCGATTCTAAATCGTTGACAATTTTTAACTGATTCAAAATTTCATGAACAAATTGTTTTACAATGATCATAAAACTATCAGTTGTATCTTCAAGATTTACTTCGAATATTTTTATAATATGTTCTTTAATAAATTTATCAGCCTTTTTCGGTTGATTTATGTTTGTGTAGACAAAACCAATAAATTCAGCTATTAAAGATTTCATTAATTCCGTGTTTCGCGTTTGTAACCTTCATAAAAAAAAGGAAAAATTGAATTTATCGTAAACTAGATAAAATTTTCTTTTAAACTTTTCAAGTTAGACTTAGCTATAAAAAGATGCTACTAAATGCCAAAATACACAATTTTGATGGTGTATTATGTTGTTTTTTAGATTCAATTTTACCTGAATAAATTACATTAGTATGTCTTTGAGCTGTAGACCTTATTCGAAATTAAACCAAAAATCGCATCTTCCTTGATTGTAAATATTTGAGGAGGTTGAAGTATTTGTCAATAGATTGTATAAATTTTTCCCATCTAAAAAAACGTATTTTCATAGCTTGCAGAATCAAAAGTTGGTATTTTCAAAAATTGAAGATAACCTTCCTAACTTGTATTAAAAAAAGTATTTATATGTATATTTTTTTTAAACGGGGAAGGGGACTAAAAAAATTAGTTTTCCGATTTCTTTCTAATTATTGGATGCAAAAAACCGTACCTTCTTAGGTTGCATAAAAAAATAGTATTTTTGGAGATTTTCCGCAAAGGATGGAAATAAAATTTTCCCAAAAACCATGTATAATATTATGAATTCCCTGAATATGTGTCTACCGAATTCGATCAAAACCGGGTAATGTATTCGAAAGCTACAGCAGAATAAACATTGGTAGATAAGTGTTGAATATTGCATTTCATTTATTGAATTTTTTTGGCCTAATTAACAGCTAAAGGCTTTGTATACATTCATATAGGAGTTATTGCAAATTTGACTGTACTAAGGTATAATTCTAAACGTGAACTAATAATGAATTAAAATTTGTGAATATTTACTCGACAGGTGCTGAATTGAATACTTCATCGATAATTGAGGTTGTTCCTTTCTCTGGAGCACTAGCCGGTGTAGATCTGTCTGTTTCCGATGGTTCTAAATCACGTTCAGGTTTAGGACTAGGACATTTCATTTTTAATATATTTATTTCATCTTTTAATGCCTATAAATAAATTCCAGTTAATCAAGTATGAAAGATTTTCTAAGAAATATTTTCAAACCTGCATTTGTAAATCTTGTGTTTTAGCAATACGAGTTAATTTATTTAAATCTGCTTGAAGATTTTCATCATCGTCAATTTTCTTCTTTTCTCTTTTAGATTGGAGTTTCAGAATTTCATGTAAGTTATTTTTCTCCTCTTCAAGTACAACAACTAAATTTAATTTTTCGGTATTTTCTTGAATTGCTTTTGCTAATTCAACTTCTTTTTTCGAAATTTTTTCCTTCCAGTTCGATAATTCACGTTCTTGGTCTTGACGAACGGTAATCATAGATACTTTTAAATCATGTACTAATTTTCTTAATACTGATTTTTCTAGATCCTCGATATCAACGACACTACCGAATCGAATTTTCATAGTTTTTTTAATTTCTGCATTTAAATCATTTATCACTTTATCCATGTATTTACAGTCGGCTTTCATTCTTTGTAAATGGACTATATTTTTTCTATAAAAAAAAATTTAAAAACTAAAATAGTTTTACGTTGGAATATCCTGTATATACTCAGTAGTATTTAAGCTGTTAAGTTATCAACGCAAGTTGGTGAGACAAGTTGTTAGTTCTTCTAACAATCGTGTTTTCTTTTTTACAAAGTTGTGGATTTGATATTGAGGGCTGATTGGCAAATTTTAAAAATTTGTACCATTTTTTAATATGTTCATCAAAAACGAGAA